>VYXC01009561.1:395000-617790 GCA_013397175.1 Platysteira castanea
AAAAAAGACAGAAAACAGATGCAAAACAACAACAAGATGCCAGAATAAAATGAGTCTCAGGCCAGGGCTGGAACACACTGCAATGTCTCGCCATTCAGGATGATTTAAATGGATGGAAGAGGGATTAAGGTCTAATCCAGCAGTTGCTCTATTTGAATTAATCTCATAGGAGTCAGTCAGGATATGTATATTTAGGGAGGGAGAGAAAGAGAAGAAAGAAAGCAAGAAATTGCCGGATCAGGCCCCGAATATAATCTGAGGAGACTTGAAATAGTTCCTTGCACCACACTCATTTTAAAAGCTGATTACATGATCCAAACCCTCACAGATATTTCAAACAGAAAAGGTGACATTGCTAAATATACTGTTCTTTCTGCAGTGCTGAACCCCAACTCTCCCTGCCAGTTGTTGGCTGCAGCAGAGGCAATAGCCATTTCACTCACACTGGCTGGGGCCCTCTCCATCACTGCAGCGCTTTCCTGAGCTGTGATCTTGCTTTCAAATGCCACTGATTTTCTGGGACAGTCCCAGCTGTGAGGAAACTGTCCCACTGAGTCTTGGGTTTCCTGAGAGCCTGAGTGATTAAAGAGATTCTTCTTCCTTTTGAACTCAAACATTTTCCAGAGCTGCCTTCTCTTCCCTGCACAACACTATCAATCTGAGGCAGGGCACTGAAATATCTACACCAGCAGTGCCAAAAACAGCCTTGCATATTTCCAAGCGGTTATGCAGCCTTTAGTAAATCACCTAAGCGTGAGCAAACTCTGCTTCAGGCAGTGCAGAAAAAGGCAAATCCAAATGCTGGGGATGAGGACTATCCAGGGAGGCTTGTGAAGACGCATTGGAAGGGAAGACAAAATATTAAGTTCTAGCCCCAATACCTAACACGCATTATCAGCAGATTTTTTTCCTGCATGTGTGGGTGTCCTTTACATGTGCAGGTGGATGTATCTGAGGCAGGAACCAGTTTGAAAAAAAGGGACTGTTATAACCCCCAGCCCAGTGTGCTCCAGTCCAAGAACTATCGTACTCATTTTCCCAGTTATGACTATGAACAGTGCTTATAGGGTTTATAGTTCTCCAGCAGCCCTCAGCATCTCCAGAGGGACCAGCAGTTCCTTTCAGAACTGAGATCACTCTTGATGATATTGGAGTATTTAAAAAAATACAGACCAGCATGGCATCAAATAGACCTGAGTTTAGCCCTTCTTTTTGCAAGTAACAAATAGTAACACGGTTAGCAAGTAAAAAAAGGTCCTTTGTGGTGTCCCGCCCTTAAGGGGAAGGGAGCACCCAAAATTTGCAAATGCTCATGGTCAAAATGGAGCAACAGAAGTCAGAGCGTCTGCAAAAGAAACAGAGTTTTATTAGTAAGTTATAAACCTGGCATGGAAATTGGTATAAATTAGACCCTTATCTTCTAGCATAAGCCCGTGATGGATACTTTTTACCTTTATCTCGGTAAAAAATACTATAGACCACAAATACTATGGACCTTCTAAGAGAAGGGAGCCTTTTGAGGAGTCAGAGCATTTCCAATTACAGTACTTATCTGTTTGTTGGGAACTGAGGGAAGGGAGGGAATGGGATCTCTTGGTGGGGCCGGGTGGGAATTACAAGATGAGGGTAGGACTATGAGTCTTTCCTTCGCATATTGAAAGCAAATCAACAAATACATGTTCCTGCCTTTGTGGAGATAAAGAAAGAGATGAATGCTGAATGGCAAAGCCACCTTTTCAAAGACTTTTAGCTCAGGTAAAATGAGTGAAAAATTCCAATGGTCCCCGAAAGTAAATACTTAAACTGAGCTGGGTGTATGCAACACACCCACCAGCAGTACAGTGCAGGTGGGAGTTGAGATCTTGGAGTGTATTCAACCAGTGATGAGAAGCGAGTACACTGGTAATGCCACTTTGCAGGCAACAAAGGTCACAGCTGGAATCCCAGACTTCCAGCACCAGCCAAACACTGAGGCCTGGGTTTGCTCTTCAGTGCTGTTTTGAGTATAAAAAACCACCTACCTTCAAACATCACTGTCTGCATTCTCATTTTTCCAGGAAAATGTTGGCAATTATATTACCCTACCAATATCAATTGTGCATTTGTGTCTGTTTCTGTACAGCTTGTGCACTGAAAATGTGTTTTGGCTTTAGTTCAAATCCACTTCAGTGCCCCCAAAGAGATCTTCATTGTTCTAAAGGCTTGCTGAGATTGTTTCCAGTTTATACACAACTGTTTCTAAACCCTGGGACCTATGCTTTTGGTTGCCTATTAGGAAAGAGTGGCAGAGATTAAAGAAGTGCATGCCTTTGGCTGCATACTTTAAAATAAAACAGCCGTGGTTTTCAGGAACCTCTTTTAAGGTGTAATAAATCCGACTTTCTAAATGCCCAAGGCTGTGTTTATCTAGAAGTATCTTGGGGGAGATTGCTATGTCTATTAATCTGTTTTCCTGTTTCCTTACCTCAGGGCTTAAAGGCTGCATAAACCAACCAGCTCGAAGGCTGTAAGGAGAAGTCTCCACAGACAAGTATCTCCCTCTGCTTTCTGTTCTTAAGGAACACACTCCTGGTGCAGGGGAGTCATTAGACATTCTTATAAAGCAGGAGCAGTAGATGAGGGTGATATGGTAGGGACAAACCAGCATGACCTCTGTCTTAGAAGAAACCTCAAACCTCTTCAGGACCTTTAAAAGAGTTAACAAAACAGCGGATAAAGGAAAACCAGTGTCTGTGTTTTATTTAGACCTTCAAAAGGCTTTTGATAAAGTTCCTGAGAAGAGGCTATAAAGGAAACTTAGTAACCACAAGGTGAGAGGTACACTCCTGCATGGATAGGGGGAGAAAAAAAGCCCACAGCTGAGAGAATGGAAACAAAGAGGAGGAACAAATGGTCCATCTCAGCATGGAAAGGGCTTCCATGTAGGGTGCCCCAGAGATTAAAAATATGACATGTGCCTGGGATATTTATTAATGATTTGAAGACCACGGTGAAGAGCAAAGGTGACAAAGTTTGTGTCATGAGAAATTGCAGAGGATGAAAAAATTAAGAAAAGTGAGATAGTGGATGAAATTAAACACACGCAGGAGAAGAACATTTTGTAGAGAACACTACGAACTACTTATGTCTGTGGGTAAGTTTTCAATTTCTTTTAAACATCCCCAAATACATCAGGAACCTGTACAGTCAACTCAAGGAAACTGACTCCTGAACATGCAGTGGTGCTTGAGAAAGCATACATCTTTTTGCAAAACTGATGAAAAAAGTTTTTTAAAAAAAAAGCCAATAAAGAAAAGACTACAACCCTGTGATTTCATATTAGGAGATGGCTTGACCTGTTTTTGCCTTGGCCATCACATTCAGGGTCAGCCCACCCTGCTCAAAGGATAAACAACGAAAGGAGCTGCCAAAAGGTCTGATGGGGCTGGGTTTCTTCTGGCTCTGCTGTTGCGGTGGCTAAGTCCACATTACACCCCCGGTGTTACTACGAAGTGGCCTCTCCCCACACCACTGTGCTAGAAAGTTCTCCCTTTACCGAGACCCCACTGGTCCCTGGTCCTCTCCCCTCTCCCCTCCCATCCCCTCCCCTCCCATTCCCTCCCCTTCCCACTGGCCCCTGCTATGTCACTCACCCTTGCCCCTACCCCCTGGCCCTCAGGCTATTGGCTTCTGATGCTCTGCCCACCCCTGGGACCCTCCGGGATAAAACCACGCGCCGGCTTTTGTTCTGTGTTCTTTGCCTCTGTTCCCTTTGAGTGGGTTGGTTCCGTTAAACACCTCAGAAATGCACACAGAGAACCCCTCTCACCTTTTCGTCTCTGGTTCACACTTAGACTGTGTGTATGTGTGGCTGCTCATGACAGCCTGAGAGGGTGAGATCATGTGCACTCGTGGGTGCTGGCAGAGTGCCGCCAAAACGTTCCCACAAGGGACCCCATGGAAAAAACGCTGCATCGATCCACCAACGCCCCCACAGCTAAACTCTGCTCCTTGTGCTTAGGTTCTCTGGGGCCTGGAAAATCGGCGACTCCAGCCAATTTTTCTGGAGAAAAATCTTTTTGGATTTTCTGAGAGAAAGGTAGCCAAGACAGCCCTGTTGCATGTGAATTAGCTGTTATTTAGGAAAGATGAACTTATACCTCCATGTTTCCTGTCAGCAGGCCACTAAAAGCTACCTGGTTTGATTAAACTTTGTAAAATTAGTGTATCTGAGATATTTTTGCTTTCAAACAGGTTAAAAATGACGGACTAGTTCAAAGGCTACAGTGAAAGCAGAAAAGCGTACACTCAAGTGTGTAGGGAGAGCCATTTTGAAGCTGAGATGAAGAAAACAGCACTAAAAATTCATTAAAAACAGACAGAAAAGTGAAAAATGAAGTAAACTATGCCTGAAATGCAACACACATGGCTATATTAGTACAATATATATCACATAAATTTAATAAATCTCTCTTGCACCAAGAAGGCTGTGTAGAATCTGTCTTTCCATGTTACACTATAAAAACTTTGGCACATATTTAAACTAGAGTTATGAAATATCTTTTATTGTACTGTAATTTGGTTTATTGGGCTTTGACAGCTATTGTTATTAAGAACTGACACTTAAAAATCAGTATTTATTTGGGGGTGACAGTTACCACAGTTCAGAGCTTTTGCTCAGTCATGGATTTTTGGTCCCTTTTAACAATAGGCAAAGAAGCTGCACTCTACATTTCAGAAGGTAGGATCCATGGCCAAGAAGCATCCAGAAGGCCTACTCAGTAAAAATACACACTACTAGAAGAAAATACATGGTTTTAACCTCTGGGATCCAGTTATGAGGAAAAATATGAGAAAAGGAGATTTAAAATTACTTTTACTTACTGTATTTAAAGGTAGAATTATAAGCTACATGAAACCTGTTGTGATACAGATAAGAACCACAAAGGTATAGCACAACAACTGATAGAGAGAGAACAGGAGAAGGTCTTACGGCTGATCACTGAAGAATAAGAGTCATCTCAGTTCACTTCAGCTATCTAAAAGCTTGGTATTGAAATGAAAACTTGGCACTTTCTTTGAAGGGAGACAAACCCATATCCAAGGGACCATTCTCTGGAGGTGCTTATGAATCCTGTGTTTCCTGTATAATCCCCTCTATCTATTGATTCAGAGACAGTTATTGCCTTCTCTGAAACAGGGTATGTTTAAAAAGGTACCTGTGCTTTTTCTGGCTGGGATGGAGTTAACTTTCTTTGTAGCAGTCCCAGTGGTGCTGGTCTCTGGGTTGGTGTCTAAAACAGTGTTCATAGCACACTATTGTTTAAGCTGTTGCTGAACAGTGCCTGCGCAGCATCAGATTTCTCTTTTTCCACTCTGTCCCCACTTCCTGGAACAAATGGGTAAGAGGTGGACAAGCAATTGGGAGGGGACAGTCATGACAACTGACCTGAACTGGCTGAAGGGGTGCTGCATACCATATAGTGTCATGCTCAGCAATGAAATAAGGGATAGAGAAAGAATAAGGAGCTTTTTGGCTTCCAAAGTGTCCAGTGCCTGGAGACGGACTTTTCTGCTTGTGGGGCATAGTGACTGACTGTTTGTGGTTTTCCTTTTCTCTTTCCTTCACCAATTAAACAAGTTTTCTCACTTTTGTTTTTCCTCTTCTGTCCCCCATCCTGCTGTGGGGGCAAGGGTGAGTAAGCAGCTGTGTGAGAGCTTGGCTGCTGGACAGGATCAGTCCACCACAACAGCAATTATCCTGTGTTCCTAAATGAACTGTCTGCACATATGAAGGGCAAACCAAGACAAATGTAAGTCTTGTAAAATAGGAATAAAATAACACCAAAATGGATACTTTTTAGTAAATCATAGAGAAATGGAGGCTGGATTACCCTTATGGAGTGGAGATTTCTGCAAAGCACCTCAATAATATTGTGTGGATTCTAACGATCTCTCAGATGATGGTTTGCCTATCCATCCCACATGCATAAAACAGATTCCTGTCCAAAGTTGTATCTATGAAGCAGTATATAATGTGCTCCTGAACAATCCATCTGAGTCCTGTGCCTGTGGCAATATCACAGGAAATGCCAACACACAGCACATAAAATGTCAGCTTTCCACAAAGCAAGAAAAGAAATGCTGTTCCTTTATGCTATAATATGATGCCTCATGCAGTTTTCTTCTAGGTTTATATTTGGTTTCCTGAAGTTTTTGAAGCAGGAGCATACACTAACCTGCTCCATAGGGCCATGACACTTAATGGGATCAGTGTAGTTAGGGAGACTGATGCCTCAGCTTTGATCTGCCATGTGGCCAGAAATAAGCCACCTCATCTCTCTGTATTTTGTTTTCTTTCACCTACCTGGATTGTTTATCTGAATATAATCCCTTTAGAGGAAAAGTGTCTCAGGCTTTTTAGGCACAATGGCAGAGATGGCTGACCTCTCTGATGTATTAGGAAGTTCATGGTGGCTGACATACACACAGGCAGTGTACTGCAGTGAGCTGTGGTGGCTGGAGATCTAAGAGCTGTTGACTTCCCCATGGTCCTCTCTCTTCATAGCTAGAGAAGTCTGACTGGGTATACTGTTGGGTTCCATGGCAAACCACCAAGATTTGCCCCCACAGAGGCTCCTGGTTTTAGTTTCTCCTACAGTCTCCGATTAGGATTACCTTCACACTCTCACAATCTTGTTGAATTTTTCACAAGCCCTCTAAGCCTCAGGAAAGGCAGGCTGGCAGCCATGGGCCTGCTAGGGAGCTCTCAGCCCCATCAGGTGTACTGCATAATTGTAGCTGGTAATGGGGATGACTGTCAAGCACACTTTCAATTTCTGCACTGGGAGCTTCTGCAAAGTCTGGAGACAAACAGGGAGGAGGCTCTAGGGACTGGCAAGCTGCTCTTAGCAGAAGTCTCTTAAATAAAGGTTAAAAATAACTTCTGTTGATTTCAGACCAAAAGTCCTGACAGAAGTGGGAGGAGGAAGAGGAGGATTCCAGCCCCGGGAGCAGCCAAGCAAAGCAGCATGTCCCTGGCACAGGAGGAGCGGAGGACATGCCTTCTGCAGGGATTATGTAGAGCTGCTGGAAGTGAAGCCTGAAAACCGGCAGAACGGAAGCTTGGAAACTGAGCCCTGGGCTGAAGCGGGTAATTTACCTTATTTGAAATAAAAACAGCTTAAGTTGAAGCCAGCCGGAAATTCAGCTGACTTGAAGCTGCAAGCAAAATTAGCATAACACTCTGCAGGTTGAAACATGGGGGAAGCAGACTGAGGGATTGAGCCTTGACGTCTGGCAGTGTAAGGAAGCTGCTATTGCTTCTGCAGTGCTATTCAAAATTATCCCTTAAAGCTAAAATCATTGCAAGACCAAGCTAGGAGACCATAATAGTGCCTGTTGGCTTTAACTGCAACAAGCGAAAAAAGACAACTGCAGCAGAATCATCATTAAAAGGAATAAGACTATGACTTGCCCCCCCAGATTGGCAGAGCATGGTAAGTACAACTGACAGACTGAAACATCTCAGCCAGGAGTCTGTCAGTGTAAATCAGTGTAGCTGTGCCACTGACTTCCACAGTGAAGCTGGGCCAGTTCATTCCATTAAGAATCCAGATCTTGAATGCAAGTAGGCATAGCCTGTGTCCTGCAAAGTGCTCTGGGCTGGGTGGGGGCTGGCGAATGAGAGGCTGACGATTCATCGTATCACACTGAAAGACCCGAGGTAGCTTTCATGACTTAGATCCAGCAATCTAATCCTAGAAGCCTTCTAATCATAGTGGTCGCCAGACAGGCTAACTCAGCCAAGCGAGATAATATATCCTGCTACTGCTGTTAGACTTATTCCGGTCCCCAAGCTAATTCCTGTACAGCTAGCTTGTAGAGTTAGCCTGTATAATTCAACACTACACTGCACTGGCAAACCCTTTAGGAGTGTGGCTGCATATGTGTGCAAGCAAGAAAGCGCAGTTAAGTGATGCTGTGCTCCCAGACTTGTGTATATCTGGGAATTTTATTTGCCCATGTACTGAGGACCAAAGATCCAGTTCTTTTCCTAATGTTCACAAACCAGCTCCTATGTCAGTAAGTGGCTTAATTTGAATGACATAGTGATTAATGCAACCAGCTATAATAGGGCACGAATGATTCTGCTTCTGAGTGCTCCCCCTGAACTTATACCAGCAGCAACAATGGTTACCTCTTTTTCATTCTGGAAAGCAGTGCTTTCTCAAGTATGGAAATTTTGCTCCACTTTGCCAGGATGAAAAGCAATGCCATTGCGTGCAGAGTAAGATAGTGTTGTGTCTGAACACCATCATGTTCTTACTGCTAGGTAATATTTTTAGAAGACCTAGAGTGGATTTTCTGGACTACAAATACTACAGGAGTCTTACAGAAAGGATTGCTTCGAAAGGGATTCGCAATATATATTTTCGTACAGGACATGCAGAGTAGTCACTGTGTCATTAGCATGTGATCTACCACCATTTTATTGAGTTCATCTGAGTTTTTTTACAATATCCCACTGTCTCAGGATCTCTGCTGCTGCCTTTAAAGGAACAAGAAGCTGGGTGGAACGTGTGATCAGCAAGTTCACCAGTGTTTGCCGTGAAGCATAAACATGAATGAGCCTAGGCATGCTTGGAAGCCCAAGAAGGTATTAATAAAACTTGCTCAGTGTTTTTAATGAAGGTGTTTGGAGCAGTAAGATCCCAGAAGTTGTTTCCAGCTTGAGGAATACGCACACATATAGCTAAAGAGACAGCAAATGCACATTTTCTAAAAGAGGCATTTCTGTGTGATTATCTTCTGCCTGTAAAAAAACAGGTCCTAGCTGAAGTTTTGAGATGAACCAACTTCTGTATATCATGGAATCCACACACAGAAAAGGAGCAAAAAATACACAGTGGGCTTTTTTAAAAATCTGTTTTTCCAGAAAGAAATATTGTTGCAGACATAAAACTTTTTCCAGGCTTGCCCTGGGCACTTCTTGAAATATGCTGTATGGACAGTATGCACTCAAACCTCTGGCTGTCTCTAGAAGATATTCATCCTGTCTCTCCTTGGCAAGCTGGGTTTCCTGTCCAGCCTCACAGGATTTATTGTCTCATTGTGGTGGAAAAAAAATTGAGGCTAGTGACTGACCATATATGGGTATGGAAAAACCAAGATGAGCTAGAAGGGAAAAAAAAAAGCAAAGTGGATGAAATTACAAGTCAATTAAGTATAAATCATTATAGGGATAAGAGGAAAGGAGCAGCATGCAGAAACCTGCAAGAAATACAGGTGTTCTCTGACTTTCTCACTCCACCCCTGTGGATTAGCAGGGCTGAGCAGCAGGGCCCATACTGGCACTGTGAGCCATCATCACATCATCTGGTTGAGATTTCCAGCCACTGATGAGCTCAAAATAGATTAACAATGCAGCAGCACCATTACAGAAAGTGGTGGCAGGAGGCTGAGAGGCTGAGATATTTTGGCCAGGTTGGTTTTTGCTTCCATTACTCCCTAGTAACATATAACTCTTTATGAGGGCGTAAAATTGCTCTTTACTAATGTTTTTCTCATTCAAAGGTCAGCAAAGCCACAGTGAAAGTTAAAGAGGAGGAGTGCACGACTCACTGGGACTGCTGAACGCAACCAGCC
The DNA here is from genome assembly GCA_013397175.1 of Platysteira castanea. Lineage (NCBI taxonomy): Eukaryota > Metazoa > Chordata > Aves > Passeriformes > Platysteira > Platysteira castanea. Next base: position 404,628 of record VYXC01009561.1, read on the forward strand.
ACTTTTGGAGAAGAGGGACGTAATCTGCTATCTCATAAGGGACAACCTGTGCCAATTGTCACCACCACAGGCTGTGGGCACGTGTGGCAGACAGGGTGGCAGCTGGGGGGCTGCTTTTGCCATCATGCAGATTTACCCAGCTCTTGCAAGGCTGACAAAAGCCACAAGCCGTTCTTTATTCAAAATGGAGTACAGGTCAAAAAAATGACAGGCCAGAGTCAAAGCAAAGCAGACCAAGGTAACTGAGTCCCATCAGAAGTGGAAAATGGCCTTGACTCATTCAAAAGAGTCAAAAACCCAAAGAGTGCTTTTTCAGAGGTACCATTCCAGTTCTGACTCAAAGGCACAGGCAGCATAAAGCAGCGTGGCTCCACAGATGGTTCACACCAAATCAGCTGCTGGCCAGAGTGTTAAAAAAACCCCTTAAATTGTCAGTTAGTCTGTGCTTCATTATTTGCTTCTTACCCATTTCTAGTGAATCTATACCAGCTCTGATAGGCGACAGTGCCATTGAGAATCTGCTGATTCAAATCCCTCCCTCCTCAGCAGAAAGCCAGTGGGAGGAAGGAAGAAAGAAACCCAACTCGACATTCTATTTTTCCCCCTTCAAATAAACCCTAAATTGCTTCTTTAATGCACTCGAGGTTTTGAGCGGGGCAGGAAGCTCTGATACAGAATGGGGCTACAATTTTGTTAAAGACAAGCTCTGCAGCAAGCCTGTGAACTCCAATAAATTTGTAACTCTGTTCCCAGTCAGAAGCAGAACAATAGCCTCTCCTGTTTAATTGTGGATTGCAGCAAGTGGTTTCGTGCTCAAACCCTCTTGTAATGTAGTCCTCTCCTTTTAATCATCAAAGGTGATCTCTGCCAAAGCAGCTGACAGTTGCATTTGATCAAGTGTAATAGGAACAGTCAGATCTTCCAGGATCCTTGTAGTTACCCATTTTCCATGTGTAATTCCAGTCTATTTCATACAAGTTTAATATGACAACTGTATTACAAAATTAGAGGGAGGATTTGGGGTGAGATGACTCACTGATTTTTTTTCTTTTTTGTTAGAAAATGTGATCTCAAAAACAAAAGCCATTTTCTATTCCCAGCCCTGCTACTGACCCCTTGTATGACCTTGAACAACCTTTGATGTCTAGATCCCTTCTTCCACTTTTCCTGTCATTGCTATTTAGAGACGGTGAGCTCAGTGATGCAGTGACTGCCTGGTTTTGGGGTCCCAGAATAACAGCTATGACAGATGAGTGTGCACTTAGAGTTGGTGACATCAGGGCTTTAGCACCACTCACATATATATTAGTAGCTGTACAAATACTTATATTTATCACTATATATATATGTGGTTGTATATGTACACATGCAAATGGGCTCCATAGTGATTTTAAATTTGAGAATGAGTACGTTAGAGATAAGGGATCCCAATTTTAAAACCAAGAAAAAAGACCCAACCTCCATCCTTCAATACAACTGCACTTCAAATAGATTTGCCAGCAAAACTGCTTTTGGACTCTGTCCTGTGGTTTTCACAGTTCAGTTTACATTGACCTTGGCAAAGCAAAGCAAAGCAAAATGTCTGTTCCTCGTGCCCACTGTTATCTGGACCCACCAGTGATGCTCAGAGCTGTCCACTGCCCAGGTGTAGACCACCTCCACTATGCAAAGATTCCATTCTTTGTTTTATTACACCACAGGTCAGGAGGAGGATCAAATCCCTCTCACTTGTGTCAGATGTCAGCATTTGGGAAGGTGGTTGGTGGTGGGGAGGGGAGGACGGAAGACAGTCAAAATGAAAATGGTTTGGTTAATTAATTGCAAGCACTGCTTGAAGGACCAGCACGTATATTTAATCAGTTGCCTAGTAACAAACGGTGTATGATGTGAATGCTATCAGCCCGCAGCGTGAGCAAGGGATGGACCCTTTCTGTTTTTATCAGCTGCCAGCATGCATACTCTGGGCGTTGCATGCCCTTGTGCTCAGAAGGGCTGCTCTGCCACCTCACAAAAGCTGTGTGGTAGCAAGGGTCCCCCCCATTTTGGCTCTGCCATTCCTGCTCCTCCCCCAGACATCTCAGAGAGAAGACTGTCTCTTCTTACAGGGAGTGACCTTTTCAGTGGTGAATCAAATGACAAGAAAAATTATCCAGATCTCCCCTCCCCTCCACCCACCTTTTTTCTTTATGAAGTTATCTACACTCTGGGAATAGAACGCAGGCATTGCTGCTGCTCACGTTCTGTTACTGACACCAGTGTCACCATTAACGGTATATATCTTCCATAAAATCCTGTGCAGAGAAAACCAGAAAATCATTGGCACTGGGACAGAGGCAGAATTAGTAAGAAAGTGGGTTTGTTGGTTGTTGGGGGGTTTTTTGTGTCTTTTTTTTCCCAGTGACCTTAAAGAAAGAAGGGCAATAGATGGATAGATGCTGGATTATAGCACATAAAACCAGCCCAAGACAAACTGTACAGTTCTGTTTCCTGTAGGTGAAAAAATAACTCATGACCTGACAGGCAACTGAACATTGAGTACTCCTTTGGTGCTAGTTTTAGGAGGGAATTTGACAACAAGAATTTTCTTGTAGTTTTCCACCACCCGTATGCCATTATGTTAGCTGGGCCTGATAATGCAAGGACAAAAAAAAACGCTCACACTGCCTGCCCGTATTGCGAAAGAGAAATAAAAAGAGAACATCCATAAAATAAAAGCTCCCATTTATGTTTTAACATGCCATGACAATGTTTGTGTGTCCTTATCAGGGCTTTCTCTCCTCCCTCCCCCCTCTCCATTTGTAAATCCCATTGGATAAAAGACTACATCTTCCATAAAGAATTCCCACCAGAAATCTTTATAAATCCTCCATCAGTGAAATACTCTGCTGTCATGCTGAGCAGAAGCTAATCTAATTAAGACGGGATCTGCTAAATTTAATAGCCTGCTATGAATTTTTACGGACATCTGGTAACTGGAAGGTTGGAATGAGTCTGACACATCAAATACACATTGTCCAAATGACCAGTATCAGGCCAGTTATTTTCCCTTTCTCGGTCACTTCTAGCTGATGTAGGATGCAATCACCCCCTCAGGATACACACACATGTGACTCTATCTGAAATTGATGGGGGTTAAGGTGTGTACATGTTGGAAAGCAGAACTGGGCCCCCGGTGCTTCCTCTAATGTTGTTTTTTCCTCCTTAATGAAGGATCAGGATGTACCTGCATTATATTTCATTGTTTGCAAATACTGTAAACGATATAGCAGGAGCTGGAGTATCTGTTAGCACAGGTGTCTTCGGTATCTGCAAGTTATGAACCCAAACCTGGCTGGCAGCTTTCCTCAGTCAAAGCCCTATATGACATCCCCTGGCTAAGCACAGCATTTCCAGTACGGAGCAGAGGACGTTCACAATTTTAATCATCTCTTCCTGACCCAACAGTAAGCTGTTAGCAGGAGAAGGCAGGGGATGGAGAGTTGGGTTGTTGAGGCTTTTATCCCTTAAGCTTCTAGTATGAAAATGAGTTGAAAGCTCCTAGTGGTCCCCAGAAATGGTGACTTGAGCTGTTACAAGGCTGGTCCCATCCCATGGGCCATTACTTTAAGAGAGGAGCACATTTACAGAAGTGCAGGTCTTTGTCCCTGTCTTCATGGAATATAGTCTGAGAATGCCACATTAATGAGCCCCTGGCACTCTTGTGGTTTACTAACTCTTCGACAGGAAAGATTACGAACATTATTTCCACTTGGTAGATTCCATGGGTGTCCAGCTCTCCCAGGTCGCACTCTGAGCTTCCTGTAATAAAATCACAAGTACACACACACATACATCGTTTACATTCATTGTTATGTAATTTTCAGACAGGGCATACATCACACAAGGCACAATGCCCAATTTTTCAGAATAAAGAGTTTGAACTTTAAAACATATATTTCCTTATTTTCTGTCTTGGTAAAGAAACCACTTTTCTTAGACACCCCTTAGCCCCACACCCATAATAAGTGGTTCAAGTAAATTCAGCAACACAGTGGGAGTCATGTCAACCTGATGTGATGAGTTGGCACTTGAAAATTTAATCTCTTTACCATACACCAGCCTTAAATCTGTGTAGGGTGACTTTTAAATGCATGCCAAAGAGTAGGGAAGTTACAATGCTGGCTTACAGATTATTTAGGTGCTGGCTTCATGAAATGGGAGCAAACTCATACGGTACCAAGTAGAGAACACTGGGCTCCATATAAGAAAAAAAAACCTCACTGAAGTAATCTAAATGTTGGTTTAGTTAAGTTGGAGCACCTGTAGTGAGAAGAGACAGGAAATCAGCTGAAGGGGTTGGGTTTGCCACTGGTGCAGCGCTATACACACGGTCAGTGCAAATCAGCGTCGTGCCTGGGGTGCTGCGGTGATTTACTCCTGGCAGAACTTCTGCAGTCAGCTCCCTGTCTCCCCCACAGCGAGGTGCGCACTGCTACACTGTCGAGGAAAACAACAGCAGGTCTCCTTCCCCACCCGCTGCCCAGTGTTGTAAGAGTTGGGGAACCTCACAGCCACAAATTTGCTAGCCATGCCCTGGTCTCCCTTCATCCCATTCCACAGTACTGCTTCCTTCCAAATGTAGACCGCTGCACTCACAGAGGAACAATTTCACTCCACAGTTTGGACATTTCATATGTTCTTGGCAAGTCACGATCTGGACCTGCTGTGGCTTAACTGTCTGAATGAACAGGAACAGATACAGTCTGCAGAAGGATGACTATGACTTTGTTAGAGTGACACAGAATCAATTGTGTGAACCAGGTTAATGTTGCTTATTCTTCCTAGGCAAAATGCAGAATTAATTTATAGTGGTGTAATGTGATTCCAGAAATGAGGTATACATCTTGCCTGTAATGGCTTTTGATTATCAATATCCATGTTTATTTTTCAGAAAGAAATGAGAATGTAAGAAAGAGTGTGAAGGTGTTCAAATGTTGTTCATTTTGTTAAGGGTAAATAAAATGAAATTTTAAGTAACACAATGAAAACTAAAAAGTATGCATACTTATTATAGTTGGAGCAAATTTATACACATTCTAAAAGCATCTTAAAGGACATGAATAATATGAGAAGTAAAAAAGTCATGTCCGTGGTGTGTAGTTTATTCTTTATCTCAAAATTTACAATAGATTATGATTATCCCCTTTTTCTGTGACAGAACATACAGTTAGTGGCTTCTTGCATTAAAAAAAAAAAAAAAGAGTTAGCATTTAAAGAAATTTCCAGAAGTTTTTGTATATGCCTTTAAAAACAGGAGAGTGGGTGGAAGGAAGGAAGGAAGGAAGAAAGGAAGGATGGAAAGAAGGAAGGAAGGCTCTCCACTCAGTCTTCTAGAATCAAACCTGCTGCTTCATGGCCACCTAATTTAAAAGATAGATGTGCATGTTTCTGACAGTAGACATGTACCATTATGCTGAGGCAATGACACAATTCTTCATAGGTGCTTCCCAGAGTGACAGGAACTGAAAACAATGGCTAAGGGAGAGCAGAATTGAGCACCCACATATCCAGTGGGTGCCATAGACACCAATAACTGCCTGGTTTGTGTTATTTATCTGCTTCTGTGAAAATCAGTATGGGTTTAACAAAACAATTATCAAGATCTGGTCACCTCAAGGAGAAGTTCCTCACAGTGAGAGACACAAAAGTGACATGTCTGGACTGCTTAGGAGCCCATCTCTTGTCAGGCACACCATCTTGTGTATCAAAGTGTTTCTTGTGTCAATCCTGTTTTGCTTCTAGCTAGCTCAGGTGGTTTCTCAGGTAGTTGGGGTTTTTTTAAGATTTTTGTCTGTAGAAACCATATTTCCTGCAGCCAGTTCATGGAGACACTGGAGTCCAGCAGGATGTGATGCCCTAGCAAGATCCATGGAAGCTGGGTGCCATGCCTGTTGTCATGGCAGTGTCACAGTGCTCTAGGATTTCAAACCCTTCATTCAACTTTACCTACTTGTTGATTTGGTGAGAACCTCGAATTGAAAATAGTAGTTCTTTACTTCAAAGCTAATCTGCTCAGAGGGCAAGTAACAGCCACCCAGGAGCTATTCCCACCAGCCACAATCAGCCAAGCTCCTCATGCCTAACTCTCCCCAGCACAAGCCCTGCCTCCACTATGGAACAGCTCAGGATAATCGATGCTAAACGTAGAGACAATATTTGCATGTGGGTTCTACTCTGGACTTCCACATGAGAAACAAGATTGTGCTCTGGTCTTCACAGGTAAAGATTTATTGACCACAAAAATGCGAACTAACAAGCATTGCTAATTTAATGACATAGTGACCAACTTCTTTGATAGACGTGACTAGAAAATCTAACACATACAGAAAGGTTTACTCGTAAAACATCCAGGTAAGGCAGATGCAAGAGAGAATCTCTAGAAGTGGTGCCTTCAAAAATTGTATCTGGATGGAGTAAAATGTTCTTTCCACTGAGGCTGATTAAAATAATCCCCTAAAATATACTGTTTTGACTAGGTACTAAAATTCATAATGGATTTTTTGATGTTAAATTTTGTTAGCATGCTTGTGCAGCAAGAGGTAGAGAGCAGTGATTTTTCCAGAAGATACACATCGAGGATATCAGACCTGCCACTGTAGCAATACCAATGCAGTTATTTTCTCCAACCTGAGAGCGAGCACCTTGCACAGGCATTTATCACGACACCACCCAACTGGGACACCGCTGCCTAGTAGGGAGCTCCACAAGATCTTTCCTTCCACCTCACCAGTGGTTTACAAAGCAAAGCAGTGATCAAAGCAAGGTTAAAAATTGTGTTTAGGAGCCACAGCTTCTTCTAACAGTTTGGAGACTTACTGCGGGGAGTTAGAGCTCATTTCATGACCCTGGTGCCACCCCAGACTCCAGTACAAAATGATTTATTCAAAATTATTCCTGCTTCCCCCATCGCAACTCACAGGACAAACAGATCTGTAAGGGCAAAACCTGCCAAGTTCCACACTGTGCATGAAAGCCTGGCTGCATACACTCTTGTTTGCTGCCAGACCTATTTGTGGGCACATGTACCTCAGGGTGATCCTGTACGTCCCCCTGGAGCCTCTAATAATGGAGCACCGTTGCCATGAGCAGTGCTTTACCAGAGGGCTGGAAAGCCCCACAGACACAGCTGTCTTGCTCCTGGGAGCAGCTGACATGGCTCTGATCCGGGCGGAGTGAGTGTGCCCTCAATAGGTTGCAGTAGGACTTTGGCCCTAAATCAATGAATTGTTTTCTTGGTTTTGTGAACAGATTGTCTGTAGAAACCTGTATTCTCATGTCTCTTCATTGAGCCATTTTCTATCACAAAAGGAGTGGCTTTTCACAGCTGTTCACTAATGTGGATGCAGGGCAACATGCAGTACAACCGTGGAAAGTCCACAGATGCCCACGGAAGAAGCAATCTCTAGATGCCACTAGAGGAATGGTGTCACTGACAGGCCAGGAGCTCTGAGCTCAGAAATAACCACAAATCCTGACAGAAGAAGTTAAATGCAGACAGGCCAGTGTGAAGAGCTCCAGCCAGAAATTGCACCTGCGCACTTGTTAGGGCAATGGTGTGCATTAAACAGTCGCTTTCATCTCCACAGCTAGCAGATGTGGTGGCTGCAGTGTCCCCGAGTGGAGTCAAAACCCTTTGAAGTTCCTTTGTGTTGGAGAGCAGCTGCAACAAAGCGCAGCTTAAAGCCCAAGCCTACCTAAACTAGTCAGAGCTTATATCTGGTGACACCACTTCCAGGTGGCCCACAGTGAGCATTCAGGTTCTGCCCTGCTTGCACAGCAAGGAAGGTGGTGGAGCTGGCACTGGATACACATAACAGGTACAACAGGATAACTAACCCATCACAAACAATCCACGTTTAAGAACTCACTGAAGACTAAAAGATGATGTAGGTTTTACTGCGAAAGAGTTAAACATAGTGACAAGAGTTAAAGAACTCAAGTTAAAGGTTCTGTGTCTTGCCTTGTCACTAACGGGGGTTTCCCAAAACAAAAGTGAGTATATACATTAATGTCCTGAATAAAACAATCTTGGCATCACAGCAATAAGGACAATTCCTGTGCCAGGAAGAGAGAATGAATCCAGGGTTAGTCAAGTTGTGAATGGGAACCCAAGGGCAATCTCAAAGAGCTAAATCCAAAGAAAAGAGATCCTGCTTCCCAGTGCAAAAATGTCCAAAATTAGGTCAGGAAGAGCCAGCCCCAGCCTAGTATCAATTGTGCCTCCTAATCTAGACTAACTTCTGAGTGTTTCCTTTCAAGTCATCTACTTTACTCCCTCAGGACTCAGGGTTTATAGCTGCTATTTTCTACATCAGATATAAAATGCAAATGCATTGGAAGGCACAAGAAAGTTTGAAACTGACCCAGAAGGAGGCTAGAAAAATGGCAAACTCTTTGTATCTGTCTGATGAAAGGGAAAGGAATCAGTAATGCTGAATGTAGGCTTAGTAGATAAACACTGTGTTAAACAAGCATATCCATTCTTAGCCCCTAAGCTAGCAGAGCACAGAAGCACACGCAAAATCAGAAGTGTTTGAGTAGTCCTGTTTATTTCGATGGAATTCTTCCCATGCTTAAAATTATGCACATGTTTAAATGCTCTCTTGTCATCCAAACTTAAAAAGCAGACATTTTTTCATGTCCTGTAAGTTGTCTATAATTTTAGCATCCAGGGATGTTCCAGGGGTTAAGTATTACTTTTGTGATCATTACAAATCAGAAACTGAATAGTATTACAAGGGTAAAGGTGAGTCAACCCATTGCATGAAGTAATGTTACTGAGACTGTAATTCCTAAACTATGCTGTCCTGACTCTTTGAGTTGGCTTTACTTGATTAACATAAATACTCCTTTCTACTCATGATGTAGAAAAATAGTTGCACCATGAATAATTTTGTTTGCATTTCTTTTAAATACTTCTATCAATAACTAACAGCTAAACCCACAAAGCAGTTCTCCCAAGACTCTAGGAAATGAGAACCACATTCTCACCTAAAAGCCATTTTAGGTTATGGCTGTCTAGAAGTGCTGTCTGCAGTTTCAACTGGGCACAACAGTTCCTATCCGAAGCCTTGTCAGCCCTTGCATGTCTAATCATCTGCTGATTGACACGCCTGTATGGTGTGCAGGACTTATCCTTGTTTCATGTCATGGCTGGTACCTATACTGAAATAATGATAATTATTTGGTTGGTTGAGATCTTGCAACAGAAAATGCACGCGATTTGTTGTAATCACTAAGACTTCCTTTATATTTATTTACAAAGCCTTTATAATCTGGGGTGGTGCAACGCAACAAAAAGCTGGCAAGTTGTAATGTCAGTTTACTAGGGCCTGAATAGAAGCTTTGAACATCAGCTCAAGAAAACTGGAAGTTTATAATGGGCTGCTGCAAGCCAAAGTGTTTGATAAGATGAGTTCCCTAGCCACAATGCTTGAAAACTCCACGGCATACTGAGCACAAAGAGCCAAATCTCCTTTCCTCTTTGGAGGTTGCTCTCCAGGATTTACCCTGACACTTGCTGAACAGTCTGCATGAAAGAGATGTCTTGTCTTGTTCTGCTGGTTATCATTCTTGCTTTTTTTTCCACTCAGAACGATTTCAGCAAAGACCATAAGCTTGTGACAGAGTGAATTTGTGATCTTATCCAATCATCTGGGCTGTTTGCAAAACTTCAGTAGGTGGCAGCGTTTTGTTGATAAATGTTTTGTTATCCAAGTGATCTCATTTAGTGCAACTGTTGCAATATTAATAAACTGAACTTATGATTGCATTTGCCAGGACTGAAAATATTGCTATCCTATCTGGCATTTGCTCTTATCTGAACTGACAACAACATCTATTGTATTTATAAAAGCGGAAAGTCTCTGTCTTTGTATGTGTCAGGGGCAGAGGGGAAAGAGAAAACAAGGGGAGAAACAAAGGCAGATTAAGATTAAAACACTAAGGCTGTTGGCCATCTGATTTGTGATTGAAATAGATGAGCATTCTGGCAATTCTGTTAAATTGTCAGTGCTGGGGAATTTGTGGCACAAAAGAATGGTTAGTAAGTTATTCCCTCACCTCTAGCTCACCAGTTCATATCAAGCCAATCTTGACAGCATCTGTAAGTTGTTAGTACTTGGTAACAGTCTGGTGATCTACAGTCAATTCCTACTGGATAGAAGAGCATATCGGGAAAAAATTTCATCACAACTGCTATTTGAGAAGCCCAGATTATAAAAGACATCAAGATTCAGCCCAAGAAAAAGTCCAGTAAGGGTGAAGAGGGCAAGTGCTGCTTTAGTGTCCTGTTAGAAAAAAACCCATTGAACTTAGTTCATAAATACAGCCCCTGTATGTATGTGTAAATATACATGTATATACACACATATACATACACACATGTATATAATTTCTAGGCCTAAATAGAAGTAGATAATTATTTCTACAGTAAAGTTTCTATGTAATGTATCCCCAGTTTTGCCTGTAATGAAAATAGTTTCCTGCTTAGTCTGAAGTCCTATGCACTGTTCTAAACAGAAAGAACAATCTGTGCAGAAGAGGCCTGTCCTCACAGTCACCCAGATAACGCACAGTTACTTAAGGTTAAAAAATAAAAATTAAAGTCTGTGATTCTGTTGAACTCCCAGAAAAGAAGATCAAAGTCACTGGTTTTATTACAGGCCCTTCAGATTAAAACTGACTTAAATACACCAGGCTTCAGGCTAAATCCCATGACCATTAAGATCTATCATGAAAGTGCATAGACTTAAACAGAAATTGGATCGGGCCTGTTAAAGAACACATTTGGACTAATACAAATCCTCTATAAATTAGATATAATAAATAGAGAAAAGGTGCCAAAAGAGACCTTATGACCACATTTGCATATATGGACATAGTTTTTATTATTCAGGAAATTCCCTAAGATTGAGCAATCAAGAAGGGAAAGACAGAATCAATGTTGCCAAATATCAAGGTGATTTAGACCTTGCAGAGGAAATTGCACAAAGATTAAAAGGTCTTTCAGCCTTATGAATGAAAGAGAATTGGAAAGAAGAAAGAGACAGCTATGCTATGATAATGGCATTGAGATCAAACATCATTTAGACATGGCTCAAAGCCTACAATAAATACTTGCTCTCAACTTTCAATACAGAATCCAGTGTTGATCCTAGGGGCAAAAGTACAAATGACATGGGACTAAGGTGTCAGTATAAAATTACACAAATAAAGTGGAAGCACACTCTGGTGGCATTAATAGCAGATGTTTTGACAGCTTTGCTTCCCACCATGAATTCATGGGCAAAGTACAAGTCCTTACTCATCCCAGACCATAGTCATCAGATGTATTCCACAACTGGCACTCAAAAAGTTTTAAAGATTTTAAATATTCACACCAGGTCTGGAGTAATTGTGAATGGCAGCTCCTCCAGTTTAAAAAGGAAAATATAAACTGGACAAGTGAAAGGACTGCAAGTTTAACTGTCATGTTTGACAGATGCTAAGAATCTGAAATCAGACAGACACATCCTTCCTGTCTGTGAGGGAAGGGAAATGCCAGACCACCACTGGAACAGAGATGCCCACCTACATAAGAAGGTGAAACTGTTTAGAACCGAATCATTGGATCTTGAGATCACTGAATCCAAAAGTGTACTAGACTTAAAAAGTGGTCAGAATCTCACCCCCAGCAGTTCACTGCAAGATTACGAATTTGTTCCTTGTTAACAGGCACCTGAGAAAAGATGCCAGTGTGAACTTATGTTTTAATACCAATCCAGATTTAGCCCAAGAACATCAGAGACTTCCAAGAGACATCTGACAGCACCTAATCAAAGGAGGGTTGGAACAGTTCCTGAGATGTAGGCCTAAAAATGTACGGCCACTCCATATCATGTCTTGGATAGCTGTGGTAGTGCCAGCCTCCATCAGCCACTCACTACACTTCTCAACACCCACCTCTGTGATTTCACTTAAACTCCCTGCCACAGTCACAAAATTTCATTCTTCTCTGTCTTCAAATCTGACCTTAAAAATGCTTCCCTTCATATGAAGCTTAGCAGCCCTTTGACACTGTTGCCTATAGTCATGTCCATCATCAGGTAGAACGTGGGAAGTGAGAGTGGAGGAAAGGCAACATTCACATCACTTAATTTTAAGCATCCAACTTCAATTTGCCATGTTAGCAATCTGATTTCTCTGTTTAATCCGTAAAGACAGACAGGATCCTTGGAGGGGTGATTAGGAATTCTCTGAACTGCCCCCACAGGAGCCTGACAGCAAGGTCTATCGATGCAGCTGTTATTAGCACGTTGGCAGATAGCACACAGTACAGTTGGCTGTCTTAAGTTAAATTCAGTGAATATTCCCCCATTAACCCTTTGCATCTCTCATCTGTCCATATTTACTTGTACTTCAAGAATGAGCACTTTGGCACAAACAGTGTATTTTTGTCCTGTGTTTGATTAGCATCCATCCCTCTTAGGTTGTTTAGCCTGGAGAAAAGGAGGCTTCGGGGAGATCTTATCACTCTTTAAAACTACTTGAAAAGAGGTTGTTTCAAAATGGGTGTCAGCCTCTTCTCCCAAGTCACACATGACAGGACAAGAGGAAGTGGCCTCAAGTTATCTCAGGGTTTAGACTGGATATTAGTAAAAGTTTCTTCATGGTATGGGTTGTCAGCAGTGGAACAGGCTGCCCAGCAGAGTAAGCTGAGTCACCATCCCTGGAGGTATTTGAAAGACATGTAGAGCTGGTGCTTAGGGACATGGTTTAGTGGTGGCCTTGGCAGGGCTAGGTTAATGGTTAGACTCACTTTAATAGGTCTTCTCCATCCTAAACGATTCCATAATTCTATTGCACATTAGACCATGCCAAGAGGTAAGGAGGTGTGTGCCGGCTTCCAAACTACCTCCTTCACTCCTAGCCCTGGGAGTGCATCTTCTCACAAGGCACAGGGGCATGTAAGTTCACTGCCACCAGTAACTGAGTTGTTCTGTTACCCTGACTGCTCCTGAACCATCAGCATTGTGATACCTTAGATGATAATAAATAACAGTAAGCTAGGACAGAAGTAGGACTCTTCTAATTGTTGGCACAACTGTGTTTTGTGACTGGGTTAACAAGATTCAGCCTACTACTGTGGTGGGACCCATAGTCTGTGAGGAAAGATGGTTTGGCTGTAACATTAACTTTAAAGGAATATATTCAGGGAAAAACTGTAAGATAAGAAAGGACTTGATAGTTGCTGAGCCAGAATTAATGATGAAATGCAAAGCTGCAGACACATCAGCATAGAGTCCAGAAAGCTAAAAGATACAGAAGTGAAACACGAATCAAAGTAATTTAAATATATGACGTAAGCACACATTATATTCAAGGAAATATAAAATCAGAAATTTCTAAAGTCATGAAGCAGGCCAGGGATGGAAAAGAAGGGTGATGTTAATAATGATGGAATATGCAATAACAGATTTGGATTTCCAATCTGCAAAGCATTTAGACCTGTGATTGTTTCTGTTGAAATCAATGGAAATGTTTTTGTTCAAGTGCCTTGTTTCTATTGAAATTTCTCATCTTCATGATATAAGGATGAAGGTGTTCATTTGAAGCTGAGGATGAGTAGGTAGACTGTTAACCAGCCTAGTTCAAGAGTTCCTTATTGCACAGAGAAACTATAGGTGCTGTGAAAAGGGACTTCTTCAGGAAGGCATTTGGATTTATTTGCCTGTATTAGCTGGAGAGTAACTATGCAGCATCAGCACTCTGAGATTGAAGCACTTTCTATCTTTAGTATGTAGTATGTGAATACAGATGTTAGTATGTACACAGGCTTTAGAGAAAAACACAGTACTTGAACAGGAAAACTTTGCCCTGAGTGAGGAAGAACACAGTATCCATAGATGGCCACTAAAAAATGTCCCCACCAGGTTAGATCTCTTCAAGTGGAGGAACTTGCACTGCTTATTATGCCTTAGAGTAAAAATAAGGTATAGTCTGATTCAAAGACTTTTGCTAACCAAAGCTTTAATCATAGCTGGATGAGAATACCAGTACTTACTACATGCCACATCTGCTGGAGCCTGAGCACAGGCATCTATCAGCTGTCTTTCCTATGATCAACCTGAGAGCCTTGGAGATTTCCCTGTCTTACTTGCACAAGAAGGAGAAGGTTGCCTCTGTTTTATTTCACTTGCATCTGTAACAGTAAGCAGAGCATACAACAGGTGAGGCTGAGGCAGTGCCTAGTTACTTTGTTCAGTGTTCAAAGGCAACCACTTGGAAGAAACCTACACAAAGTTTAGAAATAGAGGGCTAGACCTCAGCTACAGTACCATAAAATCAGATTAACTCCACAGAAGCTGGAGTTATCACCCTCTCACAGCTGTGATGCCATTCTGAGTCTAGCCCATGATGCTGTAAGTACCCAAGCTATGTTCTCTCTCTGTATCAGTGTATGAATACTGAAAAGATTTTACAAAGCTTCAAAATAACAGAAGGGCAAAGAATGCTTGGTAGATAAGCAAAAAAGTAAGACTTTTCCACTTAGTCTTCATTCTGAGATGTTTTATCCAGGTCATGAAGGACCAAGCTAAAACTCATGCACATGTTAAGTATGCAATGCCCTAAGGTGTGTGTCAACAATACGTATCCAGCTAATCTCTTGAAAAGGAATGGACGCTGAGGAAAGCTGTGTGGCTCAGAGAGAGAAATGCAAATGCAGATCGACCCTGTAATGAAAAACCTCCTTATTAAACAGTGTTTTATCTTGGAGCAGTCCTTCTTTTCGGAACACATCCAAGCAGAGATAAAGGCATCTTACCATACTCATTAAACTGTGCATGGTTTGATTCAATCAGAATCAGATCATTTGCATATGGATCAGTTTAATCTAGTTCTTCCTGTCTCACACCTATTGTTAATCATGCCTAGACTCCCTCTCCGCTTACTAATACCCATTCCCCCTCCTCCTCCATTCCTTTGATTCAAGTAGATAAATGAATAGGCATAAGGACATCAACATCTTTCTGAGTGATCATCTGCCTTGTATGCTCAGAATGTCCCATGTTTTGGTGACTATGTCCTGGTTGGCATCCCATATGTTCTTGATAGACCCTGCCTTGCTGATTTAGGGAGACTGGGAAGACAGGAAGAATATTGACTCAGGCTGTGAATCCCAGCTTAGGTTTACCTCTAGCCTCAAATCAAGTGAGATTTGTGTTCTCAACTTATTCAGTATCATTAGAAAGTATCTCTTCAAGTAGCATGCTAAACTTAACAAAGCAAACCCTTTTCTTTCAGGAGCTGAGTATCATTTCTGCATTTAGCCAGTAGTGGTGATAGCTGTTTTTACATAATCAATCTACAGTGATGGGGTAACCTGTTTTTTTGTACAAGTAGATACTTGTTGATATTTTTATGTGTCAGAGGCAATACCATTTGGGTCTTTTTATAGCAATGCTAGAGGTCTCTAAGACTTTCCCTCTGAATGATTGAGTTTGTGCTGCTTTTTCAGAGAATAATTACAACCACAGGTTGAATGACTCTGCCCCAGATATATTGTCATGAATCCCAAACCCTAGCTTTGTTTTTTATCATAGAGTTTTCATTTCATTGTTCAGGATATTCTGTCCAGCTACATCACAGTTATGGCCTTGGGGAGGTAATAGGCTTTATGATTGTGTGAGGAATGTCAGAGCAAGAGATTGGGCAGCTTACACAAAATGTCTAGCACGGTGATTTTTCCACTCAAGGCTGATGCTGTACAAACCTGTGGAGGAGATATTCATACAGCCATATTAAAAACAGAATCTTTATTTTCAGCTGTTTTGTTGTATTCTGCCCATAGCTTTGATATAAATTCAGCTGCAGCTAGAATAATGTCCTCTAAAAAATGAAGGTCAGGCTCCCAGGAGGAGCTGCCTTTCAGCATCATAGGGAGGGGTTTTTTTGGTGTAAGGACAGTCATATAAGCGCAGTTGGACCCATCATTCGTTCAGCCAACATCACACAAAGTGACCCCCATATTTCTTTTGTAGTGGTGGAGACCTGGGTGAATCCCCCCAGCCTGGCAGGGATTCTATCAAAGACAGAAAATGTGTGTAAACAGTGCAGGTGCTGAGGGCGGGGATGAAGGACAGTATCCAGATTTGGTGTTCTCCAGTATAACTCCTCAAGGGTTGTGGATTCATTGTGGTTAAGACTAGTTTGACCACAGTAATACATCCCTGACGGCCCTCTTATTCTGTGCTGCAAGGGAATGTATGGGCCAGAGATCTCAGCAAAATGGGACAGCTGTAGACAGCTAATAGAGAGGAACATACACGTCTCATGCATTAACATTCAAATTAATTTCTGCTGATTATATTTCAGTTAAGGATGATGCATTATTTATATTAGAAGTCCTTTAATAGTGTCTTGTGAGTAAGGAAGTCACAGCTCGTGAGGTGGAGAAGATGAGCTCTCCTTAGCAGTCTCTGTTGTGTCTTCATAGCATTTAGCACATGGGGCTGTGAGATCACTGAGTACCTGTAATTCCAGACAGTATGAGACACAAGACTTAATCTCTGACAGCTTTTTCCACAGGACATGGAGAAATTCATTAACTCTGCCTGCTTTTCTGGAAACAGGAAGGAATGAAAAATTCTTGCTAAAAATATTAACAGAATAATTTTAAACCTAGGGAAGGGGTAGAAAGGTTATATTTGGTTTTAGTTTCTGGGAAGGACTAAGGATCAGATCAGCAGGATTTTAGACAAATTTGGTGCACCTCTTCCTGTTAAAATTTTGTCTCTGAAACTACAACAGCCTAACGTTTTTCCCTTGTCTGAAGCACAAGAAAAGATCCTTTTACAGAATTTGAGGATTTCAGCTGGCTGAATGAAATGATTCACTGTCAGCAAAAATGTAAAGATAACTGTGGCTTCACTAAACCCTTTTCTGCTGCTAAGGTGTCAGTTTTAGATTTCTTGTCATGACATAAATGAAAACAGCTTTGGAAAGCATGCACTGAAAGAGGCTGATCTAAGGTTTAAATAACTTCAGAACCATATTTGCTAATTTGAAGTAATTTATTTTTCTCAGTCTTCATGTTCCTTTTAACTTAATTTATTTTCAGTGTGCAGTGCTTTTTAGAGTGGAGAGGTGTGGGGAGAAGAGGAAGTGAATTCCCATCTCTGGCACCATATTAACAAAGCAATATTCCTACATAGCCTCTATCCCTGGAGCTAGTGGATTGCCTGGGAGCACTAGGATGCTGTCCCTTTGTGAGGATGGTGTGGGACAAAAAGGTGGCATATAGGGGTGCCAGGGAGCTTCACAGGTATCTGCTAAAAAGAGAGGAAGGCCAAGAATGCAGTACCATGAGTTTGCTTCAGATGGGTGCAGACTCACTTGTGCACCTTTCCCTTCTACTCTTGTCCCAAGCCTGGTTTTTGATATATGGGCCTCCTTTCTCTGCTTCCCAGACAGCTGAAGCTCTCATCCAGCTCCATTAAACAGTGTCTATTTTTTCATCCCATGTGCTTGCAGGACACTAACAACAGGCACAGCAGTGGGACTAGTCACTCTTCGTGCTCTGCCATTGTGTCCAAGGTCACATCAGCTGCTGGGACTAGGCTGCTCTGAGGTCCCGGGCCACAGCCTGCTCAGGGTAAGTGGCATCTTTGGGTAATCACTGCACAGGATGAGCAAAACAAGACAATTAAAAAAACCCCAGCTGTTTAGCTAAATTGCACCATAGTTCTACAATTATGTCAAAAGAAAATATCTCCGGTACCCCTTCACACTTGAGGTGTTTCAAATTCATAGCTTTCCTTCGGAGAGTGGAGGACCATTTGATAAACTGCAGCTGGTGCTGCAGACACAGGAGAGCAAGTGAGTGGAGTTGGAGTTGGGAAAAGTGAGGCAATATTAATATCACCTCTATATCTTACAGCTGCCGTCTGCACATGAATAATAGCCATTCGCAGGGAGCACTCACAATCACCTTTGCTTTTGTGCATGTTAAATTCATCATTCGTATGTGCAGGAAGAGAAAAACTAAGCATAAATATTCAGCCTGCAAATAAGCAGGGATTACATAAGAAACTCTTGTGTTATTCTTTCCTTTTGTTTGGTTGGTTTTTTTATTCCTGCTACATGCTCTGTGTTCTTAGAAAGTCTGAGAATTTATTCTTCATAATGCACTTCCTGCTAGAACTAAAATATGTCAAGATTGGGGTTTTCTTTCTGCCAGGGAAGTACCTTGAGACCACACCACCATAGTAGGTAATGATGTAAAGGTTTACTGGCACGTGTCTTAAAAAACGCCATCACTTCCGACAAACCCTACAAGCCCGGTTCCCTCTCCAATGAAAATCTACAAGCAAATTCAAACAAACTAATTTATTTACTGCATATGAATGGTCAGAGAAAACTTTATTTAACTTACTACAACTATAGTATAAAGTGGCATTGAACTGAAGATCTCTTTCAATGTTATCTGCTATATATAAATTAACTAAGGGAGTCTGAATCTCATTACTGAATGGGCAGCCTTTATAATCATTGCTCACTAAATACAGATTACATGGTTTGAAGATAATAATAATCCTTCCTACTCTTACCTTTACAGGGGTACCACTGTGCTTTGCATTTAACATGTCATGCATAATACCCATTATTCAAGGACAGGTATCTATTTAGCCTGTCTTAATTCTTAGGTCATTGCTGCTGTATCACAGCATTTTATAGAAGTATGGCTTAGTGATAGGGCCTTCCTTTTTCTTCTTCTTCTTCTTCTTCTTCTTCTTCTTCTTCTTCTTCTTCTTCTTCTTCTTCTTCCTCTTCTTCTTCCTTCAGTATATAGGTGCTGGACATTGGTTTTAGGGCAGACTCTCTGGGTTTAGTATAGGAAGAATATTTAACACTATATTTGCCATTTGCCTCTGAGGCTTGCTCTCATGCCAGTTGTTAGAAAGTCAGTCCTGGAGTTGAAAGGCTGTGACAGAGCAACCTGAGTTTCTCATAGCCAGACCCTTCCTGCTGGCCTGTGCTTGGCTGGAGACAGGGCAGTGGAGAGAGGCCCACTGCACTGGAAGGAACAGGAGCCAGCCAGAGCAGCCTGTGGAAGGGAGTGGCTGGACACACGGCAGCAGACTGCCAAGTCACAGAATCACAGTCAAAGAATTGAAGAATGGGTAGGGTTGGAAGGGACCACAGTGGGTCACCTGGTCCAACCTCCCAGCTTAAGCAGGGTCCTTCTAAAGCACATGGCACAGGATTGTGTCCAGACAATTCTTGAGTTTCTCCAGTGGGGAAGACTCCACAAACTCTCTAAACAATCTGTTCCAGTGCACAGTCACTGCACAGTGAAGACGTTCTTCCTCACATTCAGGTGGAACTTCCTGTGTATCATTTTCTGCCTGTTGTCTTTTGTCCTATGCTTAGCACCACCTGGTGAAGAAGAGCCTGGACCCATCCTCTGGGCACTTTCCCTTCAGATGCTCATAGACACTGACGTGGTCCCCTCTCAGCTGTCTTTTCTCAAGCCTGAACAGGCCGAGTTCCCACAGCCTTTCCATGTAAGAGAGGTGCTCCAGTCCCTTAGTCATCTTCATTATCCTCCACTGGACCCACTCCACGAGGTCCATGTCCTGAGGAGCCCAGAACTGGACACAGTGCTCCAGATGAGGCCTCACCAGGGCTGAGTAGAGGGGCAGGATCACCTCCCTCAACCTGCTGGCAGTGCTCTTCCTAATGCACCCCAGAATACCATTGGCCTTCTTGGCCACCAGGGCACACTGCTGGCTCCTGGACAGCTTGCTGTCCACCAGGACCCCCAGGTCCTTCTCTGCACAGCTGCTTCCCAGCAGGTCAGTCCCCAGCCTGTGCTGGTACCTGGGGATATTCTTGCCCAGGGGCAGGACCCTGCGTTGGCCTTTCCTGAACTTCAGACAGTTCCTCTCTGCCCCTCTCTCCAGCCTGTCAAAGTCCTTCTGAAGGGCTGCACAGCACTCTGGGCTATCGGCCACTCCTCACAGCTTTGTGTCATCAGCAAACCTCCTGAGCAGGCACTCTTCACCCAAGTCATTGATGAATAATTTAATGGGCTCAGTATTTGAACAGTACTGAGCCTTGGAGGACACCTCTAGTGACAGACCCCCAACTAGAACCTGTGCCAATGATTACAAAGTCCACCCCAGCTGTGAAGAGTGTGCAGGTACTTCTAAATTATGCAGAAATAGTAGTTTTGCCACAGCTGGTATAATCAAATGCTATTAGTTTTTTCAAAAGGACATTCCAGCTAATCAACAAATCAGGAACCTAGCCAAGAACTCTGATCAAAGATGAGGGCAGTACCATTAAAGAAAAAAGTTGTGGAAAGGGTCTTTTTCCCCACTGAGCCCATTTCTTGAAGTAATGGATGGGGGTACTATGTGAAGCACTTCACAAATTGATCCAGTACAGAGCCAGCTTGGTTCTTTCCACAAATTGGTCTTTATGAGTCTTGTCATACTCAAAAATATATGTTCTAACTCTGTTTTAGATTCATATTGATGCAAAGCAGAGATAATGTGTTTGATACCTTTCACTTCCTTACCAGAAATCACATCACATACTCATTGTAACTGTGCGCAGTTAACCTCTAATGCACAGAAGTTTTTCTTCCCATGTCATTTGTATCCAAAAAACTCCTATGTAATAAATTTTCTGTTACTTTTTGCACTCTAAATGGCACCCTTTTTCCTTATGCCAGACCACCAAAGTCTTCAGATTTCTCTATGCTATCTTCTAAACCTTATCTGTGTTCACAGTGCCCCTCAGCCTCATACCAACAACAAAATACATTAACTCACCTTAACTTTTTGTCTCAAGGTCATAAGTCAAAATAAGACTGGTCCCCAAATCTCATTCTTGCTCCTGTCAAAAGCCATAGTCTATGGCACTTAAAAAAGGAAAACACTTATGATGTCTTTGGTGAGGGAGATTGCCCCATCCTACCTGTGAGCAGATACCATCTTCCAAGTCAGTTAAATGAGAAGCCATGTTTTTGCATATCAGTTCCAACTATGAAATCTATTCCTTGTGTCTCTCAGTGTCTTGACGTGATGAACCCATGAAGAAAAGAGGAGACTGGTCACAGCACACCAGGCAAATCTTGTAAACCTCAGAATGCCTTCTTATTCTGGAGCTGTAAATGAATGTAATCATGCTTGTTCATGTGCATAAATGTGCTAGAGAAAAATAAGGGGAGCACTCTGGACTACACAGGGTACATTTCACTGGATTTGAAATTGCAGTGGGTAAGGAACTGTTTGTCTTACTAGTGTCCACACTTTCTCCTCAAACTTTTTGCGGAGTAAGCTTCTTTTTTTTTGAAAACCATAGATAGACCTCCAGGCCCTTGGGTAGCTTGAAGTTTCTGCTTGCACACTGATACTTTGCAGATCACATCTGTAACTGCACTATGCTGTAGGAACATAATATAAAAGGGAAAAAAACGTGCTTGTTGTAGAATCAAGATTAATAATATGCATCTACACTCAACCAACTTTAATATATGGAGACATCCATTAACAAATTGATTTGTAATCTAAAGGAATTATTTCAAAGGATGAGTGTCAAGAGGTTTTGTTTAACACAGACAATAAATACCATAGGTGTGTTATCAGTTTATTCCAGCCTTGGAAGCAGTATCTCACAGCTGTTGTCCCACCAGGAATACCTACATTCCGTGAAACACCTAACACATGGCAGATTTAAAGAACATCCTGGCTTCATTATATAATAAAGTCAGATTTTTTTTTTTTTTTTTTGGTGGGGGGGTGTTTTGTTTTGTTCTGTTTTGGGGTTTTTTGTTGAGTTTGGATTTTTTTTATTATTATTTTTGGTTTTTGGTTTTTGGTTTTTTGTTTTGTTTTGTTTTGTTTTTAATCCCCAGATGTTCTTCTATAAATGCAGAAATGTGTCTCATATCAAGTCAAGGGTTTTCTGTATGTCTGGGCTGGAGTTTTTGTATAGTGGGGGTAAATAGCTCCCAGTTTTTTCTGAAAAGCTGTTTCTTATTGACTTCTCTGCACTTTTCTGCAATTCTATCCCAGTACAGGGTAGCCAAGGTCAGACAAGGTCAACTATTGAAGGAACAGCCTTTCAGGTAAACTGGCCCAGTAGAGAAAGCAGTACTGGTCATTCTAGGTGGGATAGACCTTTTCTGACTTGGTACTGGTAGAGCAAGTGAATCAGGGCACTGAGAAAAGTCAATGAACTTAGAGGACTCAAAATATTTTGAAAACAAGGGAGGTTTGATCACTTGTGGCGATAAAAAAGCCCTGGGTGTGTAGAGGGGGCAGTGATGATTTAGTGTGAGCAATTACAGTCTTCCTGCCCCATGATCCTGGCAGTGCTGCACAGCTCATAACCACTCATGAGTCACTACCTCCATTCTAGTGCATTTACTTTTCCAGTAAAACTCCCAAGTCTGTCCTGAAATTGCTGTGTAGCAATGCAGAGAACTATGAGCACACTGGCCACATACCACATCTGCAGCTATGCCCCAGCAACAGATAACACGGTCTCTGCACGTTCCCTTCAGCCTGTCAGCACTCAAATACCATTTGTGCTGGTATGGGGTGAAAAGTAATAACAAAATGTGGGATATTATGAGAAACACATTAGCCCTTTTTATGCTGAAAGTCTAATACAATATGTATTTTAAATTACAAAACCATTCCATCATGTATATACAGTCTCTCTTTCTCTCTGCTTCTTCTGCTGCTATTCAGTTTAGTCTAAATCATGAAAATCTGAAATCATATTCTTGTTTACTGCTGCCTTCTCCTCCCCCATCCCCATTTTCTCTCTAAGCTGCTTGAAAACATTCAGTTACCCAGCCCTGGAGGTGAAACTACTCAGAGAACTTCAAGGTTATGAAATGCAAAAGCTTGGCTTTTATTTGTTTCACAGTCAGCGAAAGCAGTGCACAGGATGAAAACCTCTGTTGTGCAGCTCTGCTAATACATAAAGGAAGATTAATTGAGTTTAAAATGCAAGAGTATTTTTACATAATTAGGAAAAACAAAACCTCCCACAACAATGTTGAACAAATAGTGGTGGTTTTTATATAAATACAGTAGGAAGTTTTAAAAAAAAGCAAAGAAAGCACTCAATGGCCATAGCAGATTAACAACAGTCAGGGTGTTACTGCTATGATAGAAAAGCAAAACCATTGGTGAGAATTAAGTAGTCACTGCAGAGAGAGAGAAACATTTGAAGTTATCAAAGAGAAAAGTCTTGGTGTCAAAAAGAAAGAGATATCTTGGTATAAAGGACAGTTAAAGCTTTTACTGTGGAATGATCTGAATTTTGAAAAGTCACCCAAAAGAGGTAGAGAACAAACGAGGATGTTCAAGAGCTAATAGCTGTACAAAAAGATAAAAATAATAATAATGATAATAAAAAGGAATAATTGATAGGATCTGAGCCATAGATAAAAAAATTTTAGGGAGCTGAACTTAGAGATCTGAGGTGCTTTGTCTTGAGTTGTTTGTTAAGTCATTAGGATTCCCAGTTTTCTTTATAAGTCTTGTAGCAGTTATCTCAGACATTGCAGAAGAAATTAAAATAAAAACTCATTTTTTCTCTTTGCCTGGGTTGTGCCTGAAAAACAATACATATTTATGTGTGCAGAGTTGTCAACACGTTACACAGCACTTGTAAGTGCTATCCATATTCAGCGATATGGTTGCACAATTATAAAGCACACGTGCTTGCATCTCTCTTGGAGATGTACAATAGGAAGCTGTTTGAAATACTGCCACAGCTATTGCACCCAAGTGCATTTTTATGCAGCCCTCTTTGTCAGCAATTTGTCCTTGTGCTCTAATAGTGACAACAATTAGGTGCACTGAGGTGTGTCAGAAGTTATACACCTCCAGAAAAACTGGAAATGGAGTCAGAGCCTGTGGGGCCTGATCCCCACAACACACCTCCTACAAGGTGACCTTGGCTTCTGTGGGGAGGGCTGAGGACATTCAGCCCTCTGAGGGCTGGAAAAACATTAGGCAGTTTCAGTGCCCACAGGCAATCCTGTTGCAGACATTACAGGCAATTGCCACCTTGCACCCCAACTTCCCCGAGTGACGCTGCTTTTGGTCCCCAGGCGTGAGCTGCCTCTGCTTTTGCTGCAGAAGCTGCTGGCAGCACAAACTGCTCCCGGGGAACACTGCCCTCCTCCAGAGGCGGCTGCCAGGGACTCCCATGGCACAGGGAGTAAATGATAAAGACCTGTTTGGGTCAGATGTTCCAGCTGCGGCGCTTAGACCTGGGTGCAGAACCTGAACTCTCTCAGACAGCTGAGTTTGGTTCTGGGAATAGTAAAAATCAAAGCACAAACTGCTGTGACAGTGAAACTTATGACAGGGATGATATAAAATGGCTGCCAGCAATTGCAGAGGATTGGATTGGAGCCAGGATACGTTAAAATAGTTGTAGTAGCCCCAGAAAAAAAGCAAACTGACTCCCAGAGGATGGAAAGGGGCCGTGTATTTGTGTTTGTGTGTGTTGTGGTATACATATGGGTTCATTTTTAGTGAAATCATGTACTTCCATCATTTCCTTGACGGCTTGATTTTGGGAGGATTTCCTGATAATTTGTGCCAAATGAAACTTCCTTTAGTTATCTCCCTGCTGTATCTTCTGATAACTTGCCCTGTTTTCTAGCTCCAGTCATGGCTGATGAAACTAGATTAAGCTTCCCAAATTACATTGCAGTGAATCAAAGCTAGAGAAAATAGCAAGGAAGAATTAAATATTGTCCTTGTGCTGTGCTTCAGCCCAGCTGAATCCAAATCACTGAAAAAGCAGAGTTCTCAGAAAGTCATTCTTAGGCTGGGCAGGGGAAATGCCATCTTCCCAACAGGTAGTGGTTTTGGTCAGAGTGGAAAGTAGAAGTCTATTTTGAGGCAGCCTGTTTTCCTTATATTCCCAAATAGACGGAAAAGGGAAGCTTTGCAAAGCACTGGAAAGTCTCTTGCATGACTGCCAGCCCAGAAGTGCTCGGGAGAGGACCTGTGCTTGAGCTGTTCTATGGGAAATGCAGAAAAATGCCATGGAGGTGAAGAAAAGAGCTCAGACTTCACCTAGTTAATTCTAACCAGATTTGGGTTGTGTTTATGTCTAGCAAGGAAATTTGCTTCCTTACATTAAACCACTGGGCTGGTTGCTGATTCAGAAAACACTGACATGGCTGAACCTCTCCATCCATATGGCCATACACAGTGCCTTGTGGAGACATGCTAATGAGCTCTAGGGGAACTAATTCAATCACCAGAAGCAACATTCCCACCTCGGGACTATTCCCCTCAGAGCAGCCAGCCTTCCGGGCAAAAAAAGGGCTTTTCCTTCCGCTGTTTGGTGCAGCCTCAGAGCATGCCCAAGACATCCCTTCATCATTGCCTCAGGCTGCAACACAGTCCTGAATTTCCTGTGTGGACTGCTGGAGGCAAATAAGTTTTTCTGTCCACGCTCTTACCCAACAAACTCCTAGGCAGACTTGGGAGTCATGGGAAGCTGTACTTCCTCTAGAAAGCCGTGGCATAATTTTGCCCACAGGTTGCTTCTTGGTACCAGCCCAGTCTGGTGCGACCATCAAACAGCTGTATGCAGACAGCCTGGAGCTTAAGGTTTCTGACCTGGTGTTAACACCCATTGTCAGTGCTATTTTTGGACCTTGTCCATGTGGCTATTATTGGCTTAAGGATTTAGATTAAGCACTTTAAAATACCTTAGGGAAACAGTGGAGAGAGGTTAGCAGAGAAATCAATTGCTGAAGGGGATGTGAAATCTTTACTTGTGGTGGCTCTTGAGAACAGGCTGCACGAATGTCTTTCAAAGTAGTTTAGGTGTAGTGGGTTCAGTCTAGATGACCTCTTGAGATGCCAGAGCTGCAACTGCTACAAAAGCTCACAGCTTTTGTACCTATGCCAACATAGCTCATGAGCAAGTAAGTCATCAGCAAACACATTTCTTTGGAGGAGCTGCAGCTGACTCAGGCTACGCCAACACACTCAGTCCAGGGCCTAAGCAATAAGCTGGTTACATCTGTCAGTCTGAAAACTCCTCACAGGTACATGGAGAGGTTGTGAGGCATTCTTGCCTGCACCTGGAAAGCCACCTCCCCTCAAGGCACCAGCGTGGGCATGAGGAAATGGCAGAGTCAAGGGCTCTGAGGAGGATTATCCCAACTTTGCTTCAGCTCCCTAGACAGCTTTGTCTGAGCAGGAAAGTTCCTCCACATATTCTGAAAGGTTTTAAAATGGTCTTTCTCCCTTTGATGAAAGTTAACTGCTGTGCAGTGGTACCGTGTGAGAGATGTCTGAGGTGTCTCTGCCTATCTGGTCTGTCTTTGGTGTGCGGTTAAGTTTAGACAGGATGATGTCCAGCAACTATCTGAAGCCTTAAACTCCATTTTCTCTAAATTTTACACTCCTATCAGGAAATAAATCCCTCTTTGATTGGGGGTAGAATTGAAAAGCTGGCAGGTCACTGTCTTCATTGCTGTGTCTGCAGATACAAATTCACTCAGTTACTGTGTAACTGTGAGTGACACAGAGGGCATCACAGGCCAGAGCCCAGTTCAAAAGTGAAAGAATCACACAACTCATGGTAAGAGTGACAATAGGCACGATCTCACTGCTGATATGCTCAGAGAAGATAGAGGGGACAGAGTGGCAAATACTTGCTTTATCTTGACTGCAATACTGATAAGGCCTTCCTATAGCTCCTTTCCTACATAACTGCATCCTTCACTTAATACTGACCACTGTTCAGCTAACATCACTCTTTCTGCTTTTTCTAATGAAGGAAAACATTCCTGCTTTCATTATCTTATGACCAACAGAGTTAACAAGCCCCTTCAACTGTAGTAAATCCTCTTTCTGTTTTGTAGGGCATCTAGTACAGCTCTTGGCAGTGACAGCAACAGCAATGCTTCTCCATATGGCCAAGCCTTTCCTGCCACCTGTACTGTAGGAGTGCATTTGTCTGACATAGCGTCCTGGTGAGCTTTCAGTGGATGCAGTCACGTCACACCGTGTCCAGGTTTGGTTTGGCTCACTAACAACCAGCTGTTTCCAAACAGCTTCTGTTCATCAAGAGCCAGACTGGACTTCATAAAAGTGCTCTTGGTAAAAGCAAATAAAAAATGCTTAATAAAATGTTTTGTGCGTATCTCATGTACTCCCGATTAACTACCAGGTAAGAGGATCATCAGAACCATTCAGTTACAGTTTCCTATTGCCCCATGACAGAAGCTACAGATGGTTTATATGCATTTGTTGTTTTATTGAGTGGATTTGATATATTTTTAGAAAATAGCAGATAGCAAAGTTTTGATTTGAGCTTTCCTACGGTTCCAGTTTATTCACAATTGGAATTCTGGTCCATACCTATCTTGAGGCTCTTCAACTATGAAATGTACTTAGATCAGTTGGGCACCTTAGCAATTGTTATTCCCTAATTTCTTCTTTTCCAGTCCATTCCACTTCTATCAATGCACTGAGTCAATTTCTACTCCAGTCCACTAACTTCACAAGAGAAATAACACTCATGAACAAGCTCATAGCTTGTTCCAAATTGGGAGCAAAGTGGGACAATAGGGTAACACTGCACTTGGATGGGATGGATGGCAGGAGAGAAGCTGACTGTGAAGAGGTAAATTTAGACAGGCACAGTTCTTTACAATAACATTAGGAAATTAAACTACATTTGTTTTAATACACTTTTAAAAGAAACCAAGAGAAACATACAGTAGTAAGCAGGGGATACGAGGGAAGGAGAGAGTTTCAGGACTGAAGGTAGGTCAACAGGCCAAGGAAAATGAAGAAAAGTGGTGTCAGCAGTGACCTCTTATATACATAATTCTTTTCTTATGACAGCACATCGTGGTGTATCACAGCACTTCAGAAGCTTAAAATGCCAAACAGTTTTAGATATTTCCCATGACCTAGCTTACAGTGGATCTGATACTAATGTTCCTCGTGCCAATGCACCACAACGTAGTTTAGCAGTATGAAACACTATTGCAAGTGAAAGCAGCAGTTGCTGAAGTGTAACAGCTGCTCTGATATTCTACTTGAAGATTCATGATTAACTCTTCTACATTAAAGAGACTGGTGAAGTTGGATAGCTTTATTGCTGTATGTCTTGCATCTTTTTACATCCAGCAATTCTGGTGGAAAACACGTGAGTATGAAGAGTGCAATATGTCTCTGCAAAATTAGAACCTATTTCTCCTCCAGGTTTTCCCTCTCAAATTCGTGCCATGTTTTGCCTCATCAAAAAAAGGGGGACAGTGATCATTATCCAGATCCTTCTTGTCAGGTCATATCTATGCTGGTTTTCAATTCAGAGTTTTATGGCAAGACATTCATGTAAAATCCCTTAAATCTTTTTCTCTGATTCAGACTCAAAACTAAAGAAGACTCAACTTATATGAAGAGAGGAAATAAAGAGAACTCCTGCAGCACATAGATGGGTTGTGCATGTTTGGAGGACTGTTTGCCAGTATTTGGGGGTTTTATGCTTTCTGTTTGCTTATTTGAATATTAGCTTTAATATTTGACAGTTTTACATTTTTATTTTGGTGACTTGGTCTCAAAGTTATCTCAGAAAGTCTAATATGCAGGAAGCACCTCAGAAAATTTCCCACTTGTAAATGTATTGACAAATATGTTATAAACTTGACTATATGGGGGCATTAATCCAGCAGAACTTTTGTATCTCTAAATTCCTCCTCATTTCTGATACAAAGGAAATAGCTCTTCTCCTCAGTTAGCCTCTCAACACTTCTTACACCCACCCAGCTTTTATTGTCGTTCTTGTCTCTCCAACATGACACACATACTTAGCCCAGCTTGGTAGCATTTCTATCGGATTGAGAAAAGTCTGACAGCATCTTTGGCTTTCCTAATTGAGCCGAAGAAACCCAGCATGCCAGGTAATTCTCAGAGCAGAGGATTTTCTCTGCTTCCAGGATTCGACCACGCCAATCTCAGCAGCCACAAATAGTATCTGCAACTGGTATGTAAAAATCTATCATGGAGAGCTGCATGCTGGAGTAGTTTGTGTCTCCACGTGCCATATGTTTAAGTGAAAGAGTGTGACAATCACAGCAGCACACTGTCCAGAAGTCGTAAGCAGTTAACAAAATGCAACATGATTGTTGGCAGGCCTGTTGGTGTGGGTCATGCAGCCAAAACTGAATTTATAAAACACAGTAAGCAGGATGGCAAGACAGGAAAGGCAGTTGGCATGTGAAACCATGCAGCAGCCTGACAGGAATGCTCTGAAACTGCCTCCCAGTTTCTAGGGTTTCATATTACCATTTCTTTCTACTTTTCTGGTCCAGGTGAGGACTTATCTACCTGCCCTTCCACCAGAGCATAGCTCTTGAAAAGTAAGTTTAGATAGGGGTACTCCAAATTTTTACTCAGGAGAGTATTCTTCCACATCTGAGGGTCGTTAAAGATGTTGCAGTTAGACTTCAGTGCTAGAGGTAAGTTCAAGTGTTTCACAGTAGAGAGAAAAAGGAGCTTACAGGCAAACTGTAAACTTCCCAATTCCGAGTGCTGGTCCACATTTTCATGTGTGGCACATGGTGGCACAGACACGTAGCTGCACAATCCCCCATCCTGTCCATGCTGGGTTGTCCCTGGGAGAAGACAGGGTCTATCTTTCTTATGTTGCACAAAAAGTGCATTTGATGGGGCTCTGATCTCTGCCAAATAAAAAAAAAAGGAGTAGATTGGGTGTTTTATGCAGGAAGGAGGGAGTTGTTTTCATTCAGGCAGCAATTATACCCTGATATCCAGAGGCTGACGGTTGCTGCTCCAGGGCAGCCGACTGCTTCCTGCAGCTGGCTGCTTAATACTGCAAAGGTGATGAAACCTGAAGGGAGCCACTGAATAGGTGGTAATTATGACTGACACGATGACGGCTTGTGCAGACATGTAACTGTGAAACAAAACACCGCAGTTAGCTAACAAGAGATCCGTATAAGTTTTTTCACCGGCACCGTGTCTCCTGTCTGACACTTTTGAAATTGGAGGAAAAAAAGCATTGTGAGCTTCAGCATTCAGACACAGAATAGGCCAGACAAGCTGAGGGTGGAAAGCCAACATCTGTCCCTTTCAGGATCATTATAGCAGATTCTGTTTTCATGTTGATTTCTGAAAACCTGCTTTTCTTACTTGCAGTTTCTTCCTTCATAAATGCCTCTTTTGGGTTGTCTCCCTGTGATATGGTTGACTACACTACACCTCCATCTCTCTCAAACACAGAATCCTTTGAAGAGTTTCAAAAAACTATAATGGGGCATTTGTGGATCCAAATTCACGTTATCTTATTATTCTCTTTCTCTTTCCTTTATCTAGGGGACAGAGAGGCTTTCTTGAGTTATAAAATCATGCTTTTATACAGAGGGCTAAGGAAAGGACAGTGGGACATCCTGTTCAATCAGCACATCTTTAGAACTTTTCGAAGTGTTAATGGACAAAAAAAATCCTTTCCCTGTCCAGTGAAAATATCTGAGATAAATCAGAAATCATCTAGGTTTCTCTAATAATAGTTGTAGCTAGGAAACAGGAGAATAAGGACTGAAATTCCTTACTAACAGCATAAGCACTGATCTCTACTCCTTCTTTCTTCCCCCCTCTTTGAAGTGGAACATGAAAATACCCTGGCACAAGACCTGCTTTTAATCCCATAAGAAACTAGTGTCCAAAGTTCACGGCTGACATGAGAATTAGGCAGAGCAGGAACCTGTACCAGATGAGAGCCCTAAGATCACGCGTGCTGAGGATGGCAGAAGAAATTATTTCTGTCACCCCAGTGTGAAAAAGAGACTAAAAAAAATCCACTCTTTTGTTGGAAATTTTATGCAGCGGAAGTTTTTTTCTGAAATAGTACAATTCCTCAGAAGATGTCCATCTCAATCCATCTATACTTTTTAATGGAAAACTCTTTTTCTGAAATTTTCCAACCGTTAGCTGATTCTGCCAATGCTGGATTTTCTATCCATGGAAACTCAATGGAGTACTCTTCACAAATGTACTCTGCTGGACTTACCCAATTTATAAACCTCTTACATTTCCTTTTCATCTTTGGACATTTTCCTATATAGAAAAGTGGAAAGTCTTTGCTTCATCTAGCGCCATGCCATTCCTTGGGAAGAACGTCCTAATCCCCAAACCCACCAGTCCGAATTTGAGCAAAAACACCCTGCCAAACACTCTAGCAAATACATAGAAATCATCCATTTTACTTATGGCCTTTGCAGAATGATTTTATCTCTTCCTGTCCCACTCATGAATTTTTTCTCTGGTGTCTAAACAACCAACTGTACAGCTCAGTGACCATACCTTTTAATCTCTGTTTAAAAAGGCTGTGATGCAAAGTTAGCATAATGTAGCTTATACAAAAGTGAGTGGAAAATGCTTCATTTTTATGCAACTACAGATTATTGTTCAATGGCCAGTGGTTTTGTCTATGCAGTTTGTCTCTTGTTCAGGAGACATATGTGTGTCCCGGATTTGGGACTAATAACTATAGGGATAAATTCTTTGAAGAAAAACTGTAATCCAATTTATATTTTTTCAATTATTTTGCTGTGTTGAAACAATGTGATTCATCCACCTTTGTTTCTGAGGCCAGAAAGTGGCCTGTGGAAAGCAGCTGCTGTATGAATAAACATATAGAATTATGTTTGTGTCCCTCCCCAGTGGCACATACCGATTTTGGTTACCAGCCATTTATTTCTCCTGCTGCGCAAAACACTGAACGCTGAGAATTAACTAAAAGCAGGTTTTCCTTTTCTGGATTTTAATAGAGAAAAAAATAGTGAGTGTGCCTTTAGGGCTGCTTTCTAAATTCTATTTTGGATTCAGTTCTTACCTAGATGTTGTTTAAATGCATTAGGCTGTCACTCCATCTACTCTAGCATACTATCTTGGGCAGTGGCCGGTGCTTTCCCGGAGGAGTTTTACATGCCTGAAGGAGAAAGGAACGGTAGGAAAATAGCAAGGTGTATGATCAGCAAGAGGAAAGACATACAGCTAAAGTTATTTCCTCTTACTCACAGCTCTTCTTATATCACCTGGAGCAAACAATATAATAGTAGGTGCATATAGTGTAGACCCACAGCACACAGACCACTGGAAATGCAATGCCGTGAGGGAGATTTTGGGATATATCTGCATGATATTGTTAGAACCATGGAGTAAGCCTGAACATTTGAAAAGGCAGAAACATCTGCTGTTCTAGACTTTCCTCCACCATGCCTAAGAGGACTAAGGAACAGTGATATTAGGAGCTTTAGCTCTGTTTCAGAGAATCCAGGTCTGCTGCCTACTTTCTGTCATCTATCAATGGGTGATAGCCATGGCTAGAGCATCAATACTCATCACACATTCCACAGTACAAATAACTAGAGATTTACAGAATAATTGAGGTGTGAAGGGCTCCCCAGAGGTCTGCGGTTGCCTTCTGATCAAAGTAGGGCCAATTTCAAATGGTAAAGGTAACATTAAAAATCAGGCAGTCACTTGTGTCCTGTCTTATACAGTGAACACATTACCAGAAATCAACCTTATCATGCTTGGGGACAGCTAAGAGGGTCAGCGTGGAACACCTTGAGGACCACAGGACTACAGTGATAAACACAGATTGGACATAAAAGTATGAAACAACTTCATGAGCTTAAATATCACTCACAGTGGCATTGCATTTCCAAATGGGAAGGATGGGAAACATGGCTGGTGCAGAAGTTGTACAGAAAACATTAAAAACAACAAAGGTGGATTTTCCTCTTTTTTTTTCTTTTTTCTTTTTTTTTTTTTTATATTTCTGTACATTTGAGATGGATTTTGATGGCATTATCAAATCCTTCATTAAAATCACCTGGGCTTAAATTTCTTTCCCTCTTTTTTAATAACTATAAAACTAGATTGTTACATAATCCTAAAATTCCAGAGTAGGGGGTTTATATGTATAATCTGCATAGATGAAGTATCAGAGCTCACAAATTAATCACCAGAAGTTAGTGACATGTGAAAGTGGGCAGAGTATCCTAACAGGCCCCCAAGAGGGTGTCTTAGGAGACACTTTGGCAGAAATCTGTGCTGACTTTCTATAAAAAGAGTGCAGTGTAGTTAATTTTAACCACATATTATGCCTAATTAACTCATTATGCAAATATGTACATAATAAGCCACTATCATCCAAGGGCCCAAAAATCCAACAACCATGTTCTGAAAGGTCACATCCTAAACCTTCAATACAGAGAGTGAGAGAAAGGAAAAAGGACTCAGGCAAATGAAAAAAGCTTAAATAAAGGGCTTTACTGCTGGAAAGAACAACAGCAGGAGCTTTTCAAAACATAACCACTTACCTTTTAAAAGAAAATAAATATGTAGTCTGTTCTGACTCTGCAGCTGTGCTTGTTCTGTCTCTTTTTCCCACGCCTACTCATGTCCTTTCATTTCTCTCCTCCAATCCTCTCTTTCAATGTTTTCAGCTTGCTTTTTTTGTTCTACTTTCTCTCTGGGGCAGCTGAAGCCCTGAAGACCTTGAAAGAGGTATGACAGAGCTGTAGACCAAAGAGGGATCAGAGTTGCAGAAAGCAGAGGCGGGCTGCCAACACATGGGGGCACAATAAGGATGGAAGTGGGGAGGGCTTGTTTGGGGTTTCTACCTGGAAAGAACTTATGAAAAAGCAAGGTCTTACTGAAAAAAAAAAAAAAAAAAGAAAAAGAAATTCTAGCTTTCACTGCATTCATCCTGGCAAGAAAGTACTAGAGCATTGAAAAACTTGATCACAACAATGCCAGCTTATCAGTCCAGAGAATGCACTGGAAAATTATGTCCAGCAAACAAAAATTATTTCCCTAAATGGGCACACAAGTACATCTCCCACTTAATTTCAGTGAGGAGGGTCTCCCGTTTTGTTTTTTTGTTTGTTTTTTTTTTTTACAGACATAGGCCACTGTGACCTCTGCTTTGTTTGCTTGGGGTTAGACTACCAGCATCCAACTCTTTCTGCTTGCCATTTCTTCCTCTTGCTTTGAGAAATGACAACCAGGACAGTCAGCCCAGATGTGTCACATCCACAAGTTCTTAAGTGGGCACCTAACCCTGCTACCAGCCTCCTTTTGCTGCCACAGGCCTCAGTGAGCAGCCCTTCAAGTCCTTTATCACACAGCCCCCTCCAGCTTTGGCACTGTTCAGTAAGTGTTTTCTGCACAATATTTCCAGTTACCTTTACACATTTTGCCCCAAACCTCTCAACCATGTAATCTATGTTGAGTATCCTACTTATTCTGCAGTCTTACCAGAATAATGGTGATAATGTTTTATCTGTCCAATGAAGCTTGTCTGGCATCATATACCATCCAAACAAGATTTTGAATTGTATTTCCATTGGAGATGATACCATCACACTTTTGACCTACTTACAGATACAGGCCCAAGTCTTATCTGCCAGATCCATCTGCGATTCCCGCTCCTGTTTCTCTGTATATTTATGTTCATGTGCTCCCTCTGCATTCCTCAGAGCTCAATAAATCCTGCCTGCCAACCCCTTCGTCACCTCTGCCTCAAAACGGATTGCTTCAAGGTCAAGCAGTTCCCTTGTAATGTACAGTTTAACCTGATTTGTGGAGGCAAAGCTTTGAAAATTTTAAAATAAGGCTAGGGTAAAGTAAAGCTTGCAAATGAAACTCTGACGGTAAGCTGGAATATTTCCCTCTCCAAAGAGTTCGAGCAGAGGGCACTGTGCCATCTGAAGCCACAAGAGCTGGAATTATGTTATTTATTACACAGAAAATGTGCATCAAGTAGAAAAGAAAACAAATGCTGACAACAGAAAGTGATCAAACTCCCATTCATGAGCAGGAGAGAGACAGAGGGAAAAATTGTCTCCCAGGCTGTCTGGAAATTCACACCACTGAAAACCAGCCTTAGAGTGGCACTTTTTAAAAGATTCTTTGAAATATCTAAAAGGACAAATTTAGAGTGGAAACCTTAAAATTATCGATACAAGTATTTACAGGGTATAAAAAGGTTCTGTAATACTTCGGCAGTTTTCACCTGGATTTGGCTGCCATGTAAGTGGTGCTCTGCTGCTGAGAGGTTGGCTATTTTTTTTGAGACAGTAACAGTGGAGATCTGAGACAAAATATTGACATGGGGATTTAAGATGTGGAGGTAAACCACAAATGCCATCACATAGATAGCTTATGCATACTGACCTTATGTACTTCATTGCCAAGACGGGATGCTTTATGCTGAAACTAACGGTGTGGTAAACGTGCTGAAGTGAGGTAGCCCCTGTGGTAAAGAACTACTAAGAAGTAATCCTACAGCATGGGTCAGTAAGATTTTAACAGTACTGCAGATTTTAAAAATAGTATATTATTAAAATTGTTACAAAATCCAGATAGTCAAAACCTTTTGGCCTGACCTCCTAAAGCCTTGGGAACAGCTTAGAAAATACGCCTTTATTTAAAAAAATGTTTTTTGTATTCTGCTTGCACTCCTTTTGAACCCTAAAAGAGTCTAATTTTCAGCTTTCTTCTGTACAACCAAAACCTTTGTTTTTTAATAAAAGCTGCAATTTTCATGTACTCACCTGACTCCAGGAGTCAATCTTTAAAAAACAAATAAATTTCCAAGGATCATGAGAAAGGGCATAAGAACACATCAGGAATAAGCTGAAAAGGCTTCTTGAAAAGGTTTCTATTCCAGCAAGTTCCACTAAGCATTTGCTAAATGGATTAAATACTGTCAGTCAACTAAAAATCTAGTAACAGATGCCCATACTGTATATATATATATATTTTTAATTTTAATGAATAGTTCCAATGATAAATAACAGATTTCCCTATTTATAGAAAGCTGGTATTACAAGAATATCAGATTGTACTATTACACCCCCACATGCATACCAGTTTTCTTTATGGAAATTTGATAATGACAAGAATTGTTGCTTTTAGAGGTTTGGGAATGACAAAAAGACATGGATTTTTTGTTGCTGTTGTTGCCAAAAAACAAACAAATAAAAAACCTCTACCTATTTTATTTTTCTTTTTAGTTAATCTGGAACATAGGGATATTTGTTTAACAAGAAGCAGAATTTAAAGTCTAAGGACTTGGGAGGAAAAAAAAAATAAAAGCAAAACACATGTGAAGATTGCACTAAACTCTTATTACTTTGCTGCTTTTTATTTCTTCCTTCCAAACAAAAGAGGCATTGGAAACTTTGCAGTAGTAAAAAAGATAAAAATCAAATATCCTAATAATTTTCAAATTTTTAGGTTTGCTACCCTTCCTCACACATGTCACAAAATTTGTCACTGTATTCACCAATATGATAAAAAAGCACCTAAAACTAGCATTGCACTGTGTTAGGAAAACTGCCCAGAAGAGCTAGTATCGAAATATCATGTAAAATTCATGTGCTAAGAAAAATTCCATTCAGACTGAGTCACAGAGCCTCATGCTGTATTTGTAAAATTCTCAAACATGATATGAGAGCATTATTGCCTTCAGGCTTGTTATTTCATCCCCTGGACACACAGAGAAGCATATCATCCTTTCATAGGATTGATCAGCAAATATCCTCCAGAGCAGTTAGATAAGAAGGCATTCCCTTCTGCTAGCTGTAGGGTTTTGCTGTGTTGCATTTATTACTGTGGTGTGAAAATCTCCCACTGAGTGCAATACCTTTAAACACTTCTCTGGGTTTTTTTGTTGTCGTGAGGCATTTTGCCAAGTGGTGTGTTGTGCTATTTACCTTGGAAAAGAATTGTTGCAGCATAATTTATTTTTGTCTGGGCAGAAATTAGCTATGGAAGAAGTTCTGAGACCTGTTTTCTGATTACCAGCAGGTCTTCCATCTGCTTAATTAGAAGTGCAAATATTTGGAAATCTGAAATCCTTCAGCAATGTCTCAGATAGCATTTCCTTGTTGCAAGATCTGAAAAGTGATCACTGATAATTGTTGATTGTGCTCTGTGTGACTGTAATTACATGGCATTGATCTGATGTTCAGACACCACAGTGATGAGCTTAATACAAGAACCTAAATAGACTAGATACAATTAGACCAATAATCACCGAGAAGAGGTAGTTTAAAAGGGCAGAGGGAAATCACAAACAAATGTGAATTGCTGAAAGGAAAAAAAAAACACAACAAAACCACAAAAAACCTGCTGAATATTTTATCCAGCAAAGTCTGTTCAGTCATTTAAGCTGCTGATCAAATACCAGTTACCTCTTTTTGTGATCAAAAAAAAGGACTATTTAATCCTTGCCTGCCTGGAAAAATAAAGAGACTGCAGCAAACCTGCTCTGAACTAAGCAAGCATCAGGCTGTCTGCAGGCATGGGCGGCTGGCCAGGCACCTTAAGGATTGTCCCTAAATACCAAGGGACTATCAGATCAGCCGGGTAGGGAGGTGAGAAAGCAAGAGACAAATGTGAGAAGGGAGAATTCATTTCCACAAGAATGTCTGTTTGGCACTGTATAAAGTACTTTCACATTAGCATTTAGCACACCAGCCACACAGCTGTAAAAGGGTAGAAACCTGAGAAGGAAATGAGATAAAAGGGGAATATTGCTTCTTAAGTGGGCTGTGAACTTTCTTGCTCTAATTGATCTCTTACCATCCCACGCAAAGGAAAGCAACTGCCACGTTCTGCAGATGGATCATTACCAGCTCAAACACAGGAAAACCTTTCTACCCCTCCCCAAAACTGCTGAAAATCGGGTTCACTCACAGGCCAGCACGGGCATACCTATTCTTGTTTTTAGGGAAAGGGGATACCAGCGCGGATGGCATGGTGACAAAATAGCCACCTGGCACGTGGGCTAGCCACATGGCTAATGCCTCCGCATCTTCCCCTCATATTGTACCATAAGGGAGGGAACAACTTTAGCTCAGTTGATGTGAAGAAAAAGCTTTTTATCCAAATGCCTTCTCCAGGATCATCAGGTCAGTGTGTTCAAACCCTATTGCATCCCAGGAGGATGAAGGGGTTAGACCCACAAGACCCAAATCAAAAACAGTTTGCTGGTGGGATGATCCACAGGCCAAAATATCCCTCCAGGTTAGGGCAAGATCCCAGGAGCCCTTGCCCTAAATATTATAATGTATGGATTTCTTGTGTTAAGGATTGGACTACTAATCTCCACCCCTTTATCCCTTGTTTGTACCACCTCTAGAAATTTCATTTCAGTTGTAACCCCCATTGGCTTCTGCCCCTTAGTTCCTCCTTCTCTGTACCCCCATTGGTATCCTCACCCTTACTCCACCCCCTGGCGCTCTACCTATTGGCCCTGATGCTCTGCCCGCCCTCCGGACCCCACACTTAAGCCTGTACCCTGCCCTCCATCTGCGTTCTTCGTTGCTGGAGCCTGTATGAAGAGTCTTTCCTGCCTCCTTGCCACTGGCTGCTGTCGCTTATCCTGTGTGTGTGCCCTGCTCCATCAGGGGTGCGTGTGCCTTCGCCTTCGCCTAGCCCCTCCCTGCCAAAGCAGCTTCCCCTCTGCTGGCGACCCTTCTGGAAGGCTGTGGCCATTTACCATCACCCGCCACCACGGCAGGACACCCCACACCCAACACAAACAAGTATCTGGTCCTCAACAGTCTCAGAAACTTGCCCAAACAATTTTTTCATGGTAAGGGTAAAGGGATTGATGAAGGAGACCGGAGGTGAACTGGGATGATGTGGCTGTGGCTGCAAAGGCTGAGAGAAGGGCTTTAAGAAGGAATAGATTGGGAAAAGGGAGGTTACACTTCTGTCAGAGCAGGTGAAATGGCTGGAAAAATAAACAGCCTTTCAGGCGGGAGGATCTTTGTGTCACTCTTGTGAAAAGTTAAAGGACCGTTTTACCCCTGTGTTGGCAAAATGTTAAGAAACCAAATGATCAGGAATTTGGACTTGGTGCCAAAAATGCTGATTTATCTCCTTTCTGAGAAGCTGTCCCACTAGAGAAGGACTCAAACCTTCCTGGAGCTATGTGGAGGCAGAGGGAGGCCAGGGAAGGCAGCATCACTCCAGTCAGCTCACAAAACCACGCTCTCTGGAGCTTTTTTGTCAAATCAAAAGCATACCCTCTTTCTACAATTTAAATTCACAAACAACTTAAAAGAATTGTTCAGTAAATAATTTCACATAACAAGTGAATCTGAGAAAACAGCAATCTGTTTTAGAATAATTTGTGAAGAGATAAGAGGAAAATTTTGTTGAATAAATTATCCATTATAAATTATTCTCCCACCTGCGCTTCCAACCATCCTGCTTCAGTTTCTGCTGTTACTTTCTCCCTGTTCCAAAGCACAGGGAATATTCAACTTTCATGGGCTCGGCAGTAGGCAGAATACAAAACTGTATAAATAATACAAATTCAGCTCATATTTTGTTCAGTGCTCAGTGGCTTTTTACTTCCCCTTCCAACGTTTTTCTGGGTTTTTTTTATTTTTTGGCAGGTTGAAATTCGCGACCTCTGTCTCAGCACATATGTTATAAAGCAAGGAAAAGAGCATAATGAAGAGTAAGAATTAAGAGATCCTAACACTGACAACATGCAGCACTTTTCATTTGTAGATTTTCAGTGATTTGCAAAGGCAGATGCATTTTATTATGCCCGGCTTCACAGATGGAGGATCTAGGGCATTGCACATATGTATATAACAAAATCTTCCACTCGCTTCAAATCCACCTCATTTTTGCCCGGGGAGGTTAACGGTGTGAGAAAGGTGACAGCTCTGCCCTCGTGCAGAGCTCAGGGCAGAGCCAGCCGGGGTAGTTCTGAACAGGCAGCACCAGAGCCATATCAACCTGCTTCTGCACCTGTGCTTGTTAGAAGCACTACTAATTAGCTCGACACAGCAACATGCTGCCATGCCTATATTGCTTCCAGGACCCAATTAGTATCTCTGCGAGGTACAGCACTAGACGATGTAGACACGCAGCCTGTTCAGAGCTGCTCTGATACCGCCAGCCAGGATCAGCATCCGTGGCCAGACGTGCCCAAGATAGGCCATCAGTAAGGCCATGTAGATCCTAAGTCTCCCAACATTTGCTCTTGAGTTCAACTCACTGGATTATGAAGTTTTCTCCACTTCAAAGGCAGGATACAGCAGATAGAAAAGTACTCCTTTATTTTTTTTTTTTAACTCTAAAAATAATCATAATCTCTGCAAATATCCCCCACAAGGCAGTGTGTTTGCTGTGGATGGGTTTACACACTTCGCTTCAGTCACTTAATTTATCCCAAGTGTGCCTTAGTAATCTGCAGTGAGCTGATACGGAGATATGTCAGCTGAACCCAGCAAGCATAAAATCCCCTTTTCCTGCCACCTTTCCATTGTGCAGTGAAACAACAGGTTTCTGTGTGTGTTTGGGAAAAGAATTCTGTGAGATATACCTGGGTGAATCATACTCTTTGATAAGAAACATTACATTAGCATTACCTGAAGAATCAAGTTTGAGATGAGGCCGTGGATGTTCACCAATTACGAATTGGAGATGCTCTTGGGATTTTATCAACGGGGTTTGCCTATCCTCATTTCTTGCCTTCTGCGTGGTGTCCCTGTAACAAATGCTCTCATGACCAGTACTGATCCCAGCTTTCACAAGAACGTGGACTGCAGTCACTCTGACTTCTTCAGGAGTAAAGTCAATAATTCTCCAGCTTTCAGACCCTTAAGTTGGGTTTGTTTCAGGGCAGGCAGCCCACACAGACTCCATGGGCCACTAAGGCCACGTTCTAGAAGTGAAATTTGCCAAAACAGAGTCAGGGAAATCCATTTGCTCTTTTTTTTCTAACTACCCAGACAAATATGAGGGCCAGTCTTTGATTCCCCAATCTGCTGGTCTTTACTACAGACTAGAAGAGACTGCTGGAACAACCCAAGGATTGCACCGGACTGAGGTGGGTGGCGGATGTGTTACATCCCAAATAACAGTGGGGATTACAGCTTCATTATTCTTTGTGGTCTGCTTTCCCCTTCAGCTAGGAAATTCCATGGAGGAGAGGCCCTGTGTTACCCATATGGTGGAGGTCTCATGCAAAATTAGCTCTTGAGCTGCTCAGGAGCTGTGGTTTTCACTTACCTCTCTTCATTATCTCTCCATTTAGGCTTCCAGAGTGAGCTGATTTTCTGGGTGGCTGTTGTCTGAGAAACTATAGATGAAATATTTAATTAAAAATCATAGAATGTCTTGGGTTGGAAGGGCTGTTAAAGATCATTTTGTTCCCTGAATAAAATGGGCAGGAACACCTTCCACTAGAGCCTCATCCAACCTGGTCTTGAACACTTCCAGAGGTGGGGCATCCACAGCTTCTTCAGACAACTTGTGCCAGTGCCTCACCACCCTCACACTAAAGAGCTCCTTCCTAATATCCAACTGGATGTGTTTTCTTCTCTTTAAACTGTTTTCATGGGAAGAAAAAAAAAGCAAGCAGGACTTAAAAGAGACCCCCATACTTATTCAGTGTCTTGCCAAAGTTCGTATGCGAGTCAGTGAGATCAGTGGGGGAATGCACACGTGGAAGTAAGCACATCTGCAGTATTGGCCTGATCAGGCCACTCCAGGTCTGAGAGACCACTTCCATTTTCTCACGACAAGTGTGGAATCTTGTAAGTAATTCCTGATAGATCTGTAAAAGTGAAATAAATTTTCAAGTAATTAGATTGAAAATACCCTTCCCTATCATTTTCAGGCTAAGAATTACAAGTGAACTCACACTAACATTGTGTTGTCAATTTGGCTTCTTAACATGTGTTTTTAGTACTTACAAAAGCCTTTTCTCTTCACCTTTTAAAAATCTTCTCTTGATTCCATTTCCTTTTCTAATTACAATCCCATTTCCTTAGTAAGTCCTTGAAAAAGCTTCCCCCATGCCTCTAATCATCTCTCCAGTTATAATCTTCAAAATTATGTTCCGTTCAGTTTTCAATTTGGCAGTGTCCAAAGACAGATCTCCATGTGGTTAACAACCTTTTATTTGCTGCCAGTTAGGACTGAGATTCTTGCTTCTTCTTTTTTGGGGCTTCATGGATGTACTTGATGCTGTCTAAAACACCCTTCTTCAGCACACTTTTGTTAGGCAGGTGTTTGCTTTATTGCAGACTCCTGGGTTTTTATTTTTTGCTAGGTGCAAATTTATCCTGTATACAGCCCTATAATCCAGCCTTTTCTCTTTATTTCCTTTGTATTTCATCAAGGCAGAAAGCATATTTTATGCTTAGACTTGATGCAACTACAAGAAAATCGTTTTCAAGACTAAAATTTCTGCTGAAAATTAGGGTAGCAACACTAACATTTACTAAACTGTGCTGACTTAATCTGCAAAGGTCTCTGGTCCTGTTAATATCATATGGAGGCACTCAGCTTCCTGCTGCATTTAAAAGGAGAGTTCCTGTCCAATCACCCCTAGGATGTCATGGGTTGGTGCTAGGGCTATCTCCTGAACAGTTCTCCTTGCTGGACCACTTTCTTCAAGCCCATGAATAGAACCAGGAGCCTCTGGCAGGTCTCCGCATCCCCCAGGGTGGCAGGGTACCTACCAGGCAGCTGTGACACAAAACACATCATGACTTGTGAGTCCTACAGAACTTGCCTGTAGCTTTAGAGAGAAATGTCGGACCCTAATGGAAAAAGGAAGGGGCAGAGCTTTTGGCAAATATCTAGGAACAGAATTGCTCTTTTCCTCCCACCTCATCAAATTGTAACTTTAAGTAGCCTTTCTTTGCCCTGGCAGTTTCTAAGAACATTATGTCAGTTTCAGAGAATTAAAAAAAAAAAAAAAAAAAAAAAAAAAAAAAAAAAAAGGATAGAAAATTAACTGTGTCCTTTCTCCAGCCACTTAAAATTCAAAGATTACTTTTTTCACTTACTTCCCCCAGAAAGCCAGGCATTGCTGTGCCAGCTTCCTGGGAGTCACAAGATACAGAGCAGGGTGCAGACACTCCCTAAATGCCTCAGACCATAACATCTGTGGGGCAGTTCAAGTCCTTGGCTGCTGGCCATGAAGTCATAGCTCTGTCCATTTCCATCCTCTCACAGGTGGACTAACCTGCTTGTGCCCAGGGCAGGATAGATGTGCCTGCTGTTGCCATGTGACACTCATGCTTACACAGTGCCTAAAGCCCCGTCGGCAATATGCAGATGATCTTGTCCCAGGAGACAAGAGGCACTATCAAACATTTGCTATTTTATATGTATAAATACATTTGACAACTTTAGAACTGTGTGAGCAAGTGTCTGAAGTAGAGGGCAAATTCATAGCAATTTTCTCTCCTTGAGTATCTTCCCGTGGGAGGGAACATTTTTGAGAGGCTGTGTTCATTTTCCTGTGACTACGGAGAACAATAGAAACCAGAACGATCTTTACAGGGTCCCCACCTCCTTCGTGGTGTTAGTTAGCATGCAGAGAGCTGCTCTGTGGACAGGAGAAAGACATACATAAAGAGTCCGAGGAAGGCTCCTGCTTTGCTCTTCTGAAATTACTGTTTTAGAGCAAGGCACAGCACAGTAGGCATGAAGATGCCAGATACAGCCCTTTCATATATCTTTTAGCAGCAAGGACACAAATGTGCTTCTGCTCCCCTCCATCACTGGATTATGATTTTGAAATTTTCAAGTGGTGGCTGGAATATCTCCATCTTGAACTGTAGATAAGAGTTGCAAAGTTTGTTTGCCACATTCAGAAGAAAAGAGAACAGAGATGTGTGTTGCCATCTTCTCTTTGTTTAGTGGTACCTTTGTATTTTATTCGGGCACACAAATGAAGAAACAAGGAACCATTTTATGGCTACACTATTTATCACAGTGGGAGTTGCTTTCAGAGATCTCAGCATTGGAGAAAGAAATAGTATTTTTTTGGTGTGAAGAACAGATGTGTTCACTTCTCTGTCTTGGAAAAAGGCGTGAAAACTATCCCACTGTGAGGAGGAGATCCACTTCCATCAAAGCAGTATGACTGCAAGCACTGAGGGTTAATCTAGCATCTCATGGAGGTTAAATTATTTTTAAAGGGCAGGATGTCATTAAAACACATGAATAAATTTAAAACTATGGCAGAAAGAAATGGAAATGAACTCATCCCTTGCAAAACAATAGCTTTGAAATT
This sequence comes from Platysteira castanea, assembly GCA_013397175.1. Classification (NCBI taxonomy): domain Eukaryota; kingdom Metazoa; phylum Chordata; class Aves; order Passeriformes; genus Platysteira; species Platysteira castanea. Next base: position 448,827 of record VYXC01009561.1, read on the forward strand.
TGCCCACCGTTGTTTGTAGGTGTTATCAGAAAATACCACATTGGATGTCCTACTTCCATTTAATTATACAAACCAGAAGAGTAATACAGTAAAACAAAATAAATAGGTACAAAGACAGATATCTATATATGTATATGCACACGCACACACTAAAAGGCTCAGACACAAAGGTCTGTGCACAACAGACTAGGATTTCTGTTGAGTTACTGAATGTTTTGCAGCACTGCTATGTTGTCTCTGCAGGAAAAGTTTGCTTAGCTCTAACAAGCACCACATAATAAGTTCACGTATTTTTCCTTTCTCTGATTAGAAATTACAAATTGCACCCCAAGATGCAAATCAACTTTAAAAAATTAAAAGGTGCAATACCTATATGAAAATCTGCATCTAGTCTTATTTGTTGTAATTTAAAGAAAAAGCAATGCGACTAAAAATTTCTTCTTCTGTTTGTTGGCCATGATATAGAGTGCTTTTCTACATTATCAATCAGGAATGAGTCAGGAAAGTGCCTTCTGTGTCTTCCTACATCTCTGTAAATCAGAAGCAATGCCAGTAAAACTGGGAGGTTAAAACCTGCCTGACAAAAGAGCAAAATCCATTGATTGAAGACAAAACACCAATGACTGCAGACGTTTCATGGCTAAAAGAGACAGTCACAGACACTGGGAAAATTCTGTGCTCTTTTCCACCCACAAAATACAGACACTTTCCTTTCTGGGTTTATTTTCCCCCACTATTTTACCTAAGCTGTCACTTCTGTTAAACTGTTCATTGTGAAAGTTAAGCTGTCTCCAGAGATGCATCCAGACTGCTGCCTTCTACAAGTTTCCCAAAGATAAAAAGAAAGCTATGGGTACGGATTACTAATGCCTTCCAAGCTCACAACAGTTGCTCCAAAACACAAAGGGCCACCTGATTTGCTTTTAGTCATGTCCTTGCCATTTCTCAAGGACCTGGAGTTTAACTTTGCTGGATTTTAGCCCAGCACAGATCAACAGTAAAATCCTCACAATTTCTCTCAAGATTTCCCCCAAAAATTACCCTTTCTTGAAATATGTTTTGAGGTCTTTGTTCTACCCACCCCTTCTCTCAGAACATGGAGTCCATTTCTGCAAATCTGCTCACTCCAGATTTCCTGATCACATATCAGCTTTTTTGTCTTCTACCGCCAAGAAGATCACTGTGGTTTTCATACCTTTCTGCACAGTGTAAACCTGAAAAACATGTTACTAATGTTAGTCCTTCCTATTACTAATAATCTCATTGCAAATTAACAGACATAATTATAGTAGTACATGCATAGCCACTCTGTCAGAGCTTATAATATGATTGGTCTTTTCTAAGACTATTAAAATGGGTCTGTGTCTGCATCTTTCACTATCTCTCCCAAGTTTATAGGCAGGTAAAAACTTCTATTCTAAATCAGAGCCCTCCAGGGCATGTTACACTCCAAACTGATTAAGGATCAGTTACTTTCAGTTTTTTCTTATTTCCAAAGGAACAAAGAAAAGAAAAAAAAAAAAAAAGAAAGAAAGTGACTACTTAAAGTACAACACATACATCCACAGTTATCAATCAGTATCTGAGCTGGCGTCCTTTAGTTGATCATTCTTTGAGACATCCCACGGTTTTTCACTCTCTGTGTTTCTGTTGGTTCCAGTCCAAAGATGCTGTCTGGCTCATAGGCTCCTTTTTACTTGCTTTTAAGATTTGGTGTCCATCTCTTCCCACCAAGGGAAGAAGGGCAAGTGCCTGCCTCTTCTTTGTCCAGGAGATCAGTGCTTGCTCATCAGAGAGAAGAGCAACTGCTCATGAAAGCCGTCTTTTGTGACATTACATATATTACCTTTAAATGCAGGCTAGCTGGCTTGGTTTGCCAAGATTTTGTTCCTGCCATTCGTTAATACAGTACATTCTCTGTTTATTTTTTCACAGCAGTTAGACATCCCTCACTTCACCATCACTGACTACACTGTTGGATAGTCTTAATCTAAGTTTGCTGCTGAACATGTTTCAGTACCCACAGCACTGCCCTGGAATTAAATACCTCTTAAATGGGATAAGAGTGAAACTTAGCAGATTGTGCAAACAGTCTTCCCTCACTACCATCAGACTTTGGATAACCTGAAGAAGAAGTAATGTGTTCAAAACTCTGTTAGAAAATATTTAAATTCCTAATAGTTGGATTGTGGCTCATTATCTGACATAACCATGGGACGTGTGCTATGGCAGACAAATATCAGCTTTGTACATGAGATCACACATTCAACAGATGACTTCTGCAGCAATGTTATTTCTGGATACCAGGAATAATGATCTGAAAAGAATGTGAATTTTTTTTACAGCAAACATAAATAAATTTCTTTTAGCTGTGGAGCATGAATCTTAAGTTTCAAGAATTACCATCATTGCTGGTTCTTTTTAACTTAACAACATTTCTGAAATTAACTGTTTTTCTTTTCATTCTTTGGCTATTTCACCAACACTGACCCATAGTTAATATTTATAATTGTAATATAAAATATTTTGCATTTTCTGCATACATGAGTATCATGCATGCATTCTCTTTATCAGCAGTGGACTAAAGCTCAGAAAATATACTCCATATTATATAAAATCATCTTTCTAAATTGTTTAAGGACCAGTAAGTGCTGTCCAGTTAGTGAGACTGATAGCTGGTATTACCTTCTGCAATGTTTGATCTAGTATTTTGGCTTTCTGCTGTGACAGGTCTCCACACTGACATCCTGTTTGAAGAGAAAAAAAAAATTCTAAACAATTTTTGCATGCACATAAGGCTCTTTTTCTGTACGAGTTCAGTTCTGTTGAAAGCTCTGGACAGAATGCCTGCTCTATATATTTGAGTTGTAAATAAAATCATACTTGCAATCTAGGAGATCTGTCTGCAAAATCCTTTTCAGCAATTGTGACTAATGGCTTGTGATCAGTTCCTGCTAGCACTGGCATTCCATATAAAAAAAACTGAAGTTTTTTGCATGCATAGACGACAGACAGAGCCTCCAATTCTTTTTGTGCATGCTGACATGCTGTTCCAGTTAGGTATCCAGAAGCATATGCCATGGGTCTCCAGTGATCACCATTCCTTGTTAAAAGTGTTGCCCCAAGGCCTTGCTTAGAAGCATCAACTGCCAGCTTTGTTTGGTGCTGATTATCATACACTCTGAGGACAGGTTCCTTCTTTATCAACTATTTGAGATTCAGGAAGTCCCTGTTGTGATTACCAGTCCATGCCCATTATGCATTTTTACACACTAAAGACCTTCAGACAGCAGTTTAAATGGTTTAAAGCTGTTTGAATAAAAAGTCCCCCCCAAAATTTGCCTTTTATTTAAGTTGCTGTATGGTTTTTTATGTATGTATAAGGATATACTAGTAATCAGACCTATTTGCATCCTCTTCCAAGTTTTTTTTTTCCCCTGTTACATTTTCATAGATTGGTTATTTCTTTAACCTTGAACTCACATTTTTGTCTTCTGCATTTCAACCTCCTAATTTGAATCCATTCCAGGATCTTACCAGAGCCTCTGATTGCAACATTTTTCTATTATTTTTCTCCTCCATGGTTTCATGTCATTTATTATGTATTTGTGGGAAATATTAGTGTTTTTAAAAAGCATTTTCCAAATAATGTGGTAAACTGAGGCCTTCTGAATGGTGCATTAAAATGGCACAGATGTGAGCTTTTTCTTTTTTCTAGAGGACTCTGTCAGAAAACAGCTGAAACATCCAGTTGTCCCCATAAATTTCCCAGCTAGGGATTTGTTTCCCCATTTTACATGCTTTTTAGCTCAGACTATCAGCCACAGGGAGGTACTCATTTTTATTTTGCATAATTATTGTGGAATAAATTAATTTTGGAAGCTCTCTGTTAGTATTCATTGTATCTGACTTGGCCAGAATAAGTCTTCCAAGTTTTCATTTCAGCTCTAGAGAGAGATTTCTAGGAACATCTATGACAGGACAACTGAATCAGTTGTTCTTACTTTATGTTTTTATTGGCTTTCTTTGGCCATATTTAAAACATCTGGAAAACAGTCTGCCAACTTATGAGCTGCTGTCCTTCCACGGAATGTACTTCTTTAAACATCAGTAGGTCAGAGATGTTTGCAGCACGAGAGTTGGTGCTCCATTTGTGACAGCAGTTATACAGTGTGCTACTAAAGTTGCTGCTTACAAGAAACTCATAGTGAAAAAGCACAATTTTCTCATCCATGGAATAGAAGTTACATGTGTGTACTTAACAAACATTTATTTCTGTTTCCTTTCACATCATTTGCAATTACTTGTATTATTTCTCCCAAACTCACCATTAGAATTTTGTAGAGTATTTTTCCTGTTTTCATTTTTCTCCACATGTTGCTGATCTCTCGGAAGCCTCTTGTTTCCTATGGTTTAAACTTCTTAAGCAGGTTGCTATTCCTAAATCATGTGTGGATTTTAAAAGAAATCTCAGCTTTCTTACTTTGCTGTACTGAACACATAGCAACCTTTTGCTGACCTTTCTCTTCCACCTGCTATCATGAATTAAATATATCTCTTTTTTTGATGATTTCATTTTTGAGAGATTAAGCTGTTTTGGAGTTCTTAGTTCCATATTACCCTTTTGCTACCTTTTCTTCTCCTTCTCCTTCTCCTTCTCCTTCTCCTTCTCCTTCTCCTTCTCCTTCTCCTTCTCCTTCTCCTTCTCCTTCTCCTTCTCCTTCTCCTTCTCCTTCCATCTTTTATTCCAAATTGAGATGATGATTAATAAAGGACTCTGTGTGAGAACTTAAAAAATACAAGCCATTCACATGGTAGGTGAGCAACCATTACACAGAAAGGCTTGAAAATGAAAAAGAAAGAGCTCTGCATCTTTCTTTAGCTGTTAATCAATGAACAACAGATGTGACATTCCATCCTTACATGCAGAAGCAACTTCAGGGTTTGCTCTTTTAACAAAATAGTTGCCCGGAGCTTCTTTTCCACTGCTCTGAATTTCTGAGAAGACACAGCATGTTTTATCTTCTTCTTATGAGTTTGCATTGTATGTGTCCTGTCCTTTTAGTGCTGGTGGTGCAGAGGAGTCGGTGTTTTGGGGAGGAACAGGCAAAAAGGCTTCTCTCCTTTACTCCAAGCTAATGATATACATGTACATAATAACCTAATGAAAAAGAATTTTAATATTGAAATAGCTAATGAAGCTTTTAACTGAAATATAACTCCGGAAGATGAAAGAGAAGGTTTTTTTTGAGTCAAGGAGCATCTTTATTAATAAATGGTGCTCTTTTTCAGGGTAACGACCTTTTTTTGATTGCCCCTCTATAGTGAAACATAACCTTATTGATTTGAATTTGTAAAACACCTCTGTAACTACCATGACTCATGGGAGACCAGGAAATCATTCTGTGACCTTCCAAGTCTCTCACAAGTATGAGGAACATTAATTTCAAAATAGACAGTGCAGTAATTCTAAACTACTGATTTGCAATATTTGGAATGAAAGACTGTGGGCAGAAATGGAGATACAAAAGGTTTTGGATGCTGGTAAACTGCACAACAAATCTGCCAACTTATGTTGCTGACTGATGAATTATTCTTCAACTTGTGTCTGTCACTTTCTTCTGGTTTTTGTTCCATTCCTCTATTCTACATGCTGCAGGTTGCCTTTACTTTTCATTTGAAGTATATGCTACTGGGCAGCAAACAATCAACTGTGAGTCTGTATATTTTGCTTTTTATTCTGAAACTTCGGCTAGCCAAAAATGTTGGTTGAAAAATAATTTTCTCTACAGAATGAGGTTTTTTCAGAAAATGCGCTTTTTGGGGGGGAAAATACAACTTACTCTATTTTTCTCTTCATTTTTCAGTGGCAAGGTCTATGAGGAAAGTAAGCTAAGTTTTAATTGACATTTCTTGCTTTTCATCAACTTTAAATTCAAACCATGTCTGTTTACTTTTAAATGTCACGCAAAATATTTTGTGCAAAATTTCTCAACCCCTTTTTATCTAAAAAGTAAGAGGTGTTGCGAGGACGGCAGTGGCACAGCATGTTTAGTTCTGTTCAAGCTCTGCCCCCGTTGAATGGTTGCTCTAGCTCCAGCTCCGCTGAATGGTTGCTTTAAAGGACAGCCCGTGAGTTAGGGTGGGGGGCGGCTGCATGCCCAGGAGAAGGCTCTGGCTCTTACAGAGGCAGACAGCAACCCCCAGGCAGACAAAATCGCTGTGCCAACAGCAGAGCAGTAACTGTGTTCATGGCTCAGAGCTGCTGTGGGTGCTTTCCAGCGCAGACAGGCCAGCACCCAGGGCAGCACTGCAGGAGCTGTGGGACCACAGAAGGTCTGCTGACATTGCTCTGGTTGGCCACGTTGGTGTACTCAGTGCAGGCAAAAGAACAAATCCTGTGAAACTGGATAATAACCTCTATTAGCAATTTACATTCATCCCTGCTTCTTCCAATCAAAGCTAACATTCAGATTTCCTTGCTTGTTCTGTTCCTACAACATGAAGTGACTAATTTACCAGTATGAGGCATCCTTCCTCTGACAGGAGCACTTCTTCCTTCTCCCATTTTACTAGGACCACAAGCCCAGTCAATCTTATGGCATTTTATTGTTAAGTATCTTAAAAGCAGTGAGAAGGTTCTTTTACTGCTGAACACACATTTACAATCTCCATTTGGCCATCCTCTGCTCCTCTACCCCTAAGAGGCATAGCTCCCGTTCATGCTAATGTGAGGCACACTTCAGTGCTAATTAAAGAGAGCATTACCCAGTGTCTGTATTTGACAGTACTAATCACATCCATCATGTACAGGTGTGACAGAGCTATCAGTATCAGGAGTCAGACGCTCTCTTTAGTGTACCTTTTACATCTTTTTTTAGTGAAAAAAGGTTCTTTTCACTGACAGCTTCCAGGTCTTATAGCACACTCTCCAAGATCTTTGAAGAGGAGTAATCTCTTCTATTCCAGCTTTTAGAACTCACCATTGTGATTGTTAATAAGCATGTTGTATTTCTAACTATACCTTAGAAACTAGACTGGAATGAAATGAAGTCACTGCTTTATTTTTTCTAATACTTGCCAGTCCTTAAACAACTTTTATTATTTGGCACAGACCAGCAACAGTTACTGGCTAGATATATTTGTGCCAATGTCTAGTCTCAGCCATTCACCAAGAAGAGAAAACATGATTCAGACTGAGAAAACAAGGCTCTGTTTGGTGGCCTTATGAATTATTTAATTTTATACATTTTCCACGGGTTTTTGCCATATAGAAACACATGGTTTGGCCATTTCAGCACAAAAATATCAGAAAGAGGGATCAAGAAGAAAAACACGAACTCTTGGATACCCCAGGAATAGAGCACTGAGCCCTCTGTGACTTCATCAGGATTTGTGGAGGCTGGAAAAACACCAGTACAACATACAAAATACCAATAGGAGAAAAAGCAATGCTTCTATGCAGTCCAAAGTCTTAGGCAGTCCAGCAGCTTAAGCCCTCAAGCTGTCTGGCTGCCTATCTGCCCACCTTTCTGTGAGAAACATGAAAGGACATGTGTGATTCCAGCCATAACTGACAAAAAGGCAGCATCAAACACATATTAAAATCTTACAACTTCAGGAAATCACAAAGTTGGGGAAAGAAAAGAGGTCATTTCCACCCTTCTGCTGTAGAGTACAGGCAGAGCTGCTCCATTATCTCTCTTTTTTGGCAACCAGTTTTGTGGTAGCACCCTGCAGGCAATCCCTTTGTAGTGCTGCAGCCCAGCTACTGGAGCTGTCAGATCCTGCACAGTCCCAAGGAGTGAAAGTAAATATGGGATAGAAATGCAGACAGTGTGTAAAGACTAAATGGGCGAGATTGCTTAAGACCATGAGAGGGAGGAAAGGAGACAAAGGACGTTTAGAAGATGCTGGGAGAACCTAAAGCACTGATTGCAGTAACAGTGACAGAAGGGGCACAGGAAGGACAAGCAGGGCTGTTGAAAAGAGAGAGTGAGCATGAGTTGTTGAGAACAAATCCACAAGGGCCTTCATCTTGATTAGCACCACAGTCACGGAACCACTTGTTTTAATTTGATAAGGAAAGGAGGTGAGATAGGCAGCTACATGCTCTGAAAGGATGGCTCAGGGAGAGTTCCCCTATGAAGGAAATGTTCAGAATAGTACAGCTAGCTTAATTCAGCCTCAGTCAAAGGGAAGTTGTAAGTCTGCCCCTGCTAGGACCAAGAGCATTTGGACTCTGGATGTCCTCTTCCCTGCTACGGACAGGCGTTCAAACTCATAAGCAAGAATCTCTGAAGGAATCCAGAAAACCATTCATGCCAAGGAAAAGACAATAGGTTGGCCAGAGGTGAAATACAAATACAAGAAAACTCTGGAGCTTCAGCTTCCTCCAAATCCATGTCATACCAGTGCTCTCTGAAGTACTGGTACCCAGTACCTGAGATGGCTTTTCATGGGGATTTGACTTTGTGTAGGCATAAAAATTACTTTCAAAAATCTGTACTCCCAGGATGATCATTTCCATTTTCTTCCAATGCCAGGGCAAAGGCCCACCTGGTTCCCAGGAAAATTAGAAGACACAGCGCACCAAGAAGCATTTCCCCGTGCAGCAGGCTGACACAACCAATAAGACAACAAATAAACTACTGCCAGAACTGAATTTAGAGCTCAAGGATGCCACATTGGCCTGACAACTCTGATTCACCTGCTACTGCACTGTAGCTTCTGCCTTCAGCCATCTGCCCTGCCTCTGTCTTCAGTATCTCTGCTGCCAGTGCATAGGTGGCTCCTGTGCTGACAGAGCAGTATCTGGGGTGGAGCAGCACAGCTGGCATCTGTTTTGTTTTTTCTCTAAATACTGTGTTCTATTGTGCAGGAGTTCAGCTGATGCTGCTGGAGCAGCTGAGCCATCCGTGCAAGAGGAATGGGACAGACATGCAGAGATGAAAACGGATATGGTGTCCTGGGATGAATCATTCCACACATCTATTTTAAACCAAACTGTCATAAACTGACATAGCGTGTGATCAATTTGTCCTCCATTTACATCCCTGAATTTCGTCTCCAATACAGAGGCCTGAATTACCACTAAACAATGGTTGCTTTAACACTGTTTTTCAGTTTGGTTTTGTAAAATGGAAGTACCACAGCTCAGCATAGCAGGAGGTCTGCAGGCAAGGTCCATCATATTTATTTACACTGCAACCTCCTAGCCATTTATCCAAAAAGGGACCTGTAGAAGGAGGCATGACTTAAAGACTCAGTAAAGATGTTTCCTTCCATCTTGACACATCAGCTGACATATTCCATATGCTCTGCTTTGCTTATTATTGATTTAACTAACAATAGAAAATATATTTAATGAATTATGATCCTGTGACAACAAATTAGCTAGACTAGTATGTATAAAGGTCTCTCTTTAAACTTTAATTAGTTTAACAATGATGTGCCTGCTGCCTGTGTTTGCGTTTCAAGAAAACATGCAGCAGTCTAGAAGCACAATGCTTTCTATTTAACATAGAAAGTGTCTCTCAGTCCAGGCTTATTTATAAACCAATTTTCTAATAATGATCTAGATTCAGTGGAGTTCAATCAGGGATGGAGCTACCCTGGCATACATAAAATGAATATATTAAACCACCCATCGAGTACCTGACTGCACAAATAAACATAAAGAATGGGGGAAGGGAGATGAAGAAAGGTGACTCTTGAATTAGATCTCTTTTTTCTGAAAACACTCTCCTCTCCCCACCCCTTGCCCAAAGCTGGAGAAGGTGTTGGGCTGCACCACTACAACACATGCTCATCCAGCCTTCCCTTGAGCATCCTGTGGGTTACACACTTTGCTGCTTCCAAAGGTCTGAGTACAAGAGGCACTGCTCATCACACAAGATCCCCCTGAGAGTCCCTCTGCCCTGTCACTGCTTCAGGAATTCCCCACACCACCTCCTGCTGCCTCCTCTCTCACCCCACATCTCTGTGTAGTGCCCCGTCCTGTAGCACATGCATGCCTTCCCCCCACAGCACACTCCCTCCCTTGAGGACAAGGGACGAGGATGCACCACTGCCCTCTACCACTCTCCCTATTGTCCTTACTCACCCTTTCCACATGGCAGCTCCCCTCCTGCCCCAGACTCCACTTGACATTGGCTCTGAGGACCTTTTTTTCTCATTTTCCTATGCCACCCATCTCTACTTGCCTGTTCACATCCATGCACCCTCACTCTCCCTCTCTCCCTCTCCATCGTGCTGCTCTGTCCCAGGAGACCATGGCCCAGGCCTACCCCTTGGAAGAGAGGGCATTGTTGTGAGAGTCCAGGACAAGCCAAAGCACCCTCCCTCTCTGGGCATGTCCCTCTGCCACAAGCACGAGGTGCCTGGGCACTACTGCAGAACAGCTGCTCTTTCTGGTGATGTGACCCGTGGTCTCTCTCCCTGACATGCCTTTTATGCAGCTTTCAAACAGGCATCTCTTCCTCCTACTAATGCCTGAGAAAACTTGTACCAAATGATTCTTGCATAAGTTCAGCAGCTCAGTTTTATCTACGGCCCAAAAAGAGCCTTGTTGTCCTAACAATACAGGCTGGGCTTTCAATGCTTGCATTCAGTGACCAGAACCCAAGGCATTAAATATTGGCTGGTTTATATGGCCCACGAGACGGTGGTTGTAAGGGACTTCTGAAGGTCATCGGGTCCAGCCTTCTCTGAAATGAGGACTATTGCCAACATTAGATGAAGCATCTTCAAATTTCTACTGTTAATTCAAAGCAAGAGGTTTGAAAGATTTGTGAAAGACATGTGAAATAACAAGGTGGCACATTATCTGTCGAAAGACTAGTCTGCGTTCTCTCTCTGCTGCTGGGGTCAAGGACAGGAACATCTTTCCACATGCTTTCAGTGTCACCACAATCTTCTATGCATGTGTGAGGATCTTGGCACCTGGAAAGAGCCAGTAGAGTGCTTGCTGCACCCTGAAGCAGCTCATCAGAGCCACTGGAAAATCAACAGAACAATTCATGCACTTTACCTATGGCCTGGGGTCCAGAATTGAACTATGCATGGTTTCTGCTTGAAAGATCATTTCCCAAAATTAAAAGCGTCTTTAATTCTAGTCTTAAAGCTATGCAGAAACAACATAGCAGAACACGAGCCCATGAATGTCACAGGCAATGGCTCCAATTTGTGGGCCACAGATCCATTTTGTAGACATAAAATCTGCAAAAAGTCCTACACACCAAGTGTGGCAGAGAGCATAAGCAAAATTGAGAAGGAATTTACTCCTTAACACAGTAGAAGGAGGAGAGGCAAATGGTGGGAAAGGTGAATGAATGGGCGTATTTCAGCATTTTCAGGCCATTTTAGCTGCACTGCATCTCACCTAACCACCTGCCCCACCACTCCCAGTAGGAGGTTTCTCCCAGGGAAGGCAGCAGGGACACTGCGAGAGAAATGGAAGTGCAGACTCCTATTCTGAGGATGGTACCTAATCTAATTTTGGCTTGAATGAATCTCAGCCAAAATCACTAGATAAATTTTCTAAGCCCTTGGCAACCTAAAAATGCTACAGTAGGAAATTGTATAGGTGCTTAGTGGCCCCTAAAAGCAGAAAAAAGTGCTGTTTTGTTTGGTTTAGGTGGCTGAAAGTTTATATGAAGGCTGGGAGCTCAGTTTAAATGCTAATTGACTCATAAACAAGCCTGAGTTAAATAAAAGAATCAACTAGCATCAGCTGAGCTAGATCAGTTTAAAAATGCAGGCTTTTGTTAATCAGGGAGAGTTTGTATTGGGATAGGCCAGGCACTGCTCCAAAAGCAGCATCAGATTAAACCTCCTACTCGAAAAACACTCATTAAAAAGCAACTTCCATTGAAAAAGATCCTACTTGTCGCTACCAGCCATTGTTAGACAGTGAAGCAGTGACAGATATTTTTGAAGACTATTATGGGGAAATAAATATTTATTTAGCTGTCTAAAGTAATTAATCCCTGCTGTTTCCTTTTTATGTAAGCACATACAAGGCAAGACTGTCTTTGTACTTGAATTTTAGGAGACAAGTCTGTGTAGAGACTCCCATGGTTTTTGAAGGCAGTAACAAATTCATGCCTAATACTTTCTGTGCAACTTGAGAATGCCAACCATCAAGCAGCAATAATAGACTTTTCCTATCCTCATTCAGTGGCAGCAGGAAGGAGATGTACTAAGGAGAAAGAACAGAGAGAAGAAAGGTGAGAAAGTAGAAACTGCGAGTGACACGCAAGGCTGCAAGAAGCTGACCCACTGCTGGTGTGGGGTTTGATGGAGGAAATCACGTATCAATTTCAGAATAAAAAAAAAAAAGGAGGGGAATGAAGGGAGATTAAGCTGTAAAAGCACAAGAAAAAGGATCAATAACCATCTTGGATGTATTTTCTGGGAAGCTGGCATGGATACCACAAAGATGTTTCTTAGTGAATGTGTTGGCACCCCTCCCATTGACAAGTTATATAGCCAAAGTGCAATTAGCACATTCAGAGGAACAATAATTACACAATACCAAACAGGCGGTCCATAGGCTGATTAAAGCATACAATAAAAATAGAGATAGAGGCTCCAGCTCAGTTCTTGTACAAGAACCTCTCTGCCCTAAGAATCACTTAAACAACCTATACCTGCACTGTAGCATATGAGCTACAGATGATAACTACATCTGAGCTTGATAACATGCAGATTGTTTTTGCTTTTTGAATTTTAGCAGGTAAATGTCATTGCTACACGTTTAAAATCAGAAGCAATTTTTTTAAAAGTAGCTCAAGTGCTAAGTTCCATATTTCTTTTTCCCCAGTAGTATTTTATTGCAGAGTAAAATGACAGATGCAATTAGATAATGTTGAGCAGATTATAGTTTGAGAATGTTATGCTGTGTTACATATTCACGAGTGAACAATAGCAAGGGGAAGAAAGAAAGATGGGTATCTTAGCACCTATTTTAAAGTTGGACAAAGAAATGTGTCTTTTCTGGATAGGAAAATGTTATGGGGTCTATGAATTCAGTTGTGTTATCTCTTCTCAGCTACATGAGCAAGCTTTTATGACTCAGTTTATCTTTATGAATCACTCTGGTATTACTAGAAAAATTTCAAAATTACCAAGAGCTGGATTTGTGGCCACATGACTGTTGAGCTCAGAATCCCTGAGCTTGTCTTCCATTGACACAAAGGTTTTCTTGCAAGCCTATTTGCTTTTTTTGTTGACCTATGTCTCAACTTACCTATCAACAGCAAAGATATATCCACTGGACTGTAAACCAGGTACCTATCAACAAAAATATAGTATAGGTTAGGAAGGACTACTCCATTTAACTGAGCCGTCCTGGAGTCCTCCACTTTCCAGAATAATGAAACAGGGCAAGAGCTGATCCTTATTCCTCGTCTTTATTTCATGTAACTTTTGTTCTTAAAGAAGTTATCTGAGTCACTCTAGTCTTTATATTGAGCGGCAAGAAGGACTCGGCTTCACAGGGTGATTTGTTTTGCCCGTCTCAGACCACCTGCTACGATGATATGCTTCATCTAAACGAAAAAAGCACCTTCTAATTTCTTTTCATGGACTACAAAAGGAGTTCAGGATAGCTTTCAGATCTGAACAGACATCACTTTGAGATACTTAGAAGAGGTGTAATAAGTCTGATTCTGTGGGAGGAGTAGAGAGAAAACACGTTATACCTTTCCTCCTCATTTCTACCCATACAAGAGCCAGGACCAATCAGACTCCTTCTTTAAAAATTATTTTAGCCAGAAGTGCAGTTTTACCCAGTTTTATCCTGCCTGTAGACTGAAAGATCATGCAAAGATAGATCCCTTCCCATCCTTTGCAAAGGAGGGTGTGGGTTCCCCTCAAGCTCAACTTGTGTAGGCTCATAAAGACATCCTGTGTGATTAGGCAGGATGAGCAACCCTTTGCTTTCACCACCCCTAAAACTCATATAACTTCCCTTGCAAAGCATCCATTCTGACATCATATTGTGCCAGAACTGCCCTGGCAAGTTGAAGTGGGATATTTGTGTTGATGGACCCACATGAGAGCAGACCTGAGAACTAGCTCCCTTGGAGATTGTTTTAATCTCATTCTTTCACAGTGACAGTGCTCTGATTACAGTCGTACAAGGCAGCAGAACACAAGGTCTGTGTCTATAACAGCAGTGCACAGCTAGACACAAGGCCATGAAACTCACCTGCCTGGGAAACAAATGGAATGGGCTTTGCTACCTAAATATGGCAGCACTCTATCCCTTCTTTGCTCAAGTCAATGCACAAGTTTTATTCAGAGACTCATAAACCCAACTTCTGAGTCACTGGACAAAAACATGAATATGTTTCAATGATTTCTGTACCTTTAGGTTCATTCCTTCATTCCCAAAATAATAAGCATCATAAGTAGCTTGTTCCCCACATTTGCTGTCCCATTTCATTTTGCCTGTAAACCCCTGTTATTCCCATTAGCTGGCCAGTCACTCACTCTGCCACCTGACTTAACATGACAGCCATTCAAACCTGTCCTGTTCTGTGGAGTCACTGGATGTTGCTCTCACATTAGTAAACAGATGTTATCAATACCCCATAATAGGCAGAGTGTGCAAGGAGTCTCATTTAGAATGATTCAAATAAATCTTGCAGAGATTGTAAGGAATTCTGTGAATATGCCCAATCTTGAATTCATTTCAGTGTGAGAATGGAATACTATGATATGTCTAAAGAAAAATTACCTTCTACCCTTGAAGTGGATTTTATTCCTTATGTAATAGAATTTAACTTTAAAATGACAACCAAAAAGTATTTCATTGCCCTCCACAGATTTCACATAAACACTTTATAAGCTCCACTCCATGTGGAATCTGTAAGGGATGCATTTAGCCTTCAAGGAGAAAATTCAGTCCCGTTTCATTCTGTACGGAAAACCTGTGGCAAGTCCCTTCTTCCTCTTTAAATTTCAGTGTCCCCAGCTGCAAAATGTCTAAAACATTGCTTGCTTATTGTTTAATTCCATTCTCTAATTAATTTGATTAAGCCCCTCAAAATAAGTAAAATTTATTCAGAATAACACAGCCTTTATTTTGATCAATTTTGATCCCTTTCAGCAGGTAATCCTTGATAATGTAATCACTGGGTATAGAAGGTTTCATTTAATAATGAAAGACAAAAATTTTAAAAGAGAGAGACAGGAGGAAGCTACTGGAAGACTGGAGTGATAATAAAAGATGACTATAACCCAAAGTTGCATTACTTAGAGATTATTATTGATGTTGCAAGAGCTACCATATGCTTTGCAAGCTGTGACAGTCACCCTTGTAGTCACATGGATGAAATGATCAACTGCTTTTTGCATTCAAAGTGATAGGAACAAACTTGATCCAAGTAAGAGAAGCTGCTGTGTAACAAACAGCACAGGGGCATTGTGTGGATTAATTAGTTTGTGGGGGTAAGATCACTTCCTTTCCTTTGGTTTGGATCCTCTGTTGAAGGTTCATGCATTAAGTGCAACATCTATTTACCGATGTGTTGCAGACGAAAAAGCTAAATTAGTTCGGGGACTTACCATTTAATTAATTCATGCAATCCTGCTTATGCATCACGTCACATGTTTGACACCATTAATGTCAATGATGCACTGTCATGCCCTTAGCACAAAAATGATAAGCCTGGTCTGAGTGGCAGACAGAACTAAAGTAAATTGCCCAGGGTTTCCCAGGGATATTTAGAGACCAGATGTCTATGTAAAGGTATTGTGTTCTTATAGCCTGCTACAAACCTTGTGCTGCATCTTCTGCACCCTGTATAATTCTGGGGATGAGGTGGCAAAAGTGCTTCCAGGTGGGCTATTTAATACCATCGCAGTGGCCCTTCTTGGTGATGGCATAACTATTTCAGGAGGCACCAGAGTGCATCAAGCCTTGGCACACCTGAATGCACCCTCGACAGACCTCGAAGCATGGATGGAAGGGTATGCCTCGGAAATCTCCCACTGACCTCATTTTGGATTCAGACCTGAAAGGATTTTAATCCCCCCTGCCATCACGATGGCTCTGCTCTCAGCAGAAGTAATACACTCTCATTATTGGTGGACCTTCAGCTTCACAGACCATAACAGCATTGATCCTGTCACTGCACATGCAGAAAGTCCATACTGGGGAATCTCTCCACAGACAGTAACTCCTTGTGCCCACTTGTCAGTCCTGGGAAAACATGAAGCAAATACCCTTTGCTACAGGATTTCTGGTCCAGTTTCTCCTCCTTAAAAGGTAGAATTACTTTGGGGTGGGCACGGAGAAGAGAGATGAAAAGTGAGGGTATGCACAGCTCCATGGGCTGACCCCAGATGTTACAGCATGTGCAGCTGGACCTTGCCATATCTGAAAACAATGGCAGATGAGAAGGACTCCTCCTTCCATCTGCATCATGAAATGTAGGAGCTCAGGTAACTGGGTATTTATCCACTAAATCTGATTTCATACTTGCAATAGGAATGGGTCAGTCCTATTCAAAAGAGCACATCACATCTATTTTGGGAACATAAATCGCAGGAGACTTTATTTAACAGTGCAACACATATAGACATGTCTTCTATTTACTCCTTTTTTATTTATTTACTCCAACGTGAGGTCACTGAAGCTAGAAAGAATTTTACAAATCATTTCATATTTCTCCATTGCTTATTAATCATTAAATAAAAATTGGCACTTCACATAAATACACCTATGTGTCAACTGGAGTTGAAATGGTATTATATCAATACAGTAAAACTAGGGAAACATTTTTTTTTTTTAGCTTCCATCAGTTTAGTCAGAGAAAGCAGCATCAATGGTTTTATTTTGTTTATACAAAGTTTTCCTATATGTTTTTCGTGCACCAGCACTATCTTGCAGCACAGAAAGGCATTTTGACTAAAGATTTCTTATTTTCATTACATGACAACAACTTTCACTAAATTTAGGGGGTTCCTTGACTCTTGAATCTAAGCTGAACTGGGGGACAAAGTGGGCGTGACAGAGTCCCTTTGTATCACCTACATATTGAAACAACCAGCAAGGGAACTAATGCAAAAAGCAGGCCAACTCTCTTTCTTAAAAATATAACTGCCCTTTTTTGTCAAGTTTGATCCCATGTGGAAGCTTCATTTGAATGTGACCTGCAAAGCAAAAACGAAAAGCGAGCACAAACTTCTGCACTGAATATCTCTGTGCTGTGGGGTGCAATAAAACCCAGTCCAGAAAAACAGCTGTAATATGTTAGTGCATGGATTTTTGGGGAAGTTTCCTGACATAAAGCCTGTCATCCCATTTCAGAGATCCAAGAATTCACCCGATGTTTTTTTCCAGATTGACTGTCTCAGTTGAAATGAGAATTAGTGGCATCATTCTCTCAGTGTTCACAGTGTCACATGCTGGAATTTTTTCAGTACTCTAAGCACAACAGAAAATTTCATCAAGAAAAAAGCATTCATAATTATTTTTTAAAATCTGTGATGAATGCCTCTTCTGGTTTGTCTAATGCATGGTCTGTGGAGCCCTGGGAGACCACGGATTTTATGTGTGTGAGGGAAAATTAAGTAAAGCAAGACTACTATCAGTATATTCAAATCCAGTACCCAAAGTCTGCATCTTGACCATCTGAAATGTACAGAAGCTTCTTAATAGAAGAAGATCCTAAAAGCCTTGTTACAGTTACTTCAAGTGCCAGCACCAGTCAACAATGCAGAAGCTGTAGCAGAACTGTTCAAATCACAAGGGAGACTCTTTTCCAGTTCCTGGGGGGAAAAATATCAGGAAGATTCAAGTAGCAGATGCTGTAGGTAAAAGGAGAGAAATGCATAGAAGTTGACAGGTATTTTCTGTTCTAAAGAGGTGAGAGTACTGGTAAGCTGAAAAAATCCCACTCATTTATGGCTTTGAGGCAATGTTTTAAAATATCTGGGGGGGAAACTGGCAAAATTAAGTAATGAAGATTCAGCAATTAAAAATTATTCAAATAAATATTTCACTCTTCCCTCTGTATGCAGCACTGGTGAGGCTGCAGCTCAAGTACTGCGTCCAGTTCTGGACCCCTCACTTCCAGGACACTGAGATGCTGCAGCGAGTCCAGAGAAGGGCAGTGGAGCTGGGGAAGGGTCTGGAGCACAAGTCCTGTGATGAGCAGCTGAGGGAGCTGGGGGTGTTTAGCCTGGAGAAGAGAAGGCTCAGGGGAGACTTTATTGCTCTCTACAACTATGTGAAAGGAGGTTATTGCCAGGTGGGGATCAGCCTCTTTTCCGAGGGAACCAGTGGCATGATGAGGGGACATAGCCCCAAGCTGAGCCAGGGGAGGTTCAGGCTGGACATTAGGAGGAATTTTTCATGGAAAGGATTGTTAAACATAGGAACGGACTGCCCAGGGAGGTCACTGTGCCCAGAGATGCTCTGAGTGTAAGTGGGTGTGACACTTACTGCCCTGGTCTATTTAACAAGATGGCGATTGGTCAAAGACTGGACTTGATGATCTTTGAGGTCTTTTCCAACCTAAATGATTCTATAATTCTGTGATTTGATTGTTATTTCGGTCGATGCTGTGTAAATAAACCCTACCATGCCATGCAGGGCTTTAGAGGAGAACACTTGCACGAGTGTGATGGGGGCAAGGGAAGTAATATATGTGTCCTTGGGAGCACTAAGGCAAGGCTCTACATGAAGGGTAGTTCCCCCCTTTTTTCCCATTGAAACTTGGCTCTCCCATCCCCCGCCCCAAAATCAGCGACCGCAGTGCTGCCTCCACCGAACATGCCTGTAACATCCCCACCCATGTGTCATTTGCTGACACTAATTGAAAACAGAGACCTTGACAAAATGGTCTACATTGGGAGAAAGAAAACATTAGTGTCATTGTGATGCTAATAGAGGATGCTATAGTTAGACTGGGAGGAGGGGGGGGGGGTTATATGCATGCACCTCTTTTGATTTATCCATGGTGCTTCCATACATTTTTCATTTATAGAAAAGACAAATGGTCTTTTTTTTTTTCAAATTACCTTGATAATGCCAAAAAAGAAGAATAAGGCAAATGTTTCAGGCTTTCCACAGTTAAAAGAAAGCTGAATTTAAACTACAGAAAACTACAGGGTTTTTTATTTCAGCCTGTCCTTGAATCATTCTTTTAAAACACCAGCTCATTATAGTCAAAGCTCCTAATTTTAAGAATGTCTCCATGGGGGATTCATCACCTCTTTGCTATTCATTTCATGAATGGTCCAGACCTTCTTTTTGATCAGCCAGGGTCTTTTGGGAACAAACCTTGAGGTGAAGGTGGACATACATTGTTTTCCTGCTATCGAGTTAGATTCCAAGCTGTCATAGTATATAAGAAGAAATTCCTGTAACAAACTGCCTCAGATATCCATAGGGAATACACATATGTGATTAACCCAGCTGGCCACTGGGTGTGACCATTGCACCACACAAAAACATCAGAGACTTTTCCAAAGACAGGTCTGGAAGTATTGGAGCTGGAAAAACACCATAGCCTGTCGAGGTAAGAGTAGTCAACAGTAATGTCAACTAACTTTCTGTGCTCAGTTTTGATATGCTTTGCTGCACAATTGGAGCCTCTGTCAAAAGTCAGACATAGACCATTTAAAATAATAGTGTAAAAAAAAAATCAGTGAAAATCATATTAATGACATTATCAGAGTCCCTTTTCTTTCTCCAAAGCAAAACTAGTAAGTCTCTTAAAGCTGCAGGTGTCTTACTCTGTTTGCTGTAGGCACATTAATAGAATAAGCACATTTGCAGGTAAAATGGCTGCAAAATATTACCTCTCAGTTACCTAGCTGGTAGCCAAAAGTGTAATATCCACTAAGAAGAAGAGAAAAAAAAAAATCTGCACTAAATTACTGACAATTATTTTTTTCTTCTAAACTGGGTTCTGTAAATATGAGACAAAAGAATTTTGTCCAGATTAACCCAGACGGATTTGAGGCATTATGTCGTTTGTGTCAGCCCATTTCAAAGCATTTCCCAATTTTATGTGTTATTTTATAGCATTTCTACTAGTGCCAATTCCCCAAGTTTACCTTTTAGAGCAGATACACTCTTTATATTCTCAGTGCAGGTATAGTTAGATATACACACCAATTTGCAAGATCTGTTTTCCTGACCATACTCAGATTCAGTAGCGAAAAGTTTGCATATTCCCTTGAGTCAGGCTGAAGTTCAGTAGTATCAGACCCTGATCGAAGAGTCAATGGTAGAATAACATCACCTTGATCTCTGAAAAACCTGTCAGTCCTGAGATTGCTCATGCTTACATTGGTTACAACTACCTTGACAGATAATAACTGAACAAAAAAAAAATCACCCAGAGTGTAAGTGTGCTTTTGCCTTTCTTTCATCCTTGGGTTAATACCCAGTGTCCTGGTCAGTGGGTATCAGCCACAATGAATGCTACAGGGTCAGTTTTACCAAAATACGATTTTTCCCATGCGGGAGGAAACTGAAGCTGTATTTGTGCAAAACCTATAAAGCGAGGGTCTGAATTCAGATCTGCCTTTCAGATCATGTATGAATGGGAATGCCACTTCCCAGAAGCACAAAGTGCATCACTGACTTCTGAAGGGATAAAACAATCACTGTGGGCTGGTTTTAAAGGGGAAAATACCAGTAGAGGAAGATAATACCTGTTTCAAGCTTGCCTCTGTACCTTTATTTCTGATTTTTAAATGTATGCTTTAATAAAAAATAAATCATAACTAATAGTAGTAGTAGTGATGATGATGATAATGATAATAATAATAATATCATCTCAGTATCTAAGAGCTTATGCTGGAAATTATCCATAATTCTCAGACTCACTGTGTTTTTACACTAAGTCAGACATCTGGCATCTTCCTGAATTTGTGATGAGCTGCCAATGTTTTAACAAGGGGAATTCAGCAAACACCACTTTGTCTCTTCATTTGTGCTAAACCTTAAACTAGGATTCTGTAAGTTAAGGGCTATGGAAACTATTCATTTGACTCCCATTTAAACAAAAATATTTTCTCATAACCCTAGGCTAGGAAGGGGCAATTACACTTGACAAATAAGCAAAATGTTTTTGATGGAAAGTACTACTTTCTATCTGAAAGCAAATCTATGCTGGCTATATTACTAGCATAGCTCACAGTTCAACCGCTGAGCAATTTGAATGTAAAAGGAGAGAAGGTCTTTAGAAAATTCCTCACCCTTGGTGAAATGTACGGCACTGAAAAGGGGAGGGGGGGAAAGCACTCTCTTCTGAAGTGTCTTTATGGTCTCAAGGGAGAATGTTCTCTATAAGACAGGAAGATTTAGCAGGATTCAGAAAGGAGAGCAACCATCCCCAGAAGCAGAGAAAACATCTACCCATCTTTCAGTTTGGCTGTAAGGGACTCCTGACAGCCCCACAGCTGTTTCCTCAAGCACCTCCTTACTGAAGAGCATCTGTGTGTCTGTGTCTGTCTGTGTCTGTGTCTGTGTGCTTGTAAAATAAATTCAAGACTTTTTGTCACCACAGCAAACAAACGACAGAACCTCCGTTTGTAAACCTGTGGCATTTTACGTACTGGGCTGAGTCCCAGGTTGGGGACCAGCTGCTCTCTTCACTACTGGCAGCCCACACAGTGTGGGCACACAGCTATCCAGCCACTGCAGCTTCACTGAATATAA
The DNA here is from genome assembly GCA_013397175.1 of Platysteira castanea. Taxonomy (NCBI): domain Eukaryota; kingdom Metazoa; phylum Chordata; class Aves; order Passeriformes; genus Platysteira; species Platysteira castanea. The sequence continues at coordinate 470,518 of VYXC01009561.1, forward strand.
TGAGAAGGTAATATGGACAGGACAAAATAACCTCTGTCATACATCTGATGTGACTGAGAGAAAAAATTGGAACCCAAAGATTGGCATCTGAGCTGCACCCCGTTCTCTGGTGACTCCATCACCTTCTCCTTGACCATTCTGTCACAAGGCTCTTTACAAACTGGGTGCAGAAGGCTTCTCTCCTAGTTTAGCAGTTTTTGAGGAAATTACATGCATGAATCCTGATAAATGGGTTTTGTATCTTCCCTATATCACCACTTATTTAGTAGCTTACAAGAAAACTACAATAGGCTGGATTTTAACAAAAAATAAAAGATTGTGTGTCTCGCTGCCAGCCCTCCAGAGGTGCTCAGAATCTCTATTTTCTTTACCTGCATGCTTCAATCATTTCAGCTAACTCATAGGCTACCAGGGTCAAGAGCTTGGAAAATGGATGCAAAAAGTTGTGCTCACTGTGTTTTCTCTCATCAGAGTTTCCATGGCACAATATATAACAGGCATTTGGCAGGATTAATGTGCTAGTGATAAAGCAGTAGCCTAGAGACACAATGATTCTGTAGTTGTGCCATAGAAAATCAGAGTGTATAAAAAGATATCATCTACCAGAGACCTACTTTTGAGAACTGTTCTATATTAGAATGGCTGGTGCACAAGCAGTTCTTCTATCTTTGTGTTCAGTAAACTGATTTTATCTTGACATATATGTGCCCAAAATGGACGGTAAAAACCCCAACCAAACAAAAACCCAACCAAAACAAACAAACAACACATATCACTTACAAAAAAAATCCAAACAAATCTCTAGAACCAAAACACCTCAAAAACCAAAAACCCCAAACAAAAAAAAACCCCACCTCTCTATCCTGGTTCTTCCTATTCTTTTCATATCTGTTCTGTTTTGAATCGAGCTATCTTATTTCACACTCTTCACCAGGATGAGATGGGTTTGGATGTTTTAAGGCTGAGGGAAAGAGAACAATAATTTCAAAACAAACCTTTCAAAAAACCTTTACTCTCTAAATGATTATTCCCAATAAATTTTGAATATTGTAGCTATTGTGTTTTAATATTGCTGTACTGTGTATCAGTACATGCCCTAACTTCGGGGACAGAAGCTTTCATGTCACCAGACTTTAATCTTTGGAAGACATCAAATATTCATATTTCATATTTCATGCTGGAAATTCTGAAATATTCTCAGGTGTATTGCTATGTCAGGCCATTGGAGCAAGAGTTTGTAACTCCAGGCAGGAACAAGGGTGGCAGAAAATTTTACACGTCAACTCTATTTCATATTAGTACCTGGTATCACACATGAATTAACATTTCAATGCTTGAGAAGATACTGTCATCCCTATAAAAGCTTGGAGATGCTAAGGCAAGTATGTTAGCTATGAGCTGAATAAACACACAAACTATTACAGTTATTTCCATACAGAAGGAAAATGAGTTACCAAATGCAAGACTAAATAGCACATACAAATCCTTCAGCCCTTTACTATCAGAAGAAATAGGGGCAAACAACATACTGATTGAGTTCACTGATTTGGAATTAAATTTTCTCATATAATTCTGGGAAGTTCTGTCATTAGAGGATTTCACAATGATGGAAAAGTTTTATTGAGCAGACGGAATTTATTCCTATTTCGGTCACCTGCAGACACACAACTGCAATCAGATGAAGTGGGATCAAGTCCAAAAATAAGTGAAGGAAAACAAAACCTTCACTCTAAAAATACTCTATTTTCATAGGAAGATAATTTAGCCCCTATTTTTTTTTCTGACAACTGCACATAAGGGATGAGGGACAGTGGGTGGTTTATGGAAAGTGTTCTTCATCAGGTTTCCATCAGTCTGAATGAGAAAGTACATCTTGCTACGGTTTTGCCCCAGCTTCCAGCAAGCTGAACGCTGCAGTGCTTTAGGAGAACCATCTCCTGTAAAAACATAGGGGAAAACAACAAGAGAATTATATTTGCAGTGGAGGTCCTTTATTATTTGTTGCTTTTGTTTTGTTTTGAAAAGAAAAAACAGAGGCTTCATCAATACCTGAGGACTGGTAACCATCCCTATACTCTGCTTGCCAAAGTCATTCATTCAGATGCCCCAGTTTGCAACCACTGCCCCTGTCAGACAGCTGATCAGATGTTTGCTTTCTTTTAACAAGCACTTTAATCCAAAAGTCTCTCCACAAGGTGTAGTTTCAAAGATTGTGCTCCTTTAAAAATATTTTAGTATTTTTATCTTTTCTGTTAATTTGTTAGTGTTTTATAAATTTGCTTTGCCCATATTTCATGTGTCTAAGCTTCTTCTGTTACCCTTCTCACATGGAATGACAATAAATGAATGCAATAGCCTAGCTGAGAGCATGTAGTTTTTACATTTCCCTGTATTGCTCTAAGGTTTTATTTGCATTTCCAGATATCACATCACACTAAGCAGATGTTTTACAGGGCTGTCTACCATAATTCCCTGCTCTTTAATCCAAGTGATGTTCATGAATCCAGCCCTGTCTGTGAGCATTTTGAATGTGTACTGTCTTGCATTTATCAACCCTGAAATTCAGCCATTCCTCTTCTGATTACCCACATATTTGTAAGGGCTCTGAATCATTCCCTTTAATGCAAACAGACATTAATGTCTGCAGCATCTCTCAATTTAATCACCTCACCATTATTTCAGGACAATTGTTTCAAACAAGTTTCTAAGAAAAGAGAAAACCCTGAAAATCATGTGTGCAATTACTCTTATTTCTTCCCCCCCTCTCCACTAAATCTTTTTACTTTCACCTTTACCTTTTTTTCACCTTTGCCCAATTAGGTTTTAAAAAGTTTTCCCAAATGTTTCTCTTCTCTCCTTCAAAAGACTGAAGGAAGAGAAGATCACAAAATAGGAAACACTTGTCTCTGTGTTAAATAAATTCAGCATATTTCAACAATTTAAAAATGTTTCAGCTTGTATGTCTGAGGTATTTGTTATGTTCAGGGCTTTGAGCCCTGAAGGTGCTGAGTACTTTGATTTTTTAAAAATAAAAAAAAATTGTAGTCTGCTTAAATTTACATAAAAGGAATGTCCAGTTACATTCTAATTTGTACTCTCCTGTAATTGGTAAATTCTGAAGACTCAAAGCAAAACCTTTCTCTATTACTACACTATTTAATGGTGATAAAATAAGTCATATAGCATGTTTTAGGACAGAATGAACAAAAGTCTTGTACTCGAACTTATACTGTGGCCAATGCAACAAAACAACTCATAAGTCTTGAGATATGTGATAGTTGCAAATATTGTCTACAGAACTTGACAAATTTCATGTAATGATTTGTATCTGCACTATCCCCACTTTTGGAGGAACTTAGCATCTTTGCAAAAGAACAAGCAAACAATTGCATCCAGAAGCCAGACATTATTCCCAGACTCCGAAAGACTTTATCTCAAAGTGCACACATCAGACTACATGACGTTCAGTTCATCTACAGTCCCACTGCCCTACTTGTTCAAATGCCATTATGTTTTACTCCTAATTAAAATAGAGTTTGATTTACAATCATAATAATGATTGTTTATATAGTTTTTTTCAAGTTGGGATGGCAGATCACAGGATAAACTCAAAACTATTTATAGAAGAATTGCTTTACCAGTATGTAAGCCCACCAAAATGAAAGTTGATAGCCTTTGAACAACACCTGGACAAATATTATCCAACATATACATTATCTTAATTAATTTTTACCTTTTTTTCCTCAGCTAATTTATTAGAGTAATTTTTCTTTTTGTAGTAATCAACCAGCTGCATAACTCTGCAAATACTGTTCATGGAGTAAATCACTTGATGGGTGATGACGATTTTCAGAGAAAAATTTACTTGGCAAATATTTTTTTAGATAATTGAGGAGCTCAGCTTTAAAAACCATGCAATAACATTGCATAGTCATTTTAGACAAGCATAAAAAATACCTTTAAGTGAAATTATAGGAAGAATTTTACGCAGCAGGAAGTAACTAGCCAAATCAAAATACGGCTATGATGGTGAGATTAAGACTTTTAACTGGTGAAAAGGTGTTCACATTCTTTAATTGTTAGGTATGCTCTTAAGATCTTGCCTTATATCATAAAAAGAATCTTTAACCAGGTCTATCTGTACTTCTGAAGAAAGTCTCCCTTTTGAAAAGGTTTGGCTTGCACAAGATTTTAGCTAAACAAATCCCATTAACAGAAACGAGAGTCACTCTGCTAAATCCTCCATGCCCCCAAATGGAAACAACTGTGTAAGCAATGCACAAGTTTGTACCCTTCTGAACGTGCATAGACATCAGATAGAAGGGAAGCAGCTTCTTTTGTCACAGATGCATGATCTCAAAGTATCATGCACCCTCCTGGCGGGAAGGGAAGAGAGGGAAAGGAAAGGAAGGGAAGGAAGGAGCAAGGAAAAGGGACAAAACAGGGAAGCAAGGAAGGAAGGTTCATACACAGGAAAAGAAAAATTATAACAAAACAAAGGCCACTACCAATAGGTTCTCAAATACACCTGCATTTTGTTTTCCAAAGGAATTCACCAGGCTGCCTAGCCTCATCCTTTTTCTTTTGAAGTTCTTTCTGGAATTGACTCTTATCTAAGCTGTTCACGCATCCCTATTGAAATACTCAAAAATGGAGCAAGGTGTGAAGAGGAACAGAAGATTAAGCAAGGCTGCAGAAAATACCCATTTATTCATCTTTCAAAGGCAATAGAAAAGGAGTCGAGCACATCTTTATTCTTCTGTGAGAGGATGCTATTGTTCATCTCGTTCTAATTATGAAATTTGAACTTAAAAGGAAGAAAGAGAACACCCCTGTGACAGTGCACAGTACATATTTCCGGAAATAATTCATATAGAGATATATGTCAACCCTGTGTATCCAAGAATGACCCAACAGTCACAAAGCAACACACAGAACTATTTGATACAATCTACAAAGCCGCACTTCTTGATCTATTTTTGTTCCAGACAGATTAGAGAACTGTGTGGCAGAAGAAGAAAACACAGCTAATCTTTCATGACTGCTAGACAGTGCTGCAGAAATGTAATTGCAGAACCAGAAACTTCATGAAAAGAGTGCCATGCCATTTACCACAATGCAAAATTAATCCAATTATTCCTTAATCACACTAAAGGGGATGCTTCTCCAGCAAAAAGAAAAAGAACAATGGAAGAATTTGGTCTCTACTGAAACTCCATGCAATTTGAAGAGTGGATCTTTTCTTAAAAAATAAAAATATATCCCAAAAACACTGAAATTATTCCCCTCTGACAAGCCACAGATCTGCTAATATTGTCATCCCCCACCTCCATCCCTATCCAAAACACCCATACTTTTAGAAAATGCAAGCATTCCTATTAGTCTGAAATCTAAAGATGGAGAAAGAATGGCCAGTGTTGTCTGAACATCTTGAGTACATCTGAGTTCATTGCTTTCCAAAGCTCTCTTCTGCAACTCTTTAATTCAGATATAAGCCACACTTTCATCACTAGGTGACGTGCTTGAAATGAGGAGAAATACAAAGGGGCTGAGGATGTTAGCTCAGAATAATATACTTTTCTCTTCTGTCTATTAACTGAGTGTGACTTTGACAGTTTTGCAAGTCTTTCCTGTAGATGTTTGGAAGCCATGAAGTAAAGTTTTCATTAGCTATTGCACACCCAGCAATATCTCAGGACAACATGCTTGTCTGCTCGGGCATTTCCAAAGTTTCCACAGATGCTAGATAGGTGGGAATTTTTTTCTTTTCTCTTTCTCTTCCCACCTCCACACCAAAACCAGACTGGACTAAAGACTTTAAAACCAGCTAGACTACGAAATGAGGCTATAGATCGTTACTATTCGGAGCCGAACGAAAATTAGTTTTTTCTTTTCTGTTCACCAATTTCTAGCAGATTCTCAGACATATACCACTGTCCAGGATTAGATCTGTCTTGTGTCTGCATTGGTCTGCAACCCTTTTTATTTGCTCCTTCATTATGTCGTGCCCATGAAATGTGAGATTCATAGGGGTGTATCCTTCTCCTCTCTAGGGCTGTGTACCTTGCAGTTGTGAGCATTGCAACCCTCTTTTCCACAAGAATCCAGTCCATATTAACAGGGAAGAAAACAACACTGGATTTTGGTTTCATGCAGTCAAAACATCTGCAGAGGAAGCCTTCTTCAATGACTCTTCACCTGAAGCTTAGTAACATTCCTTACCTTCAACTGATCATGTATGCCATGAGACAAACTGTGGGTAATAAACACCTCAGTTCTTTAATGTCTCTGTTTGATTCTGAACATCCTCCTTCAGAAAACCTGAACTGCAAGCCTGTTCCATCAGCCTTCGTTCAGATTCAATTTGTCTTCTACTGGTTTAGTGTGATTCATGTATTCTTCCCTAATCATCTTCTGCAGACCCATTGAATCAGCACTTTGTCTATCAGCCGGCTGGACAATACGTTTGTACGCCCACAAAATAAATTAAGTTCAGTTGTTTTTCAGAAGCAAGAGGCTCTATTACATCAGCTTTAGACAAAAGGTGCCTGGTAGAGTTGGAGTCACCTTACACTAAGAACAGTTTACGTTTTATTGTTAAAATAAAGAAAACAGCACTGTAAAACTGAAAAAGAAGTTCTTACTCACTCAGTAGAATCCAAGTGTGGAAGATTTCATCTACCTGTAGGTAGACGGTGGTGCAACATAACTGGCTCCCTTCTATGACCTGTGGGTGACAAATATTGCATTTTACTTGCTGCATAATCCTTCTCACCCATGTTTGTGCAGGACTGTAGCCCTCTTCATAGCAGCCAATCTCAGTCTTCCAAATGACTGCCCTGCACAGGACACGTGGCAATGTCTGGGTATTTTCAAGCCTTCAGGTCTTGAAAGAACTACTAACACAATGAGCACCTTTAGCTAAAGTACAGAGTATTTGGTTTATCTCAGGCCACCACTACCTGTGCAAGGAAAATACTTGATCCTTACTGTCCTATAAAAACAATCATAAGCTACTGATGTTTGGTAGCTCTTGTATGTGTTAATAAAGACTCTTTTTGTTTTTACAGCTTTAGCCCACCCCAGAAGAAATGTGGTCCTTTCTGAAGTTCAAATTGTATTTTACTCTGGAGCAGAGAAAGGAAAGGAAGATGGAAGGACATGGTTTGCTGGCAAGATAGCTCATCTCTAATAGATATCACTGGAGTTGCACTTATATCTCTGCCCATGCAGCACAGCTGATCTTGTATCAAAGTCTCCTACCTTAAAATGAGGGTTTCCTATTTACATTCCAAATGATCCTTTCTTTAAAATTCTCACAAAAAGCTAATATAAAACAGTTAAATGAGCTCTGTGACACCAACATAACCCCTTGTCTTCTGGAAAAATAATATCAAGTATAATTGTAAGTAATTATTATCCCACATACAGCCTGTATTTTAAAAAAATAATTCTTGAACACAAAATTTGATTGGAAACAATTTTAAAGCATAAGGTATATTTAATTATCTAGAATATGACAGTGCCCAGAGGCCCTACCTGAGATAAGGATCTTGTGATGTAGAATAGCATGATAGGAGCGTTGCCTCAGTTTACAGTCCAGCTGAACAAGGTGGCAGCAGTTGAAAAAGGGAACAGATTAAAAGATTTGGCCCTGCTTAATAGTTCTGCAGTAATCGGGAACCCAGCCCCCTTGATTCCTCTTTCAGCTGTCACTCTTTGACCTCCAATAGCCTTTGCACTGCAAGAAGACACAGGCTGTCAGGATGGGTACAGCACAAGCAGCTATATGTGACCAGGTCAGTCATGTGTGTTATGTGAGTGAATGTGTTTACACTTACAGTTCTGAAACATGCACATACAATCCCCAAAATACTTGCTTGAGCTATAGAGGAAATCATAATTTCTCTTAATATTGTAGTCTAGTCAAATATCTTGAAAGGCAAAGGCTAATCACATTAGAACTAAATTGAAGACAATATTATCAAAACAATACACAAACACAGATCTTCTGAGGGAGCTTTCAAGCCCAAGGTCTTGAACAGAACATGACAGCAACCTAGAAAATGAACATTTCCAAATTTCAATGCCCGGTTCCTATCCAAGGAATCCTATCCTATTCCATTTCTAGACAGCTAAATCTTTTCATTCTCAAATGTTATTAGTACCATATTCTAAAAGCAAGCATGTCCCAGAATGATATAAATAAAGCAATACAACCGCTACTGGCCCACACAGCAGCTGGACCAGATGGCATCTCTATACATTTTTAAACAATACAATGTAATACTGTATTAACGCATCTACTTGCGTAAGTATATGCAGAGATACAAGACAATAACAACACTCGACACTAATCCTGAGGAAATCAGCATGGAAAATAACTTGCCTTCTAGAGGCTAGCAAGAGCCCTCAACGGTGATAGCAAAATATTATTATACATCTATGATAAAAGATTTCTACCTCTTTGTCTGACATTATTCTCATTGACTTGCTAAGTAATGCTTACCACTATGCTACCAACATCAATATTAAGGCATTGTTAAATATTCTACATTATTTATAGTATGAAAAGATGAATAGTTTTTCAGGCTTGAATCCACTAAGCTCTATAGTCTCCTCAAAGCATTTACATTACCCTTCAGAAGTGATACTCCAGCCTCCAGCTTGCTACTACCTCCCCACCTCATGTTTACCAGACAGAGATGTCCCTCAGCTCTCTCCTCTGCGACACTGCCTTCGGAGCCAATCTCACAGGTATTGGTGCCTCCATCAGACCATCCTCTCATGGGAGGCCCTGTTTTTCAAACACTCCTTTACTGTTCCTCAGAAGAAATGGACAGGAATCTGCCTTGCAAGGGCATGCAGGTGTCTCTTGAGCCTGCAGAATCTTTTGACGAATTAAGTAAGTAGCCACAGTGAGGGCATTAGGAAAGAGAGCTACACAATCCTGTTGTCTTTCTAAAGCCAGTACAAGAAAAGTACCTTTCATTTCACTATGGTAGCCCAGTCAAATCAAGCATGCATAGTATTTTTTCCTAATACATGTCTATATCCAGATGAACTTATAAGTCTCTGTCTTGTCTAGTGAAGATTTTTCATGCCAAATGTAGCTGCTGGCTCAAAATATCTCACAATCTTCCAATATTTCAGACATTTGGTAACAAGATGACCAAATTCTACATATGTAAATTTGAAAATAATTTACAGCTGCTCCTTCACAATCTGTCCTGTGCTCCCTCCAAGAGCCAGCATCTCTCTAACTCCATAAAACTCTCTTCTGCTTTGTCATCTACCCCCTACCCTTCCTCTGAAACACAGGACTTGCAAAACTTATCCATGGCCATAATTCAGTTGAATGCTTGAACTTTTAAACAAGGATTTTTCAAGACAGTAAATAAAAATAATAGAAATAAGTTAAAACCCTGAAATATCAAAAGCTCATCTGGTTTTCAGATTTAAGGTGTTAGGCCCTTGCTTCATCACATGTTTCAGGAGCACCAGGGAAACACCACTCATACCCACATTAATAAAAACTGGGAACATAAACAAAATTCTTTTTTCAAAATCCCCAAGTACTTTAACTCTTGGTTCAAGGTTTTGTTTGTTTGCTTGCGTAAACTGCGAGAAAATCTGAGTAAAAGGTGTTGGGTTTGAGGTGTTTGGGATGTTTTTTTCAGAATTCCCTGTTGAAAATAATTTATCTTTTCCAACCAATCCTGCCTGCCAGCTAGGTGTGCCATCAGTTCAGTGGCAAATTTGTGTCAGACCATCTTGCTGAAATTTTGGCAGCGCACTGCTACATGTGAGCATTCACAAAACACCAGGGTTTTCCAGGCTCCCTGCCAAATGAATGCTTCGGAGAAATGTATGTATATACCGTATTCCTACAGTCTTCAAAGCCTTAGCTTTGAATTACCTGAATTGTTTTGAGTTTGAGACATCATTAGGTTATATTAAATTACAAAATATGTAAAAATAAGAGCCTGTGCTTGCTTGAACCAGCAACTCTGTCACTTTTACCTTTGTGACTTTATCTATGATGACATTTGCTTTTTTGTGCTCTTCTATTTAACAATTCTTCCAGCAGTTGCTTTTCTTTTTTTCTCAGGCTTGATTTTCAGCTCCATTGTTTTGCATTTTACTTGGCTGCATAAAAGGTGCATACATCCCTTGCATTCTTTGTGAATGGGATTTTTCCCACACATTATTTATCTTAAATCTTCACAGCATTTTTAAAGGCTTTTTTTTATCTTCCTTCTTTTTTAACCCAATCTATTTGCTACCACCCAAGGATGTCATCTCAGTCTCTTCCTCCTCTCCTTTCCATTTTTATCCCTCTCCCTCCATTGCCCACATTTCCCCGTTTATGTTATCACCACCCTTCTCTAACACCACCTTTTTGGAGTATCATATCAATTTTTATCTCCAGGAAGTTGAATTACAACTAGCAATAAATTGATTTGAATATTTTACTTTTCTCGACTAGGAGCTGAGCCTACGCAAGTATTTTGAAATGTTATCAAGCTCAAAACAGTGTCAAACCAGAGTGGTTTCTGTTGCCACAGAATCCAAACTGAAACTGAATCAAAAGATGCACTGGTTTAATTGCCTGCCCACACACCCATCCACAGTGCTTGCCTACCCTCACTCCCCACTCTCACACGCCATCACTGCCCCTAGTTTTTGCCAGTCTGTCATCCCTCATCTCATATCTCTTGCTCTTCTCTGTCATCACCTCCAGCCACTGCTGGTCCTGGAGTCCATCTCTTCATCTTCCAAATTTCAGTCCATCTAGATTGTGACTCTCACACAAACAAGGGTTTCTCCAAGTCTAATGCTGCTTTGCCAGCAGCCTCTCCTACTTCACTCCTTGTGATCATATCTGATTCCACTTCTAGCTGTTCCTCTTTCCTCACCCTTCCTCTTTTGAATGGGTCTGCCAATGAGTTATTTTTGCTTCTCTTCCTCTATGTTTCTACCACCTACATCAGTCTACCCTCTTTGCTTAAGATTCTCCAAGCTCTGGTCTTGTTCTCTATCACTTTCAGGTCTCTTTCAACATCATCCGTCATCCAGTGCTTCAGAAATTCACCTTATCAACCACTTTTTCTGGGACTTCCAATTCTTTTTCAGCCCATGAGGAAAATTGTCAGCTGTGACATTTCTTTGAGATCTTCTCTTTTACTCAGGACATTAACTCTTGTTGGGTTTTATATAGCTATATCTTGCTTTCTTTCCCTTCTCATTAAAACAAGGGAGTGAGTTTGTGATCTGAACTATCTGTGCCGGAAGAAACACTGGGCTGCTTGGGTGGTACCTGCTGTCTATGCACACAGCAGTCCTCCCTGTTTTTTCACCAGTAAGTCCTATAATGCCTTCCTTTCCCTTTCCTTTCAGTATTTCCAAGAAGTGTATCATCTTTTTCTTTAGCCCTCACATGTAGCATTTTCTTCACCCATATCTATCCAGACCAATGTTTTAAAGGTCATCTCTTTCATTTTTAGAAGAAGGTTTTCTTGGGTTATCCCCAGGGCTTCTACCATCTCTTCATACCCTGGACCAAGATTAAACCTCTTAAAAGGCTCCAACACATAAAATCTTCCACTAGGCAGCTTGAAGCCTTCTCAGAATAAATTTTCATACACATTTATGTTTTGTCTTCCACTCTCCCAGAAGCTCAGGAGCCACTGTCTGTAAATTTCTATGAAACAATTCATTATTTCCCTTCAGCGTTATCTTTAAAGCCCTCCATTTTTGGGCTGCCTACAAAAGACTTGACAACATTTAGACCTCTGTTATGCTGAGGTCACTGCCTATGATGCTGACTAATATTTTCTGTGTTTCCTGGTGTTCCTCCGTCTGCCTGTCTCCATCTGTTGTTTCCTTGCTCATCCTGGTAGGCTGCTCGGAGGCGGGGCTGCCTTGCTGTTCCCTGCCGGCGCAGCTGCTGCAGCCTGCGCTCCCCGGCCGAGCCTTGTGCCCGTAGGATCTGTGCTTCCACAGACCGCATGGGATAACCGGGCCCGTGCCTCACCGAGGATCTGCCTGCCCCGCGTACTGGGAGTTTTGGCCAGGCTGCTCTCGGGATGGCCGCTGGCATAAGTGATCATTTACTCTGGTGCCTGATGTTCAAACACTGCTCACCGTCACCAGGGGAAGTTATTTCATTGACCTCACTTAGTCAATATCACAAAACACCAAACAATCCGGCAGAGTAAGGTTCCCTCTGTAGGATAGCTTGCCCACAGCATGTGTCTGTCTCAGGGCCAGCCTTGCTAGTCCATCCATTTAATTCACTCAGAAAATCACATTGAGACGGTAGGACATAAAGAGACCCATTTGCCCGCTGCACTAATCTAAGCCTTTTTATTTGCTGCAGTATAAGTAGGGACCAGTGAAGAAAGATGATTTAGCATAAAAACCTGCCCAGCATGCTGATATGAGAACTATGAATAGATCAGTGTTAGAGGTGCAGGACAGGTCATGATAGTGTAATGGCTGTCAGAGAGGAGGCTGCTAACGCCTCAGCTGAACTAAATGAATTCTCCCCAGGTCTCTTGCTGAAAAGTAAAAGACAGAAACTAGAATTCTAGCAATAAATGCAAAATTTTACCAGCTCGCCCCAGACTGATCAGTACAGGAGGATGGTGGCATGGATGCAAGAAAAGCACTAGGATGCAAGGCTAACAGTGAAAGAGGGCAGAAGCCCGCAGCTGGTGCTCTTTCTTCAGGATGGCAAAGGCTGATAAAGTTTTGACATCCTAAGCTGAATTTTCAGAAACCCTAACATGAGCCTATTATATTACTCTCCTAGCTTCTGCTGCACTCAATTAAGGGGGGAAATTATTTTTTTTTTGAAAATTTGATTCCAGAAATGCTAGATATTTAAAGATGTGAGGTAGAGGATCATTAAGTTGAAAGAAAGCATATCCTTGGTCTATTAAAAAACCCTATAAAAATACAAGTAAACAAGCATTTTCTGTGGGACCAATGAAACTCTACTCTTGTCTCCATTTAGCAGTGTTCCATAGCTTTCATGTGTGCTCCCTGTCCTCAATATGTACCAATACCACAGCCATACAGCTTCCTACCTCATTCCAACTGAGCCTGCATCCATCCTGATAGCATTTAAAACAATATTTTGGATTATCATCTCTTATAGCAAAATCTTTAATTTGCAGCTCACTAAATGCAATCTCTTTGACCTTATAAAGCCAAGTACTATTCTGTTCTCATTCAAATCCACCTCAAATTCAATCCTTTGAGGCTCACACATTCAATGTGAAAAACTACAAGAGAGAGAAAATAAAAGGTCTAACAGAACCCCTTTCTCTGACTTTCTCATGGCATGTCAGAGAATCCCAAAAATAAGATTCCAAAGGTCTTTGAGATGACAGCAAATCTTTTGGCCCAAATCAGCTGTGTATTAAACTTTCTTCTGTAAAACTTCCCCTTTGCAGTGCTTAGCTCTCACAATACCAAAAAAAAAAAAAAAAAAAAATTCTGTCTTTTTTTTGCAGAGTACAATTCCAGCCCATGAAAATGGAGCTATCATCAGTAGAGTCTGTAAGTATCTGTGCTTCCCAAATGTTCTCTTTTCATTTGACTGTTTTTAATTTCACATGGATTTTTCTCCAACATAAAGTAAACCTCATGTAGATACTAACACTTTTATCCCTTGAACATGTTTAGACAGGCTTTTAGTCCTTCATTCATATTATTTTCAACTGGTATATGAAAGTCCTCCAAATTTAGAAACATTTGGAAATATAATTAATGCTGCTTATTCTGCCTTCTAAATAGAGAAGACAAATGCTAAATAAGACCTAGATAAAACAGAACCATTACTTTTCAGTTATTCTGTAGGTAATTCATAAATTTCTTAAATCTATAGTTCCAGAATTTCAAAATATTGAGAGGTTTAAAATATTTCCATTCTAAAACCTCTCACTATATAAATTCTACAAGAGCACCTAGCTTATCTGTACAGTCAAGACAATTCTAAATGTTTCAGGTTAGATGTCCCAAAATGGGGACATCCAAAACAAGTGACTACTTGTCATCACTGGAATATTTTTAGGACCTTATGCCTTTAAATTATGTTAACATACTTTCATGTCTTATTATTTAGACTTCATCAAAAGCTTCTTCTAAAGGGCAACATTTCCATCAGTATAATACAGAAGGTTTTCAAGGTGTTCTTCAAGGAACATTCAGGTGCTAAGACAACAAGAAAAATAAGAGAAAGAGAAAAAATATCCAGTTTAACTCCTTGCTCTGAGTATCTCATACAGTTGAAAAAAATAATGCCATGTGTAATCTTGGGAGGAAAGTTTGTCTAGTGTCACCCCAGGAGCTGCAGGACACAGGCAAACTGATTTGTTACATCGCTGAAGTACAGTCAGGATCAGGATGCAAAACTGAATTCCTGATCTTTACATAGTTTGGTGTGGGATTTTTGAGTGTTTTCATCATACTTAATTCACATTATTTTAGAACCTATATTAATTGGACATTAGCCCAAAGTGTTATGCTAATATTCAGGATTTCTGAGGAAGGGATACTGGTGAAAGCTTACTTCATACAGATGCAAATGTGAGGATGGACACAAAGTCCTCCTTCCCTCACGCTGGACATGGCGAAGGACAACTTCAGCCTCAAGTCAAGGCCCACTGTGGGCAGAAGGGCCTCTAGGAGCACTCATTTGGGGCCACAGTCCCAACAGTTGCCTTTCTGGATTCTTGGCTTTCTGTTCCTTTTCAGCTTCTTGGTGGGCAGGGAAACTTGAGCTCTTCACCCCAGTGAAACTGGGCAGAGGTCTGTGCTCCCAGAGTTCGGGGAAAACCCATTCAAACACAAGGTCTCAGTTCCTCTTCTAGTTTTTCCAAGGAGGCTGATGATTTAGGCATCAGTTCTAATAGCACCTTCTGGCATTAAACAAAGGAAAATCTAAGTGCTCTTACACTTGGCCTGAAAGGAAAGTAGGCACTATTTCATTGAGACACTGACCAGAGAGCAAAGTCACTCCCTGGCAGACCTCCAGCCTACATTTACCCCAGGGCTGTTCCAAGAAGAGCAGTCAGAGCTCAGATCCAGAGTTCAAACTGTATCTAACTATAATCAAGCAATATTATTGTGGAAAACTTCTTCCAACTACATTTGGAAAATGTATGAGGTAGCCAAAGCATCCCGGAAAGCCATCAGAGAATTTTGGCTCAACACAGGGGTCAAAAACCAAAACATTGTATAACAGCTCACCATCAGTTCTGCACATTTAAATTCTGCCTCAGCACCAAGAGGGGTGTGACACAAAGAGATGAAGATTTGAACTCAGCCTCAGAGTACAGCAGCATTTTTTCTTGCTTGATTGTGTACTAAAACTGCCTGTAAAGTCAATAACTTTCTATGGCTTCACAGCAAAGTGGAAAGATTAAAAAAGAGTCATAGTCCTTTGAAGATGTGGAAGGCAGTAAGTGAGCAGGCTGAATCCTCTTTGGGTTTGAAAGTCTATGCAGTGCTAACAGTTCTGCTTTAAGGTGTCAAAATTGCCTTAAATCTTTACCTTTGTTACATCCTGCTGGTATAGACGTGTAATAGAACAGGCATAACTATTCCAAACCACATAGACAGCATCATTTTTCTGTCTGCATTTTTTTGAAACACAGCTGATTGACACCTTCTTTTTCGTTGTTTTAAATTTGTTTACTTGTTTAATGCGCAAACACTTTTAGTTACTTTAACAAGAACAGTATGGCAATGTAATGTACAGCATGAAACCCCACTAGATTTTACTGTGGTTGGTAGAAACCTACAAATATTAAGTTCCAAACCAAATACTTAGGCCTCTGTTTCTTTGTTAGGCTATGAACTTCTGACTAAACTCAGTGCAAAGCCAGAAGTCTAGGAAAGACTTGGGAGCAGAAATATTTTGCTGCTGTCTGGTTTGGAAAACCAGGCTATTGTGTTTTAAAGGAAAGAAGAAAAAACAGGATGGAGGAGAAGGAGGCATAGCACGGGGTGCAACATGTCCCATGCCACCTTTGGTGGCAACCAGGCCAAGGTTTGCACAGTAACTCAGTGCCCACCACACCAAAACTCCTTCTCTGGGAGGTGGTGTCCTGTCCCCAGTGTTGCAGCTCCTGGAGCTCCCAGGAACTCAGGCCAAATCCGAGGCCCTGCTGCAGCACAAGCAAACAGCCCAGGGCAGGCTGAGAGTTGAGCAGAAAGCACTTTCTGAAATAGTTCCTCCCCTTCACCAGACTGGGTGCCAAATCTTCCCTGGTTTGGTGCCAAGTCCAGCAGCTTAGTTAGGCCATCACCAAGGACCTAAAACAGCCTATTATTTCTGTAGGGATGGCATCACCACCTTTCTTTCCTCCTTGTCCACTTCTTTGGTAGAGTTTTTCACAGGGCTGGTGAGTAAGTTTTTTAAGCTACAGTAATACAGTTGCTCTTAGTATTAATAAGAATGATCACTACACACTCATTTGTTATTCCCCAATAACAAAATGCATGGCCCCTTTCAGTAAAACAGTTTGTCCCCATCACAAACATTCTTGGGCTAGTCCTATGAATTTTTAAGCTTCCTCCTACAGCACCATAAAGAGCTATTCTGGACTGCATAGACACATTCTTGGCATTAGGTATCTTCCTCAAGAAACCCCTGCTGTCTCGTGGGGATTGTCGAATTAGTTTGAGGTATAGCTTGAGTGTTGCCCCTGAACAGACTCCCATAAGTTTCTATCACAGACTAAACTGTGCTTTAAGCTGCAGGCAGCTGACTTAATGGAGGGCAAGGGATGCTAGATTGAAGCTCAAGTGTAGCTGACCTTCCAGCTCATAAAGCAGCGAAGACCTGACTATCCTGTGTTAATACAAACACCCCTGCTGACAGCACATGACCAGAGCTGCTGGCATACAGCTGCAAAAGCAGGAGATGGCTTGGCTTGGGTGCCGGCAGGGTCCGTGTCCCTGCCTGACCCTTGGCATCACACTGCACAGGCCTCTGAGCTGCGTGGCAGTCAGTTCCTGAGCCTCCACAGGTAAGGGTGCACTTTCCAGGCTAAATCATCCTCAGTTATAGCTTGCCTTACAACAGGAAGTTGTTAATTATTTATATTAAGCCTTTCTTATTCCATGGGCTGCGCTTTGAGATAAAATGTCCTGAAATGGTACAGCTTCGGCTTGGCTACTTGGGTTAGCACTGCAATGAAGGTGTTTAGCACAGATACAGAGAATGAAACATCTATCAAATAAATGTAACTATGTAACAGAAACCATATAGACTTTTCCTTCTAACTTTTTCAAGGGTTTTTAAAATAAATATGACTTACGAAACTCACCTGACCTCTTCAGCCTCCTGTTTGTCTGTCAGTCTGTTTCCCTTCCTCAGTAACTTCTACTGTGTAACTTCAAACAAATTTGAAAATTGCTTAAGTGGTATTTTCAAGCAAGTTAAGAGAGATCTTCTTGCAGTTCTAACCAAGGAAGAGACTGAAATAAGAGTCTCATTTTAAACAGAAATCAGCAGACCCAAATGCAAATATCAGCAGGAATTCAAACTTCATAATTCCTGCTTTTTATGGATTACTTGCTAGCACTACAAGTGACACACACTGGGATATGCAGGGAATGATTAACATGAGTTAAGCATCTTCTTAAGCATATGGAGTTTGACAAAGCAGTGAGCAGGGGGCAGGATGTGATAACCATATGCAAGTATCTAAAGCATTCAAGTAACAGTGCAGGAGAGAAACCAGAGAAGCATAGAATGATTTGTCTTGGGAGGCACCATAAAGATCATCTCATTACAACCCCTCTGCCATGGGCAGGGGCACCTACCATTAGACCAGATTGCTTAAAGCCCCATCCAAACTGGTCTTGAATACTTCCACTATCACAGCTTTTCTTGGCAACCTTTTCCTCATCATTCCTATAGGGAAAATTTCATTCTGTGCTAAATCTACTCTCTTTCAGTATAAAGCCATCACCCCTTGTCCTATAACTACATGTCCTTGTAAAAAGTCCCTCTTCAGCTCTCTTGTAGGCCCTTTTAGGTACTGGAAGGTGCTATGATGTATCCCTGAAGCCTTCTCTTCTCCAGGATGAACAATCCCAACATTCTCAGCCTGCCTTTAGAATCACTCTGGCTAAGGGCTGGACAAGTATGAATTCTTAATGGCAATCTACATAAACTTCTGCACCCCTCTGTGAAGCTGTCAGTCTCAGTAGGGAAGCACACCCATTTCACGCAGGCAGGAAAGGAGTCCATCATAACAGCTAGTGCCAGTGATAAAACCCACAGCTGAAAGAGATCATAATGACCAGAAAGTTCACATTCTGGTCTAAAATCTGCTCACTTGGTGAGACATCCCTCTTTCACCCTATAAACCTCACTTACAAAACCAAATTAATTTGACTCCTGAGACTGTGAGAAAAACCCAAGACAAGTAGTCAAATGCCACACACAAATGTGGTATAAAATCTTGAAAGCACAGAAAGTGACGGCTTCAACCTTCCTGGTGTGTGGTGCTTCTTCCCCCTGAGCTCTGTGAGTTACTCCTGAGTTGTAAAGTCAAGACTCTCAGTCCTTTCCTGAGTGCTAGTTTTGATTTATAATATACCTTCAACCCTGAAAGACAGCATGTTGCACATACAAAGTTTTCTCAGCCACTCCCACTCCTCACCAGATTTATTGTCTTCAAATAGTTCTGCCCAAGTTCCACTCCAGGCTTCTGCACACTGGCTCTGTTTTGTCTGCCTGAGGTTAACTTTCTTAGTGCTCTCTAGTATTCATTCAGTGCAGGAATATAATCCCCAAGGATTTCAAGATCTCTTTACTATAGCGGCATTTCCAGTTTCTGACTGTGGAAGAAATATTGATGTGAGTTCCTTGAAACCCTTTCCCCATGAAGTGTCAATAATTACTATCTTGGCATACAAAAAGGAGACTTTGGCAGGCTGCCCAGTAACATCAAACAGGTCTGGAATAGTCACAAGAGCTCAGCTTTCTGTAACAGTACCCGACATGATTGTAAGAAAACACATAATTGACTTCTAGGAATTTGAAAAGAAGATATATTTCTTGTCTAATTTCTATGAACAACATTAGGACCTATCCTTTTGATACTGGGTTACCAGAATTCAAACATAAACTCTGACTTCTTTCACTATCTATTTAATTGCTGTTTAAGTTATGAAAGCACAGTTTTCCTACTGGTTTTAGTCAGAAAAAAATGTTTGAGGAAAGTTTTGTACAGCCAAAGCCAAAGCTTCCTCAAACTCAGATTTTTCTGAATTTTTTTCCTATTTTGAGACTTTGGGGAAAAAAAAAAAAAAGAAAGAAAGAAGAAGAAGAATTGCAAACTAAATTTAAATTATTTTTTTCTAAAAAGCAAGATGCAACTAACAGAATTTAAACTGATTATAAACCACAGGAATCATTTGACCCAAGCCGAACCAAAACAGTGTAGGTCAGTGTACACCATTTGGCCCAAAGTTTCCTTGAGAAGCATCTGAATTTGAGTTAACCTGACCTCATTGGAAGGGCCAAACAGATTAAGATTTAGCATACTTCACTTCTTATTTATGCATCCATTGAGGCCTGAATTGCATCCTTATTAAAAAGTCTGTAACACCAGCATATCCACAATCCCAAGGGCAAGTAGTTTATCCCACTTCTTTCAGCACTGATTCAGAGTAATCAGGTAGAAAAAAATCCTGTGTTCAAGCAATCCATGCTCAAATCAAACTACTAAATATACCCCAGAAACTATATTCCTCAGTACCAAAATGTCTCTGCTTTTCCTTTTATTTTTGCCTTTACTTTCACATTTTTTACTTCTATTTCTATATTCTCAGTGTATCCATTTCTAAGATCATAACATAATCACGGAGCTCAAAAAGATTATTTGAAATTCCAATGTCTGCAGGTTCATCAGTGTGTTAGAAAGGAGACCATACAACATTCCAGAAACACATACACAGAGGAGATAAAGTAAGAGGAGTCAATAAGAAATTGTTAACAATAAACATAATTATGTATAGCACTGAAATACCAAATGAGAAAGAAATCCGGCCATAACCCACTGGTCAATGGATGGAGTTTTTTTCCACCTTGAGACCTTTCTAACAGCAGCTAGAAAAACTGATGAAAAAAAAAATCTTATTTTATAGACTGATACATGAACTGTTCTGAATATATTGTTTATGATATTTCTTCTTTATGGTTGTTATAGTAATTCTGTACAAAATCCCAAAATCCATTCAAACTCCAGAAGCACACAAAACTTCCTGTTACTAGCACTTAATTGGCCCTAAATTAGACATTATAAACCTACAGCTCAACTAGAGAAATCAGTAAGGAAGGGAAAGAACTGCAAGAGTACTCTGTGAGAAAATGCAAGCAGAGCTGAAAGCTGCTCTGAAGTCACCCTCTGATGCCCCCTCCCATGACCTTTATCAAGTGATTTCTTTACTTCTTTGCCCAGTTTACACATCCTGCCATGTTCAGTAAACACACAAAAGCCAAATATGTAAATGCAGAACTGAAAACAAAGGGCTACCAGGAAATAAGAAATTACCAGCTGGCACAAATCACCATTGCTTGACTGAAGTCAATTTGTGCTGGCGGATGAGCCAACTCTGTTTCTACTCTAGCAGTCAAGTGGTCCTGGAATCCCACAGCACTCTTTCTTATTTCTGCTCACTTCATTGCTATCATAGCTTTGTCAAACTCCTTTAAAAAAAAAAAAAAAAAAGGAAAGAAAGAAAAACAAACAAAGAAAAACCCCCAAAACTGTTCTTGTAAAACACTAGTTTAAAAAAGTACGTAAATAAACATGCCTTAACAACAGGACATTTGGGACTTTCATGTTGTCATCAGTTACTTTGTCTGAAGGGGTAAGATGGAAACACACACACCGTAAGGATCAGCCTGGCATGAATGTTGTGCTACATGGCTCATACACGCTCATTAGGTAAGTGGCTGTCAGTGAATCTTAAAGATCAAAACAGAAGATGCAAGAAATCCGTTTATATAAATAAACTGGAGATCAGACACACAGGACATTACAAGAAAACTGGTTTCCATCTAGTAAGGATGGATTTGAATTTGTTTGTGTTATTGAAGAGTGAGTTACAGAGATCTGAGAAAAGTTTTACAGCACTTACCACAACTAGCAAACAGTTCTTCCTTTTAAAATATTTTTTAGAATGCTACTATCTTGCTCACCCTCCTGTTTCCCCCCTCAGTTTTTACAAGAAAGGCTCTAACACAGCCAAGAGGGAAATATTTTGAGGTAATGATTAGATACTTTTCCCTAAAGCAGTTAGCACAATTGATTCCTCATATATCAGGATTGCCCAGAAGCACGCTAAACTCTAAAAGCTTTCTGGTCAGAAGCAAGTCCCAGCCTTCGATCTTTGCATTTCCCAGCCTCTCTGAGACAACCCATATCACACGAAGGAACGCAGTAAAAGGACTGCACCAAACACCAGTTACTGTGATGAAGAATCAGAGACAAATCAAACGGCTGTGCCAGGGCATGCAGAGCCCGTGCATTTCTCCAGTTTTTATCTGGAGCTGCGACAAGACTTGCAGAGTGTGGTACAGCTGATTCACATCCTTTCTGGGCAGGGGTTCCTAATTTCATTCCTAGAGACTCTGGTTTTCAGATTTCAGAGTCATGGAGATTATTTCCATCTTTAAAGTACATTTTTAGTGATGTCCAGGGCTGAAAGGGGGCTGGAAACTCACAGGGAAAAAGTTTGTCTGATTTGTGACATGGAAGTACCATCTCTCAGGGTAAAAGAAATCTTTCTGAACACACTCATTCCTATTTCTGTCTCCCTGAGGAGGGTATCTGTAAGGGAGGCAATGCAAGTGGCCTATTCACAAGCCCACAAGTATCTTTTAAAACATTCACATTCAGAGAAAGACTGCAGATTAATTTACTACAGATTTGGCATTAGAAGTGAAGGCACTCTACAGGATTTGGGTGCACTGTGGAACAACACTCTCATGCAACATGGCAGAAACACAAACACGGCCACTCTAAACAATGGACCCTATTGGCCCCAGCTGGGAGGCCACAAAACAAGAACATTTCTAGTGACAAACCCGGCCATCAATGCCAAAAAGCAAGCTCCACCAAGACTCGCCAAGCCAATTTCTACCCAAGTCACCGATATCAGGCCTCATTTTATCTGCCCAACCACCACCCGTTAGCAATGTCACTGTCTCTCCTCAGAGCTGTCCCTGCATTCTGTCCCTCTGTCCCTCACTCTGGCGTGGTCCAGAAGTTCCCCAGCATTTCAGTGCTGACCTCCAGTTTCATCCATCATTTTTATCATGGAGTCAAGACTAGTGTTCTTAAGACCAACTTGTTCACATGAGCTGTGTCTAAACTTTTATTTCTGTGTCAGTTTTTTTTAAATAGTTTATTTCTGTGCAGTCCAACAACTTAGTCTTCATAAAATTCTACCAAGATAAAAAGTGCTTATGTGGGTTTTAGCTTATTCACATATCTTTATCTGCAGCTTGATTGTCATGCAAAACATGAGTGGATGAATCCTTACTGCTGCAGGTATATTTTCTCCCACAGTATGGTCCTTTTTAAAAAAACATTCATTCATTCATTTATTTAAAAACCCTTCTTGATATCAGCTTCAGGTCAAAACTGTTAATCCAGTGTCAACTCCATTATTGTCAATTACCTTACAAAACCTAGATTTTAACATGAGAAATAGAAATATTCATCATGTCGTTTTATAACCCACCAAGTGCTTATTCAGACTAAAGCACTGATTTCAAAATCACAGCAAGCAACTAAGACACAATTAAACTTTTATCCCTGCAGATTTTGAGAGATATATATTTCCTGCTAAAAAAAAAATAAAAGGAAACAAAATAGTTTTCTATAGAGCAAAGTTTTAGTTTGATTTGATGCAAGAGCAGGAAGAAATATTTTCATACAAGTACTAGACATGAGAGATAAAAATTAAGACAGCAAGCAAGTTTTGTTTGGGGATTTTTACAATCAATATTTTATTTTGCATAACACCTTGATGTTTTCCAATATTTTGCTTCATTTTCCCACTTACTTCTACATTAGGGTAAGAATAGAATTGATTTGCTTCTGCATTAAAAAAAGTTTCCCATCTGGGTCCACCTTAGTGAAATACATCTTTTCCAGCACAATGGTCAGCTGCATAAATACCACATTACTATTTCTGAGCCACCTGTGACCCTTTCCATGCTGCAAACAACACCAGTTGGTGAAATGAACATCTTGGATAATTATTGGAGACAATAATTTTGTCCATAATTATAAGCAGACTTTTCTTGTCAAGATCTTTTAGCCTAGATCACACAGAAAATGCAAGTGGAAGCCAGGTTCCAGGAAACTGCTTCAAGGGTGCCTATAACCAATATGTTACCAGCTGCACCAGCCAGGGTCTTCCAAAGCCAGTGACAGGTACTCACATTCAGCCCTTCACTGCCCCAGCTACACTGATAACCTGCCGTGGGTCACCTCCCAGACAAAAATGCCTAAGTTTGGGTTTGGTTTCTTTCTGCCAAGGTCTTCATACCTTACTGCAGCTTTAAACACAGAACCCGTGCAAACAAGGTCTCTGAAGGTGCAAGCACCACTTGCAGCAGTACAAACAGGACCTTTAAGTACAAACTAAAGATTCAACAGAAATTAACCATATTCAAACACTGCTTTTCCAGGCCTCAATCCTGATAAAGTGCTTTAAACTCATTTGTAACAACTCATGAAATCTCACGACTCAAATTTAGTGCTTGACCCCCAGCTCTTCAGGAATCCCAGGAAATGATACAAGACCACTGTTCTGGCACACTGGCGGTGCATATTCTGCTTCTGCATGAGATAAAGAACCAAGTCTTAACTCCAAAGTAGTATCATCCCGTGATCAAGCTTTTTCACATGACAGTCGTACACACACCTGGCTGCTGCAGTCCTGTTCCCCATGGGCAAGGAACTAACTCAGGAGAAACAGAGTCACTGACCATCCTTGCCACTGACAATTGCCCACAATGGTTTAACTCAGCCCACTCCAATGCTCTTCACACCTGTGTGTCTACATTCAATCTCACCTACTCTTTAAAAAAGTATTGAGAAGGCTCCTCTGGACCTGACTGCAGAGATGGACCATAAAAAATAATTAGGTCAAGACAAGGCTATCACCTCCCATGAGGATGGGCTGAACACATAACAAGATGTAAGGCGTGGAGGAAACCTGACATTTCATTCTAGGGCCCAAGTGCCATCCTTTAGAGCATTTCCATGCAGACACTGCCACAGAGAAATGAATCAAACCCAAACCAGCCTGTGTTTATCCTCTTTCTTCCTAGGCCTTTATGTACTGTTGTGTTTCATCCCTTCCCTCCTGCACTACCTAGCATGTCCTATTATTTTTTTCATCAAGTTATCTAATTAGTTTGGGTCCAGATCAACCGATTACTCACAACACTAGGCGAAGCAAATCACCCATGAATAAGTGTTTACTGGATCAATCCCTTAGACTGTCAGCTCTTCTGAGCAAAGACTGTACTTTATTATTCACATGCAGAGTAGTCGGTACACCAAGTGTGTTATATACATAATTCATTTAAAAATAATAATGGTACACTAAGAATGAATAACATACCAGCCAGAAAGTTCCCTGACTGCACAACCATCAGTAACTCAGAACTGCTCACACACAGCTGAGGCTTGGAAAACCAAATGGATGGTAAAGGCAAAGGTTTGAGGCAAAGAACTAAGAGTAAGACCTGCAGTGCTACTCCCAAAAAATTGTCAGGAAAAATCTTCAGAACTTTCTGTGCCCCAAATTCATGTTCTGAAGGAGTAACAATACCAAATGCATAAGTATTCTCCTTCTCCTACTTGATATACTCAAGGGCAAACAAGGACTTGGAAATAGGAGAATACAGTGTATATTAAACATATGTAATATGTAATTGCGTAATGGCATATTTTCAGTGTGAGACACCTTATTGTGTTTATTGTTTATAGATGAGATCTCAAAATCTACAACATACTTAAAGGAAACAGACACTTCTGCACCCCAGTGTGTGGGGTGTGTGTAACATCATGTGAGCTATGCACTGACGCACAATTTACATTTACAGAGCACAGACAGGACACTAGAACAGAAAATGTTTTATGATAAAGTAGAAATTTATGACATTGACCTTCCAGCTTTACCTTTTAAACCGGCCTTGACCCTCCATCAACTAAATATTCATGACCAGCATGACCTCTGGGCTCTTCTCTCACACCCAGTTGTACCTAAGAGTCAGAGAATTAACCCTTTCACAAGCCAGTGTTTTGGGGGAGTTGTCTTTTCCTCTTACTATTATGCCAGTGGGCTTTTTTTTTTTCACTTTGCCATCTACAATAGCCTGGCTATTCTTCTTTCATATTTAAAAACCTTTATGCAAATCAAGCTGGTAGCACAGCAACCTAAAGTTCTTGCATTAATGCAGAGTATTATTCACATATAAAAATTCCATTTAAATCCCATTAAGGTTATGACATAAATCCAAACAAACTAGAAAATGCACAGTTAAGGTGGAAAACTGACATATGTCTTCCAGTCTCTCTGCAGAAGAAAGCAGAATAAGAAACCTATTAGTGTGTCACCCAGTTGGAGCAAGGCAGAGAAGCACATATGTTACCTTCCTGCCTTTTAACTGTTCATTCCATTGCATCTGGCAGTCCTTTGTTTTATTTTTCCTTAATGCCTGTGTCCCAGTGTGAGGGGTCCTAGAAGATCGTTTTTGTCTGTAAATACTTCTGGACAATATCCTTCCTGAGGGACAAGAGAGGCAGACACTATAAAACAGCTGTAAGCTGGGGGAAAAAATCAGATTAGCATTTTATATTTTTCTGGAGGTGTTTCTGGTGGTTAGTAAAAGTCAATGACACATATGACATTGTTTGGCAAGTGTCCCAATTGGCAGCACTGCTGCTAAAAGCTAGAGGCACCTACTTTCATTCTCACATGTTTCTCCCTTTGAATTCCTGACACTTCATAGTAATGAACAACACTGCGAGGTCTCGGAAAAGACCAGAATTATGCTTCTGCAATATTTAAAATGCCCTCAGCATGGCTGAGCTGAAGGAATGTGTGTAGGCAGCACTGTCTTTTGGATAATCCACTACGGCTGGTGAGGATGTGGAGTATGGTGGTGCTCCTGGGCACCTATATCTTGTGCTGCACATACCTGCATAAGCAGATAGATCTCTCTGCCTATCGTGCATAAAGTTTCATCCTGTAGCCCTGCAATAAGAATAAGGGGAAAGGGAAGAGGTTAATTGAGCTTTTAGCTGCATTAGTCCAGCTACAGATGCTACAGTTAGTTGTGAAATTTCAATCAGAATCAAGTCCAGGGTATGTGCCACTCCATATGTTTGTTACACAGGCAAGTATGGCATAGTGGGCTGTTATTGGAAAGCGTGGGGTCTATTCTTTTCCTTTGGAGTTGAATGCAACTTTTATTGCAGTTTTTCCTCTTTTTGGTAATGATAAGTGTACAGAAACAAGCTGGTTCAGGCAGTGAAGCTGTTGTCTTGACTAGAATCCCAAGTTTGATTTGAATTAGCCATTTGTAAGACAGACATACATATGCACACATACAGGCACACACACAAAGCTTTGAAAGTGGTTCCATCTGTTTTTTGGTAAGGCTGGGTGATAATTAGGAAAAGTGGAAATATTTGATGTTCTGGGTTTGTGACCTGACATGTCTTCCTTCGTGTTGTCATTGAACACTTCAGTCCTAAGCAGAATGGTATTAATTGGGGGTACAGTAGAGCTGAGGATTAAGGTTTAGAGAGAGGGTGACTTTTTTTTAGAATTTAGAGTATATTTTCTTTCACTCTGCCTTGAAGAAGGTATTTTTCCCTTCCTCTGTTCTAACCAAACATTCTACAAATTGTACTCCGAATAAAACACATCACAGACTTCCATGGAAACAGCAGTTAGCATGAGGAAAGAGTGGAAAGTGCTCAAGGTGGCAAGAATACCTTCGGCAGCGCCATCACAAGATACAAGAAAAACCCTAGCAAGTACAGAAGAAGCTGACATGACAGCACAAAGCTAAACAAGATCACAATGTTTGGGAGAGAGAGGGAGGAAAGGAACATATGTACCCAAAGCCATCCTTTCCTGCCAATTATTGAATCGTTGACAAATTATAAACATTCAGGGTCTATTTTGGATGAACCTTCAGAGAGATTGAGAGAACAGCTTCAATTGCCAATGTCCAGTGTCTTCTTGGACACTCTACATTTCAGATTAATAAATAACTGCAATTAGACAACTATCTGTGAGGATGAGAGGTGCCTACAAGTACATATTCTGCTGAAATTCATAGGAGATGCTTTTAGCCTTTGTCCTCAGAGGCCTCTTTCAAACTATGTTTAACTGCTGCAGAAGTCAGGTCTTCACTGGGTTGTGAAGAAAAATGGATTACAAGGCTGACCCTGAAAAACACAGAGATAAAATATGTAAGTAGCTATCAACTTTGTGGACGGGTATATTTATGAGAAGCCTTTCCTAAAGAAGCAAGATTTTTTTAAATTTATTTTAGTATTCTTACTCTTTCCAACATCCAAGTTCTCACTGACTCCTATTCTATCTTTTCTTCTCCCATTTATAAATGTTTATGCATTCTCACCCAGAGACTCCTCTGGAGCTCTGACACTGTATTTTCTTCCACCTAGGATTCTCAGCAGCTCTCTCCCTCAACTCCACCTTATTCACAGCTCAGCTGCTGCAGTCATCTGATCGGCTCCATGGCTCACATCTTCCCATCACATATGTTCCTTCTTCATCAAACATAAGATTGTCTTCCACAATCGCCATTTCCACTGCTGCTCATTCTAAGTGAGCATTTGCTACTCAAACCAAGTACTTTTTGCTCCTTATGTTTCCAGTCCTTCATTCTGCACCACTATTCTGCTCCTCACCTCCACCTAGTATCCTCCTTTCCTGAAATCTCTTTTAAAGACAACATAGAGATGACAGCAATAGGCCAGTTTTGACCTTTCACCTGGAAGAGTCAGCGTGATTTTCTGAAATTTTTAAGGGTATCAGTCTGCAGAGACAAGAACCAGGATACTCTAGTTTTCAGTGCCAAGAATGTAGCTCAGACTCCAGAACTAAAAGGATTAAAGCAGTGTGTCTTAATAGGTCTCTTTAGGCACAGATAGGCTGACTTCAAAGGTTTGAAGCTCACTCTGCTCCAACCTTG
Organism: Platysteira castanea; assembly: GCA_013397175.1. Taxonomy (NCBI): domain Eukaryota; kingdom Metazoa; phylum Chordata; class Aves; order Passeriformes; genus Platysteira; species Platysteira castanea. The sequence continues at coordinate 498,809 of VYXC01009561.1, forward strand.
ATGACATCCATGCCATCTAATCAAACTTGTCACCCAGTCAGATATGCTACTTGAACTCATCTTTATGCTTTCTCCCAAATCTGAATCAACCCAGAGAAACCAGGTAGCTTAAACACTGTGGTTCAGAGGTGGAGACTTCTAGGATGACTCATTTTGATATAAATGGATGAAAAAGCTCTTACCCAAGGAGCTCAGCCAGGAGGTAAAGCAGAATAGGTTCCTCAGGAAGAGGATGGTGTTTGCATGTTAGAAGGTTTCAGTCCTACACACCTCCTCTGCATGTGTGAGTGACTCTATTGACTTATCATGCATTCGAGTGCAGGAGTAGGTTTTTTTAAGCAAGTAAAAGGCTAAGTGATTTGATCACAGCCACAAATCAGCATGCCAGAGACAGGACTGTTGTAACATGCTAGTAAGCCAGTCAGATGGAAAGCCTAAACTCTGGAGACAGGAGTCACCTTCTATATATTTGAAGTGTGCCCAGCATAATAGCATCCAGTCCTTGCTGATGTTTCTGAGTAGCAGCCTAATGTAGATAGTAAATGCCATGTAGACCAATGGGCATGGGGCTTTTTACAGGTTTTTTTTTAAAAAAAACTCTTGGAATCATAAAAACATCACAGTTTCAACAAAATAGGATGTGTATTCTTCTAAATGTCTCAAGCTATTTTCCTGGATTAATTTAAAAAAAAATACCCTCCTAAGACAGCTTTTGCATATCAAAATTTTCCTTTCAGATTGTTTTGTTCCCTTCACAACTGTCAGTGACACCACAGCATTTGAAGCATGAGAAGGGAGTTATGTTGAGTAGCTACTGTGAGAGGAAATAAAGGTGGACAGAAAATGAATAAAATATCACAGATAGACTTAAAAGGTGTTTGAAACTTCTTCACCTCTACTGACCCCAGAACTGTGCTAATTATGAGGATTAACATGCTTCCTGTACATTACAATAGGTTATTTCAGCTGCTGGAGAGAGATGGTGTGCCCACTCAGACATTGAAGTCCAGCCTACAGATTGCTTGCACATGGAGTCATGAAATAAATGCAGGTGTCCTAACTGGCACAGTGAAAACACTGGTTTATCAGGAGAGAACAGGCACAAGGCAATAGCTCATATCCAAGAACGTATCTAAAACCAAACATATATACTCTTGATAAGTTGTAAGGGGAGCTTCATTTCTGTCACATCTGATCATCTTCAAAAATTGCATCAATTGACCTTATTAGTTTCTGGATCAGCTGTTGCCATCCTTTCTACCACTTGTTTAACAGATATAATCATTTTGTGGAAAACTTCTGTGGGATTCAATTCCTCACAGACTACCTTCTACTTTGTTTATCTCAGAGAAGGACTGATCAGTGATAAAACGGGTCACATAAGTATGCGTACAATTCCTGACAAAAAACCAAAAACTTCAAAAATAGGTGAGCAAACCCTGTGCAGAGTTACCCTTTTGCCAGCTGTCCAAATACCACTTCACTTCTGAAGGGCTAAGGCTCTATATAGTTTGCCATAATTTAGCTCCAAACACATCAGAAAAAGTCTCAGTAAATGAAATTCAGCACACATTCTCCTGTTCTGATACTCTTTTAAGCAACAGTGCCTCAGGATACATTAGTTTCATTATCTCTGTGTCTATAATAAGATCCTAGTGCATGACAGCGAAAGATTGCCATTTATCCTTCCACAATGACATGTTTCATTTTGGTTAGTGGAAAAGGTATGTTATGTGAGCCACAGCCTTATAACTTCTACTCAGCATCGTATCATGGACATGACATTTGGCCCTGAATGCTTCCCATGAGAGGAGGGCTGTTGTACTGATTCAGAATAAATATTGCTGGTTCCTCCAACAAAAACAAAGTTTCACTTTTAGCTGAACTGTTCAGCACAGAAAATTTCTTGGGGGAAGAAAAGTATAAAGAACTATTTTGGAGAAAACTACATTTTTTAGTTTTCACTTTTCAAGTGCATGTTTCCATACAGAGGACGAAGATGTCCTTAGACCTAAGACATACATTTTGCAACAGGAACAAGTAATTAAGTTACAGCTCATTTCTGTGCACCAGTTCTGCCTTGGTTAAAACGTTAATCTCTATGGTGAAGACTGAAAATTCAAGACTCAGTTTCTCCATCCTTGGTTTCCTCAACAAATATGAAGAGTACTAAATGAAAAAGAGCAAGGATCAGAGAGCCTACTCTACATGTTTGTGTTAAATATTATGATATCTACAAACAGATGCTTAGCCTCAGCATTAACTAATCCTAAATTAGCATCTTCACGCAGTCAGAGAAGAGGTTCAGTCATCTTCAAAGAGAAACGCAAAAGCCTAGTGCTCAGTGGATAAAGTGATGGAGTTGAATAAAATGGTCAGTAAAAAACAGTGAGAGGAGGAGTATCTGCTGTTTGGCTGAGGATATTTGATGTACGATTTAAGGCTGCTTTAATTATGTGCTTCCAGCTAGAGTTTACCCAGACCTGAAAACTCCTCAAAGCACTCAGCAATGGTGACATTTAGAGATCATGAGCTAGAAGTGGGAAATCTTCTGAGTAACTGTACTTTCTGATGACTCTTTACAGGCACCTGCACCTTCTGTGTTTAAAATTAAAGAAAAAAGGGAAAGGAGGAACAGCAGAAGAGCATACTTTTAAGATTAAGCTGGTACTTTCTATAATAAAAATATTGTGTGTTTTTCTGAGATTTTGGAAGACTTCATTCAATGATGCAGCAGACCTCTTTCTATTTACTGCAGGTTTGTGCTTTGTGAGGCACACTTAGCTTAATATTAAGGACACATCACTGGGACAAATTTTAGTACTTTAAAGTCTGTCCACCTCCTTAGTCTAGAGCACCACACACATGTGAGTTATCTAGCCCAGCTTCACTGTTGAAGGGTTTGTGTCAGCTGTCTGCAGAGAGGCAGCTGCAGAACTGTTGCCCTGGTTTTTGCTAAGCCTTCTGTTTTTAACCTTGGAGTCAGAGACTCTTTCTCACAGTTTCATGTAAGTAATAGCCAATGATTACTTAACGGTACTTTCTGTTTTTCATTCCTTTTGTGATAAGAAAACTTTAATGAGCATCTTTCTTCTCCAGTGGGATTGAGAAGGAAGTGACATGCTCTCCAATCCCTTGTGGAGTTGGGAATTGTATAAGAATGTAAAATCTGTAAATAAAGGGTCTTTCTCCTCCTTTCTGCTGAANGGTTACAGCTGTCTGTGGAGGGGCTGCAGAACAGACAGCTAGAACACAGCAAAATCCATAGAAACAGCAGAGCTGTCACTGAAGCCATCCAATGTTCAGGACCACCAGGGACTCTGAATAGCCACTCCAGTAGGTAGTCTGTGCTGAAATCCTTTCTGAAAGTAATGTCTGTGAACTACCATGTCTATGGAAGAGGCAGGGCAACCTCTCTGGAGTGGTCCCACCAATCCCATTGACAGCGCTGTCCCACCCAGTGGTGCCTCATCTTGCAAGTGGTTTCACTGGAGACACTGTGATAATGATCTTCCACTCTTCTTTCCATATATCCCCTTAGTTTGTCTAGAGGGGGGTCAAAATGCAAACCCGATGGTGTGCCACTGAGGAACAATATTTTGATTTGTATCAAAGACGTGGAAGAAAATTATGTAGAGGAACATCCCATGCACATTCTTCTCAAGGACATTTTTAAACACTCTGTGGAAGACAGGGTAACTTGCATATTTTCTCCCAGTCCCCCAAAGTTGATAGAGCTTATAAAAAACCAGAATCACTGATTCATAGAACAGTTAAGGTGGGAACACACCTGTAAGATCATTAGGTCCAACCATTAATCTAGCCCACCATGTTCACCAGTAAACCATTTCCCAAGTGTCATATCAACACATTTTTTGAACACTTCCAGGGATGGTGATTCCACCACTTCCTTGGATAGCTTGTTGAGCTGACCAGAAAACAAAGCACCTTTTATGAGTTTATTTCAAAATTTGAGTACCTTCATGCAAAACATATTGCGATGCTATAGCTGATGCAAGATACAAGGAATAAAAGGTTAACATCACTGGTGAGAGAGAGGGAAGTATTTTTCTGATTAGACATCACCATAAGTGTAGTCACTTTTGCTGAACCTTATATTAATTTATGAGAATAATAAATATGAGCTCCCAAACCAGCTTATCCTACAGAAGACACCCAATAAAAACCAATAAAAAGAATCTCTCTAAAAATGCCTTTTTCTCTCCATAGAGTATAAAGAAATTCTACAGTGACTGTAATCCCTAAATTATTACCATATAAATGTCTAAAGCTAGGTGGAGAGAAGCTCACCCTGTGTTTTAGCTCAGGTCAGCTAACCAGCTAACTTCTGCAAGCAGAAGTTTGACTCCCTCCCATGACTTCATACAATTCTGCTCTATTTCCATCTGCAGTTTGAGTGTCTGCAGGGATTTCCTATAGTCGTGTCAAAAAAGAGCCTCTCTACAGCCTTTGATGAGTACATCTTTGCTTAGCAGTTCATCATGAAGTAACACAAAGTATCATAATTTATTTGCTTGATCATTAATGAAATTGTGAAAGGACACAACTGTGCTGGTACTTTATTTTTATATTACCCCTCAGGAGCAGGAGAAGCTCCTACACAGTCCCTTCTGTCTATGCTACTGCCAATGGTACTTTGGGTGAGGTAGAAATCACAGTCTTTTCACAGTCAGACTGTTTCTTCTGAAAGATTTACACTCCCTATCAGCTTGTTAACATACTGCTGCAAAGCATTAGGTAAGAATCTATATAATAAGTGCTTTGTTTCGGAGACTTTGATTAAAATTTGTAAGATCATATTGATTACATTCCTAGTAAAAACTGGCAGCATGGTTGAATTATATAAAACATGTTGTGTCAGGTTGCCTGTGCAAAGGAAATAACTGAAAAAAAAATCTGGATAACTTGCTTTTTTCCTATGTGTTTTCTTAAATTTTGATCGATATTCTGTAGATGTATTTCATCTAATCAGAACATTACACTTCACTGAAATAAACATTAGTGGCTGACCTAAGCTTTGTGTCTTAGAAATGCAGGAGGATGAAGTGTAAAAGCAGAGATGTAACAGTCTCCAGGAAGCTTTTCTGCCCCCAGGAGAACAGCAGCAGCATGGGTCCCTTGGAGGACTGACACCCCCAAGCTCAGCTCTGCTATGGCCCCCACGAGGCCACTAGCTGTGACCTGAGCTCTGGCCACACGCCGGCATAGGGGTTGTGTTATCCAGCTCCCCTCCCCAGAATCACAGCTACCCCTTATTCATAGTTCATAGTTCATATCCGAGGTTTTTATTACCTCTTAGTATTCCCCATAATTTGAGACTGTTTCAGGGTTATATGAAGCTCCATCTCTTCTCCCCACCTTCCAGCAACTCACTGCTTTCTAGCTCCAGGCTTCCTTTTAGTTACCCTCAGTCCTGTTACACTTTCTGTCTGTGCTTCCTCTCCTTCTTGATGTTTTTGTCCAGCCAGCAGAAATCATTATGTCTTTATTCATCCAGCAGTAACTAATTCTGCTTGTCCTGGGCAAGGAGATTTTTCCCATCTTGCTCTCCTCTCCGCATATAGTAAATATTTGCATAATATATTAAGTATGTGGGGAAACCTCAAAAGATTTGGTTCAATGCCTTTTGGATAAGCACCTGAAAAGCTTGGCTGTTTGTGAAAACCTAATCCAAACAATCTGATTCTTGAGTTAATGGTCTGGAAATCTTGTGAGAACAGGTTGTTTCACAGTACAAGATTTCTCGGAAATTTTGCTTCTCCTGTTGGTATGGTAGGATGGTGAAAATAACCTCCTGTATTGTGTTGACACTTCTTTTAAAGGATTCAGGACAAAGAGGGAAGAAAGTTACCCAGACTTTTCTAAGCCTTACAAAAGTATCAGTCAGTTTAATCTGATGTTTCAGGTGAGAACTCAGAATGGGAGATTACAACATCCAAGCCAATTCAGCTGTTCTTTTATAGCAGTGTTCACCCACTTTATTGATATGCATCAGGTATTGGTAAAATAATACACTACATACTCTGACTGACTGGCTAATAGGAATCTGTCAAACTATGAATGCTATAACAGTCACATAATAATAACACAGCACTACAGGAGGTAATAAATTACATACTTGCCACCATCCTTCACGTATTCTATACGGATCATGGAGTTATGGTTATTGGTTGCAGTGTGTATTACCAGGTCCCAGGGTCACCAGAACAGAGTTAAATGATGTAAGGGAGAAAGTAAAATGATGATCTATGTCCAAAACCAGCACTAGCCTTGGTACCTATTTACCTCATGCAGTATGTTTATATACTAAGTATGAATAATCAGGTTCCCTGAAAAGGAAGAGAAAATTGACAATCCCAGGGGCAGCATAGCACTCTCCATTTATCATTAATTTTGGATTGAAAACCTTATTTATTTCTGTAGGTGCTGCAGGTTGTGGGGGATTGCTTAGAGTTGGCAAGGTTTCTCACAGAGATCTGTAAGACTCTCTACCCAGTACAGTATTTATTTTCTTTACCAAAGTTCATCTGTGACCATCATGTGGGAAGAAAGTATTCCAGCAGGTCTGTGTGCCACTCTCAGATAACAGCTGAGCCCCAGACCAAAGGCTACAATAATCCTAGATTTTTGTTACTGCTACTGCTCCTACTTGAGCAAAAGGAGCTATTTCTTTCGATTTAGACAATGCAGTATTTGTGCTTTAGTTTGAAGTATCATCCACTTACATTTTATTCATGAGTCCTTTCAACTTCATTCCATCTCCACACTTCAGCATATTGCATATCCACAGGTTTGGTAGACCTCAAAGGCAATGCTGATGTATCATAACTTATACTCCAGGGAAGCACAAGGATGGAATACATAGTGGCTCCGTACAATCAGAGACTGCTTCCAGATTCACAGGGAAGATGTTTCTGAATAGGGAAAAACAAACACAGTTACACAAAATTGTATTGTTAAAAATTCCCAATTACATAAATCAATGATATTTTACACTGCACGTGGATTTATAGACTATTTAGGATTGACTGATACAGCTATCAACCACATACTGTCAGCAAGTTATGAATCTCTTGGTGTCAGCAAAAAAAAAAAAGGGGCGAGGGTGTTACTTTTACATCTGAGATGAAATTGTGTTGTATTTTCAAAGCAGATGTCATCTTAGGAAAAATTATGCTTAGGCAGGAGTTTTCATGTAAATAATTTTCTCCTGGGCAATCTGTCATTGTTTGGATTTTTCCTAAGTATTTATATAAACCCAAAGGTTTCTAAGAGCAGCTATAATGCCGGGAGAGAAAACAGGAAAGTGGGAAACAGTCTACAGCCCCAATGCCCCAACGTAAAGGATCCCTAACTCCAGATCTCATTTGCTCTTTTATCTGTTTAGGTAACAGCTAAAATAAGTAATCTTCTTTGTCCCATCTGCCCCCATCACCTGCTCAACATATGTATTATGTCCAGTTACACCCCTGGAAAACATCAGCACGGCTTGGCAAGAATAACCAGACAAACTAGGCAGCAACATTCATTCTCTTCCTAGGCATTCAGTTTGTCACGCATTTATTGTAGAGTGTGCTTTTAGTGCTTTCTGTGTCTGCCCTGCTGCATGTAAGGCCAGACACATTTCTGTACCAAATGCCAACCCAATTCTTTTTTCTGTGTCCCCCCACCCCCCAAAAACAATGAGGTGCTCAGGTGTAATTGTACAGAATTTGAACAATAATCCTGGCTTTCTTCTGAAAATGAACACTAGTGCATGAAAGGTAATATACCCCTATTTTGCTGAGTGCAGGGCTCTGAAAGGTCACACTGGGAGAGAGACTGTGAATTGTTTGGAAAATAGCCGATTTGATTACAATGGGCAATTCTGAGCTTACAGTTTGCTTGTGTCTATCCTGCCTAAAGTGGCATCATTTGTAATAAAAACTGTATTGCAGAAGTACTGTGGAAGAAATCACAAGCCCAATTTCTATTCTGCTAAAGAATCAGAAAGGGGACTTAAATATCAAAACCAAGATACAACCTGTCCAACATTGCCTACAACAGGGACATTCAAAGCAACCTTAGAAGCATTACATCGGTATTAATACACACCTGCTAAACAGTCACAATCAACAGCAGTTTGGGGATGAAATAAACACTAAAAGCTGCTGTCAAGTTTTGAAGAACCATTTCAATTTTTACAAATACAAAATTCAAAACAGACAGAATCCAAGGCATTTCTTTGTTCTCACTGTCTAGGTGTAGGACCTGTCACTCTCCTGGAAATTGCCATGTGCCTTCCTGTTAACCCAGTGGCTAACAAGACCAGTTCAAATTCACACATAACAACAGTGATTCACGTGTCTGATTCACAAGTCCTCTTCATCTTGTTGCATGAAAGGGCAGGATTCAAAAATCTAGTACAATACCACTAGATTTGCCTGTAATTCCTGATGTGAAGCATCGTTGTTAGGGCCACTTTAGATAAATGAGTTTTCCCAGACATGCTCTGTGTGATCTGGACATATTTCAAGATTATGCTTTATTTGCGTAGGGGTTGCAATCATCTGGTAACTCTAACGCGCATCCGCTGGGGTGCACATGCTCAGCAGGTCTGACACCTTGTCCTGGGATGACTGTATGATACTGTATTCCCTATCATCTACTTATTGCCCAGACATGAATCCTGTGCTTTTCTGTGCCTTTAAGCTGGGTCCAAGAGAAAAGGGAGGGAAGCTGAGCGAATTCTTCAGCGTGGGTTGTGTTCAAGGACTCACAGACTCCACCGCGTTCTCATCGCTGCAGAGCCGAGGAAGCACCTTCCTGCTTTTCCCAGCTCTCGGCTCCTTTTCTCAGGAGAGAGACGGAGAGTTAAAATTCTTTGCTTTTTAGCTAGCCTGCTAGCTGAAGCAAGCAAGTTTTCCTGGGACTGTGGATTCTTCTTCTTCTCCTGGAACTGTTCAGCTCCAGTCCGGAACACCATCACTGGGAGGCCTCACACCGCGGCCCAGAGGGGCCCACGCCACACCCCAGCTACGGAGAGAGCAGAGCCACAGAAAGGACTCTGGATCTACCAGGTCTTCTCCACAGCGAGAGCTTTTATTATTTAACATTATTCATTCTCTTGTGCCTGCGTGCACCCTGTTTGTTAAATAAACGGCTTTTTTTTTTTCACTTTCCTCCATGAAATTTTTTTCTGAACCTGTAGGGGAGGGGCTCCTGAAATCTGCCTTCTGTTACAGGATACGTTCATTTCAGAGGTTTCCTCCTAATTTGTCTCAAACTGAGACACACCTTTAGAAATATGGCAGCCCTAATTACAGGTTCTTGCAGGTCGGTTGCTTGCAGATTGAAGCTCCCTCTAATGCCTTGCATATTTATAAGCATCTGATTAATGAATAACCATAGGTAGTTGCAGGACTGCAGTTGAAACTGCAAAGGACCTATCCAAATGACCTGAGTAATTTTAGAGGAGGCCACGTCAACCTGTTTGACATCCCCTTGTTTCATTTAGTCATATTGGAAAGCTACAGTGCAATCAGTTAATCCCTGCAATGGCCTGGTGTGATGGCTGCATAACTCACTAGTAAAGCATTACCATGTGATTCCTTGCTGGAAATCAACTGTTTGCAGCTAAATAATGGGGTTGGATATACCATCTTAATAGCAAGGGGGGAAATACAAAACAAAATAAACAAAAAGCGCCCCTCCCCAAATTTTCTATTACGTCTAGAACTTTCTTTAGGTTTCTAATCCCTGAGGAGCTTTCTTCAAGTTTTTGAGATGGTGGTCAACCAGGAGAAGCCCATTCAGCTTCTACCAGAAATAGGCAAAATCTCGTCTCACAGCTTGGATAAGTGGGAAGGACTAACTGGAGACCAAAAAACCCCACTGCTACAATCTGTTCTTTCATAAAAAATTTCTCAGCACCTGATATACATAGGTAGTCTCACCCAAACCCCAGAGCTTGATGAAGATCATTCATCATTCTAGTTTTCTGGTATCCAAGCATCTTTTCTTAAATTTATTTTCTTCTGCTGTGGCTGTTTTTGATGCTTTCCATGAAAGATTCTCCTATCTTAATTTCCAATGACACTAAGACAATAAAGAGTAATGTGAAGAATTTTCACCCGATGTTAAAGATTAATTGCCTAGTTTTCAATTTTCAGTTCATTAAGAACTCCTTCCAAAATAATCCATTTTCTGATGGTCGGAAGGCATTGGTCTAGTAAAAGGCAAAGGATTTTAAAAAGACCTTTTATGTGAGCCATTTAAAAACTGTCCTAAAGAGACCAAAAAAAAAAACAAAAAAAACCAAAAAAACAAAAAACAAACAAAAAAAAAACAACACCAACAAAATAATCACAAATGGAAAACAGACTGGGCCACAGATTTTCAGACTCTTTCAGCTACCATGGGGAGTTGTAATGCATATTTCAAGCATTTGTGGGGGTTTTTTATTTTTTGCCATTGAAAACTGTAAGTTCAGCATCATGCCACAGTTCTTTACAAAGGAGCCTGTGGGCGAAAAAATCAACAAATTACAAATCTCTAGTTGGGTTACCAAACTTCTCTCTGCCACAAAAAAAATGTAGAGAAATTTGCCTATTTATAAACTTTCTGAGAGAGATAGATATCAAGACATTGTTTGAAAGAGGGGCTAGGCACCAAATAATTTTCAACCCATAAAGATTTGATAATGAAATCATTTTTCGAGCCTCAAAAATAAAATCTCATAGAATCAGAGGATAGTTTAAGAGGCAAAGGATCTTTTTCTGCAAAAAGAAACAGCCAAAAATTCAGTTGTGTTTAATGGAAATGTTTCATTTGACCTAGTTTATCATTACTACACATAATAAAAAGTAGTTTCTGACTGAAAAAATCAATGTTTATAATATTGTTCATAGTGAAGTAGATATTTCTTATTGCACTTGTGATTTATTAGCAAATAATTCACTTAAATTAAACCACTCATTTTCTGAAATTCGTACAGCTAATCAGCATTTTCCCTTGAAAGAGATAATGTAGAGTTCCCATCCCACCACACCAAAGAATGTTCCTCTATCTTCAGGTGTGGCTTAAAAAGCATTGACTTTTCACCTGTCTAAGACATTACTGAAGCTTATGGTTCTCTTTCTTGACTCTCTTTCAAATAGTTAGAATCAGACAAACATGTCTGAGAGCATTATTTCCCACAAATCACCTTTTTGAAATATTACATGAAGCAATGGGAAATCTCCTAATGGCAGGAGTGACATCCTCTGTATGTATGAACTGAAGCTGTACTTGTGTAGACATAAACAAGAACTCCAAATTCCACCATCACCTAACTAAAACCATTACTCCTGCTGAATTGTTCCCATGTTTTCAAGTGGTATCACAGTTCATCTGTTCTCTGAGTCATCCTCAGTATATAGTATTTCTAATGTTGAAAACATTCTATTTTCTATCTTAAGTAAAAGAAAGGAGGGCAGAACTAAAAAAAAACCAGCTTATTTTTCTCCTCCTTTTTCTGTAAGTAACCTTGAATCAGAAATTTGCAGTTTGTGTCTGTATATCTCATCAAGAATATATGTCATTTCTCTAAATAAGCATCATATATCTCAATAGTAGGGTCAGTTACCCACCCCTACCTCCTCACAGTAGCTGATCTATCAAGTTAAATCACAGGCTTTTTGATATAAGTGTCAATGTAGATATGACATTAAAAAAATAACTCACAGTGGGGCAGAAAAACAGTAAACAAGGCAGAAAAAAAAATTAACTCCTTGAGTTCTCAAGTTACTAAAATCCAGAGAGATTGGTGCACAATTCATGCTGTTACGTAGAGTATATTTTAGTTCCACTATTTTGAATGCATACACAGTTTTTCATGAACTTATCTTCCCTTTCATTTTTAGACCTCTTGAACTACATGTTGTCTTTCTTTTCTTGTTATTCTCTAAGAATTTTACTGCTTCAGCTTCCATATAACCTCTTCCTCTCTGATGGACATCATTCCCTGCCCCAGTCATATTTTTCTCCAGTTTAAAAAAGCTCAAAATACAATGTTCCCAGAGGCATTTAAAAACCCCAGCATCTGCTAAAACGGAGAAGGCTTCTAGAAGCAATAAGACTGAAACTTGACTTGATCAGAAGATTTTTTAGTAGAAGATTTTTTTCCACAAATTTAACATTGAAATGTTTAATGGGAACAAATGTCCAAGTTCCAAGCAGCATGAAACGTTCAGTCAAGCAAGATAATAGAAGACCAAAGCTTCCTTTTCAGAAGAGCCACCAGCCCAATACTAGAGGATTCATGTGTGTACAAGATAAGGCAGCTCCAGCCCTGCTCCAGTGATAAGGACCGTTCCAAATGCAAGAGCTCCTGCAGAAGAGGCTGAAACCCAGTATGAGACACAGTGGGGCACAGCCAACACCATGACTTGTTGGATGCTTCCCCGGAACTTCACCAGCCCTGAGTGGGCAGGAGAAGTAGCACAGCATGGTTGGTTCCCACTGGTCCCTCTTCCCTTGTTCCCCCTCCCTGGGTTTCACACAGCCTCATCTGTATGCCTGCGGGTACAGATGCTCACCAGTTCCATCCTCCAAACCTCGCCTGGGTGTAGCTTCAGAGGAGTAGGTGACACAGGCCTGAAGAGGGCTGGGAGCACACTCATAATCCACCAGTGTGGACAACAACAACAACACACCACTACCCTAACCCTGACTTGGCCTCTCGTATCAGCCAGTGAGCCCAAGACCCTTTGTCTGATGCATGCATCCTGCTGTTTATATGCTACATGGTGGTTCACCCCATGGAGGAAGGGTACATCTTTCTCAAGTGCTTCGTATAAGGGCATCTCAAAAACCAGATGCTATTTCCAAAGACTGTGTCTATGTGTAGCATCCAGATTTTTGTTACAAAAGATTTTAACTTCATCCCAATACAAAAGAGGTGGGGGAGAAGTACGTACTCTCTAAAACTTTGAAGATACATTTTCTTGATCATATTTAGTAACGTGTTCCTGCGTAAATACTATGGTGCATTTAAACTCCACTCTGGCTTCCTTCAAAGCCAGCACCTTACTCCTGACAGCAGCTACACAAGATCACTGCACTGCAAAGCTGTGCCAAGAATCAGTCTTACTTCAATACGTGGCACATAAAATGCTACTGGCTTGGCAATAGAGAGAGATGACAACACTCATTCCATCTCTCAGTTACAGGATATCTCCATACTCAGGAAGATGACAAAAGACAAGCACATATAAAAGGTACTTGAGGAGAACAAAAGTAAGATTATTATTTACTTCAGCCTAAAAGACCTAGTCTATAAAAACAACTTTTTCCTCTTAAAAAAGCATTGAGTTTGCAGCTGTCACAGTGAAAGCTTTATACCATGAGCTCTAGTGTTGCTCTGCAGGGAGGGCTTGCTTTATCCACCAGCTTGTAAGTGAAGTGGGATGTGATGGACAGTGCACCCACAAAGAGCACTGTAATGGGGGAACATGGAAAGAAAAGGACCCTGAGAATAAGTACAGTGAAGGGGCACATGTTAGGCCTCCTTGACATATTCCTTTGTTTTAACAAGTGTTTTACTGTTCTCAGCAGTGCTTATGTCCCAAACATTAACAATTTCCCTACAAATGACACAGAAGTTATGCAGTACACACAGACTTAGGAGAGGAAACGTATTAGCTTTAGATGCCAGGCCTTCAACGGATGGTGGATTTTGCAGCTCCAGCCCCAGATTTCAGTGGTCTGCAAGGATGGCTCTGGAGAACACCTTCCAGTCTTGTTGTCTTGCTCATTTTCCCAGCAGACACTTCCATTTCAGGAAGATCCTCTTTGGGAAGCATGCTTTTTTCCAGTTTATTAATTAGAACTAAATAACTGGGCAAAAGCGTAATATGCATATAAGCAAACACAATTAGAATAAAGTGTGGAAACAGCAAATTCATCTAATGATCAGGTTGATTAAATTATTTCAGATAAAACAACAATTCCTTATAAGCACTGTGCAATGGTTTAGGAAGACTACAGTCTCATTTAGCTCTCAGCCTGGAAAATAACAGGGCTTTTATCGACTCTTAGTGCCAAGTGACATATTTAAGTTCCAGCCAAATAGCTGGTACAGGGAGTGTCAATTGCTCCCAGGCTGAAACTAGTGTTGAGACTGTGGCTCTGCTGCCAGCTCCAAGAGTTTGTGCAGATTATTGGTTATCTAACACCAGCCAGCCCTTTCTCTCACTGCCCTCTCCCCCTCAAAACTTCCAACAACAGATTACAGTGGATTAAATCGGAGATATTTCAATATTTCAACATGACACAGCTTCTTAAATCTAATATTCAGAAGATAAATTCAATGAAATAGCATGATCTATCATGATTCAGCTGTAGCTAGTTGCAGCAAAAATCATTCTTTATTCACTCTGGGAGTTTTTGCTCCACATGTATGCTAGCCAACAACTTGCATTTTAAAAATGCAAGAATATTAAAGTAGAAGTGATCTTTAACTTACAAATATTGGAAAATAAACAGGTGCAAAAGCAGACAAAATCTGAGGGAAAGGTCAAGCCAGGAAAAAAAATGCAACCTTTTTTACTTAAAAAATGCATTTTGGGAGCTCGCTTCTTTCCTGCAGAAACACCTGCGTCATGACGAAAATAGCCATGGGACATTTGTTTTGTGTTTGTGGTCTTTGGCTATTAACCTGTTTTTAGATTAGTAACACTTTGTTATTATCAGAATTATTCCCCTACTGAAACTGGGGTTTCAGCTGCTGTGCAAGGTGCAATTTCTGGAAGCATAAACCACGCAGAAGAGTGGACACAGCCATGCATTAGAGAGCAGAATTGAGTGCTATCCTCCATATACTCTTGAGAACTGTGCTTTAGTTCCACTAAACTCTTCAGTAGCTAAAAGATGAGTTTATATGAAAGAATTAATGATATCCCATTTAACATGAACCTAGGAATTCAGAAGACAGTTACAGAATCTTAGCAAATCACACTAGATTAATGTATTTGAATTGGTGCCTAAAATGTTCAGATCAATGTCTTGGGTTTTTGGTCGACAGCTTTTTCCCCTTCAAACTGACAGAGGTCACAGTACATGCAGTTCATCATTTCAAGGCATAAGAATTAGGCTTTGACTAATTGGAAGATTTGCCTGTTATTTAAATGAAACTTGTTTGCAGTTTCATCATCTGTGTGGAATCCAGAAAGGCATCAGGCTATCCCATCAATTTAGTTAGCAAAGAATAAATGAATAAATAGGCTGACAATTTTCTCCCCTGGGACTTACACTGTCACTACATTGTTTCTCCATTATTAATTACCTATGTAAAAATAATTCACTGTACAGCAGTATATACTCTATGCTGTAAATGACTGGATCAGGTGCCTTTCTGCTTGTCTTTCTCTGTGCGTTCAATTCTCTTGGTGTCAGCAAGCAATGGTCAACAGTGCATGCACGGAGGGAAGAAAGGGAAAATCAGGTTGCAGACATCAAAGGGTTACAGCCTACAGTTTTTGGATGTGTACAGTAATAGGGTTAGTTCTTTTCTATTCTGTATGAAAGACTCATTTACAGCTGCTGCTCTGCTTCAGAGGTTTGGATTCAGACTGTCTTGCAAGCAGTTTGTGCACAAGGCTGAGATGTAATATGTTAGCAGATGTCACTGACTGGTCAAGGAGTCCTTCAAATACTGGAAGCCCACAGATCCCCTAATTAAACAGGGCAGAAGAGAAGCCAAACACGTTTCTTTGAGTCAGACTTTTTTTACAAATATTTTACAAGTGTTTGCTTTGCCTAAAAAAATCTTGACACAATTTAGTGGAGTAAAAACTTACAAATTTGTTTATTTTTGATAAGCCAATACTCTGCAGATTTATTTCACTTAACTAGTAGGAGAAAGAGGGAGGGAAAAGGGCAGATGGGGGAATTCAGGACTTTCCTGTTATTAAACTTCAGGTTTTCATCCACTCTTCACCTGAGTGCCAGAGGAACAGGTAAATTCATCTGCATCCATCACACAATTAGGTCTATCCCAAATAAATCCTTTTCTTATGTATCATGCGAGTAATTTTTTAGTCATTCAAATAATGCCACATTTCAGACTTTGTCATGTGCTTTTTATCTCCTCTGCTGCAGTATTACTAATCCTTTCAAACTTGCAAAAACTAAATTCAAGCAGAAATTCAGTCTTCTCAGCCCTACATCCCAAAGGGCTCTCATAATTTCAGTACCAGTCCTGTGTAATTTCAAAGCCACTTCACTGACTCTTCCAGGCAACAATTCTTTCACAACCGAAATTTTCGAAAGGGTTCAGACATCCAGTCCCTCCAAAAGTGCTACCAATAATCCAGGAGAAACACTTTGAGTATTCTCACGAGGATGAGATAGGTTATTTTTTCTTATAGCCCTCTCCTGTATTCTGTAGAAGAATGGTGCTGTCTTTAAAGCACTCTTCAGACAAAGATGTGGCTTTGGGGAACATAGCAGTAAAAATTTGTGTTCCCATTGGGCTTTTTGTATAGCAGAGTGCACTTTTCAGCATCTTGTATATTATCTGCTCCCTGCATAAAGGAATTCTAAACTAAATTCCTTGCGGGACCTCCCTCCACATAATGCAAAACTTTAATTTGTGCCCTCTGCTTCTTGCATTTGACACAGATTCAAACTGTCTAGCATCAACCATTCTTCCTATTCCCTCAAGACCTTCATAGAGCAAAATGATCTCACCTCTCAGTCTTCTCTTTCAATAGAGTACAACCCTAATTTCTTTGGTATATTTGGGACAACTAGTTTCCCCCCATCCATGCATTATTCTTCTTGCTCTTGCTGTATCTTTGTCTATTATTGTAATAATTCTTTAATCTCATCTGATCAGAAATTAGGATGATAGTACAGGTATGGCCTGTGCAGTACTAAAGTGGGGTAATTTCTAGAAAATTAAACACACTATGTAATATTTGCAAAGATCTCTATAATTTTCTACACATTTATGCACCAGTTTTAATATTTCTCTTTCAAATTTCTTCTGCTACTCATGAATTAAATTTTCCTGAGCTACATTTCTGCATAGTATGATATTTCAGAGTCTGGTCCTCTGTTTTGTCCAGCTCCTCATTACTTTAGTTTTATCTAGGTCATTCATCTTGCCATTCACACATGTAGCTTTTTTGTACTGGCAGCGCTCCCTATTTCTGCATTATCTGCAAAAATTTCTGCTTTATAGTATTTTCTTCTTCCTTAGGCTTCAGATAAATAGTACAAAGAAGAGCAACAAATCTAGTCCAGTTCTCATCCATGTAACTCCCTACTCCTCCATTCAGGTCACACCAAAGCAGTATGATCTCCCTGTAGTCTATATTGAGGCCACGCCTTAATCCATTCAAACACATCACCCCCTGTGCCATACTGCTGACCTCACACATTAGCCTTTTTTGCATTTGTTGCTGTTGCAAAAGCATCACAAAGCCTGCATATGTTATATCTCCAGCTTCTTCTTGCCAGTTCTTTGCACTCTTGCCTTAAAATAAAAATTTTATCAGCTGGTTAAGACAGGATCATCTCCCTGTTAATCCATGTGCATCCCAATTGATCAAATATTATCTCAGTAAGGGACCCTGGCTCCTGCCTCTGATGAGTTTTAATAGCATTTTCTCAACCAGTGCCAGCCATATTGTCTTTTGCTTCTTTCTGTCATCTCTGACATGGAAAAGAAATGGCTCAGCACTGTGCAATCTGTGGTACTTGAATACCTATTCTCAAAACAACACAGCATGAGGATTTCAGAAATATTCAGAACAATGGCTTGACGATAAGAGATCCAGGGTACACATTACATGAATACCACTTTTCAAAATGACACAGCAGGAGGATTTCAGAAACACTTAGCTCCTCCTGCTCCTTGAGAATCAGTACAACATACCCTGTTGATAGAGCAAATCAGCCAAGAAGAGCTTCATGTAAAGGAACTCTGATTTTTTTGACGGGTCTTTTTGCACATGCACACCTCAGAAACTTCCAGCCTCCCGGAACAATTTGCCACTCATAATTCCCTATTCATAAAATCCTATAAGAAACCTTTCAAAGTTTGCTGCTTTCTTTCTTCTCCATGCTGAGAGCATGATCTCAAAGCACTTCTTACATGAGGATACCTTGAAATGTACACATTGTCATATAGTACATGAAAAGTTCTGTAGTATGCAAAAAAGGGTAAACCCACAAACCTCACATTTCCATTCTGGAGGAAAACTGTGGCGACAAACAAAAGCTGTGGCGGTGATAGTGCTTGGTCTTGTGATACTGCTCATCTACTGCGTTGGCAGCGTGCCCCAGGAGAGCCCCCACAGTCCCAGGTAGCGCAGAGTTTGTCACGAGTTGTGGCAGGGCTCATACAGGCATGGGGTGGTTTCTGCTGCACCCTTCTGCCCCAGCTGCCCAGGAAACTTGCGCACACATCCGAATACACAGGGCTGCCATCTGCAGAGGTGAGGGATGATGAGTCACTGTCCATCCTGATATAATTTTTGGGGCAGTAAATTCTGTTTTCTTTGACCCCTGGGGAGAGAAGTTCGACCAGTCTGAAAAATACAGAAAGGCTTTGGCTTGTTGGAAAAGACGTGAGTGACTAGTCTCATTCGTGATGTCCACATTCTCTTTACATGACCAGTGTTTCCCTCCAGCTGGGAACTGGTCCTCCAGTCTGTTGAAAAAACATGTGTTTGCAGTAGCTTAGAGTGAACATGCTTCAAGTGTGTTTCGTACTGAGCACAATACTGCTTTGATTGGCCTGCTCTTGCTTGGTATCTTCTCTTCTTTTGCTGTACTGATCTCCAGGAGAGAGGAGTGTCAAAAAAAAAAAAAAAACCAAAGAAAAAAAAGAGCACTTCTGAATGGGGTGATTTCCCCAGGCTAAATCTATTCAGGATGAGCCCCTGCACAACACGGTCTGATTAAAACTCCCCTAAGAATATTGTGTGAAGTGACTAATTCAGAGAGCTTCACAATGTTTACAAAGCCAAGGTCCCATATCTGAAACATACTCCTACTTTTATCTATCACAGGGGCTTTTTGGCTCTCACTATTGCTTTCTCTGTGTAGGTTTTATATTTTCCTAGCACTAATGGCAGCGATGTCTGCACAGTTGTATTTAAAATTGTATCAAAGATACCCAATAATGAGAGCACACTTACAGGGAATTTCAAAGTCATCTCTAAAATATAATTTGGGGCTGAAACTCAGCAAGCAGAATCTCATCCCAGAAGTGAATTCTTTTGTAACATTCACGGGATTGGGGGTGAAGGGGAGAAGGAAGAGAGAAAATTGCTGTGAAGATGAACAAAAAAGTGCTTTGTGGGGAAGTGAAGAGACTACCTTCAAAGAGGTTGGAATCCCAAATATTGAAGAGAATATGTGTGTAGACTTAAATCTGACAGACAATTTTCCCTTTGAAAGTCAGCTTCTGCTTAAGTTCACATTGAGTGTCAGGTGTTTGCCCTTCAAATGAAGCCGAGTACTTATTTTCGAAGGCCTGCTCTTCACTGCAAGAACTAACTTTTGTTCATAATTAGTTAATTGTGTGCAAACTCCATCTATTAAATAAACCCGTAAGTGGGCTCTGAGCAGAAAGTCATATTCAGTTTTCTCACTTCCCACTCTTTTGGAGCACCCCTGCATGAGGCTGGAGTATCTGATTGATTGAGGAGTTCTGATCAAGAAGCTCATGCTGGACCAGCGTGGACAATTAAGAAATGTGTATCCCTTATCACTATCAGCTCTGAGGGGGCAAAAAATGAAAGGCAGCACAGTTCTTCTCCCTAGACTCCTTCTGATGTTTCAAAGAGAGATTCATGACCCAGTATTTGAACGCACCAAAATACGACCCTAACAAAACCGTGGTAATTACTGGGAGTCTGAGAGTCCCTTCCCTCGCTTTTGAAACCACAGTTTGTCTGAGAGAAACAAACTGAAGAGCACAAACCAGAATAACCATAAGCAGAAATCAAAATATGAAGAAGCATCCAGTGAAGCCACATCAAGATAAAATTAACAGATCACTATGGAGGACTTTTATACTTTCCATACCGGATTGACTGGGAAAAGAAGAGGCAGAAAGGCTTGATCAGTTAGCAACAGCAGCAGCTGGCCAAATGGTATTGGCCAAGAAGTCAACAAGGCTACATTTCTCACACAGAGTGGTGTGTGGGATCAGGCTTTTGGCAGGAAGTACTCTGAAAGGAGGCAGGCAGCTGTGCCCAGCTGTGCCCACGGCAGGAGCGTAGGAGCAACCTTACCTGTGCTGACCGAGAGCAGCAGTTGCTGCAGTTTAGCAGAGCAGTGATTTCACTGCTCTTTGCTCGCTGCAAGAGTCGGACATATTGTTACAGCTGATTCACACGCAAATGCGAAACGGGGAATTTGTCGGTTTCCCAAAGAGGACCATTTTGCCTTAGCCCAAATGAAAATAAAACAAGACATTGGATGGATTTCCTATCTATACTGGAAAACAGAGAGCAAACTCTTGGTTAGGACCGTGCCAACCATCTCCAGTGCGCTGCCATGCATTTTCAGTTTAGGATTAGAGCCAGGTACCGTTGCTGCAACGGATGGCAGCACCTATGACTCCTGGCAGAGATTGCTCTGTGAGAGGATGGATCAGGCAGCAAGCAAGCCCTGCCCCTTCCCCACGGAGCTGCACTCTCTGACAGCTGCCAAGACCCTTTTCGCGTACAGGGAATTAAGTTTCACAGACGCCTGTGAGTTCAGTATTGCATCTATTCTGAGAAATTGATTATATCCAGGCCAAGGAGAGCAAGGCAAAAACATGCCTGGAGATCTGCCCAAGGTCACATCATTAATCTATTGGAGAGCTTGAAAGGGAGGAGAGATAGATCTGCTGGCTCCTACTCCTTTGATTAATAACCAAACTGACATGTCCCCTCTTACGCCCTGGTCTAAATCCAAGTTAATTAAACCAACTTTGGAATGGTGCAAGATTAAATCAGTTGAAACCTGGCTAATATCAGATTAACTTGCACCTGCAGATGTAGAGCCACCAGTCAAACTGCCATAACCTGTTTTGAAACAGAAATGCAAGAATCCCACAGTGGTCCCACCACGGTATCTGGTTTGGTGTTGAATGACACCTCTGCAGGCCAGTGCTTTGGCACTCCTGGGAAAAACTGTGCATGGCACAAGGAAGGTAAGAAAAGAAAAGCCAGGCTATGCCTAGTGATTTGGAGCTAATACAAGAGCATGTAACTGGCAGCTGTAAATTTTCAGTTGGAAGAGTTATCTTTGCAAAATATATAATATTGCAGCTGTAATTATTAGGAATTGGGATTATCTATTCAAACAGTTGAGTAGCCTGAGGAAGTAAGACGTGGAGAGAGACACAGAGTCTCTAATTAAATCAGCTGACCTAGTTGGGAGAAACAAATTGTGGTTCTCATCAGCCTTTCTTTATGTCCGAAAGGAAAGCCACAGACTTTGAGCTAAGAGCAGGCTAGAAACAACTGCTCTGAGTGTTCAACCTTCCGCAAAGCTACCCATCAGAGTCATGACTTGCATGTGATACAGCATGTGTAAATACAGGTACCTGAATCTCACTGTAACTCTGTGTTTGCTTTGTTTTATGCTGCCTAAAACAACAAAAAAATTCAACTATGCCCCTTCTTACTCATCTCAAACGTTGCCATGTCATGGCAGCTGCTTGGTCTTGACCATCACCACTTAGAAGCTTTTGGGTCAGTGTTTCCTGGCTATGCTGATATGCCTTGTGGCTTAATTACAAAGGTAGCAGTGACTGCTTTAAAGAGAAGTTCCTTTGAGGAATGAAATGGTGCAAGGAGCCTAGCTTGTAGAAGCACTTGAAAGGAAATACCAGGTGCCAAGTGCTTTGGTCTAGAGGCTCTATTTTCCTGGCTGTGGGCAAAACACAGAAGGGAAGCCAAGAGAAGAGTCACGTCAGTACTCGGCATCATTCTTTGCTCACTCCTTTACACTGAAGATCCTTGTGGGTGGAAATTAGGTTCCTATCAGAGATAGATATTGCCAGAATTAGCAGCTAAAAAGTCTGGTCTTGCCATCAGAGGTTCATTAGCATACAAAATGTCTCTGTAAGTGAGAATTGTGTCAATTGCGGATGCTGTTCTCCATTGTCTTCAGTGCTGCCGTGCACAGGCAGAACAGTTCACCCACCCCTACTCTGGGATAATTCACACTACGCTCGTTGCGGTGATATGGAGAGAAAGACCAGAGAATGAGGGGTTGTGTAGGAAGAAAGTGCTGAAACTTTATGCAAATTATACTTTACAAGCGTGAAAAACAACTAGATGGAAGCAAAAATCAAGATAAATAGGGGGAGGAGAATGGTTAATTACCTTGCACTTTGCAAGGACTGTGTTAGCCTCAGATAGGCTCTCCTCAGTGTGGGATAGATAATTCCCAACAATATCACCACAGTGCTCTCAGAAAGATAACGCTGAAAAGGGAAACCAATTTTAAGGAAAACAATGTTATTTAAAAAGACAGAGATTTCAGTGTATGGTCATTTTGAAGTGGGCAAATTAACAATTAAAAAGACTCTCATGTGCTATAATCTCTGATTGTTTTATTTTAATAGCTATCTCAGTACAGAAGATTCTCTTCAGTAACTAGAGATCTCATTTCTGTTAATTTTGTGCAACTCCAAAGGAGTCACTGATGCTCATTTGTAACTTGCCACACACCCCCTCCCCCATCATTGCTTCTTCTAAGAATGTGTCTCTTGAAAGCACACTGATTATCGGTGGAATTTCTTTACTTTAAGCTTTTGCAGTCCAAACTATAACTGCTGACCAGTTAGAAGGCGGCCAGGAGAATGCATAACAGATATGACATCAGAAAACTATCCCCTTTTCCCAACTGCGCTCCACACTGTTTTGCCATCTGGAAGCACCAAGAAAGACAAAAAATGCTTGCACGAACCTACATCCAGACATCAGCTCTCAGGAGGACAAATTTCAACTTCTCTGACTCTCCAATACAGCACTACCTGATGGCCTTGATGCATTTTAATAAAAAATCCTTTATGTGCTTACATGCTGCTTAGGCTCACTATTTCTGAGAGATGAAGTCAGACCTTTACAGGTGTTATCTGCTTCAGTAGACTCACGTGAGTATAGACCTAAGTGTTCACTCATGTCCACACATGAAATCTGTGGTGGAATCAGAAATGGAACATCTCTTGCCACAAGAGCACATTCACATGTTAACATTAAAACACCCATCTTTTCTAATGGTGATACCAATTTCCACAAACCTTCTGCCATGAGAGTGTCACAGCAGCAGAAAGGTATTGGGAACAAGCCCTTGCTTTGCAGCAAAAGCAGCCCATCTAAAAAATGTATGTATTTCTGAAGAGTTAAAAGAGGGCGGAACCCCATAGCCTCTTAAAATAGCTACATATACATACACAGAATAGAATACTGTTCGTTTATGAACTTGACCACTAGCGGCAGAGCCAACACAGAATCTGTTTTGAAACCAGTGGAAACGGGAAAGGTGGCTATGTGTCACATCCTGTTCAGAAATGGTCACTTTACCTTTGCAATGAGCTCAATACATTAATAAATAAGGGGTTAGAGGAATAACTGAGCCATACAGCTTTCTAGGCTGGTTACATCTAACCCATACACACGATTTTGATTTCGCGAGACTTACACTTCCTTCTTGCTTTGAAACCCAACCTCACTGCTCTGGCTTCTGTTATGCAGAATGCTAATTATCCTGCAGAAATGATACCGCAAGGCTCTGGGTATGCCCATGCTGTGACCTGGGGGCATGGGTTTCAGCGCTTTAGATATCGTTAGGGCGAGTCAAAGTTTTATCTGAAACTTTATAACATGAAAAATTACTGTCTCCCCAGAAATAAATTATTTCTTATACATTTTTCATTTTATAATTTTTTGGGGTTGTCAGGTAAAACAATTTTTCACTTTTCCAGTTTCTGGACTTCTCTATCGCTTTTTCCTCTCCACTTTTAATCCATAGAAGCAAGGAAAATGGGCAGATAAAACTAACATTTAAAAACACTTAAAAGGTGGTGAGAGAAATAACTAATGAACACCCAAAAGCTACAACAAAGCAGTTAAAATTTTCTTTGTATATAATTTTAAGAAGCTGACTTTTCAAATTTTTTTAATATTTATACTATACATATTGCCTCTTTTTTTGGCAGCTCTGATCATAGTATGTGTTCTCTAGACTACAAAAACATTAAACCAGTGTTTCACTACAAAGCCTGTAACTGAGGACAGTTTCCCAGCAAACCCATTGAAGAGACAGTTTCCTTGCAATCCCGTTGAAAGAAATGTTTTTCTCCATTCTGATCAAAAGGATGGAATCCATATGTCCACTGAAAATGTATATATCCTTATGTGCTCAAGGAAAATAAATTTATGTATATATGCTCATTTTTTCCCTTTCATAATTTATTGTCAGAGGATTAGGAACAGCAGAAGAAATAAAGTAAAAAATGCAGCTAAGGGTCACAAAATATTTTACAGAGGTCAATCAGAATAATTTTATCCCCTTCTGCAAATGAAGCTGTCGGAGCACAGAGAAGAAAAGCAGTGCACCGGAGTCAGTGACTATCCATGTTTCTTAATTCCTGTCACTATTTGCTGTCCATTAAACTTCATCCACAGACAGTGTTCAGGACTGGGCAGAGGAAGCATCCCTTGGCATTCTCCCTACTAGGCCAGAAATGAAAACAAATTATGTCTCTGAGGAAATTGCTTCTACTGGAAGAAGACTTTCCAAGTTGGACGGAACAGAAATATGATTGGGATTTTCATCCCAAACAAGAATAGCCAACAAATCTGACATTGTACCAGTCTCGGGTATTGTTTTGTTGGTCCTTGGAGCACAGGACAAGTCCCAGTGTCCACCTACCAAGACCTCAGTGTTGTAGTCAGATCCCCAAATAAGAAGAGACACAATTTTGCCCAAGAGCTAGAAAGCTGGCTGGACAATGGTCCAAATTTTTTCAGAGAGACTTTGGTATGCTAATTCATACCTTGCAGCTCCAATTCTACACCAAAAATCTGCAGACAGTAATCATTCTCCTGTTAATGAGAAATAGTTTGCAATTTCCCCAGAATGAGCCCAGCAGGAGAGCCAGGTATTATTAGCACCACCTGGCAGGCTAACTTTATGTGCCTGCAAGTCCAAGAACAAGCAGTGATGCCAATACTCTACCATTTTTCTAAAATGCGTGGCTCTGCACCTCTAGTGAGCTCCCCTGCCTAGAGGGAAATAACTCTGGAGAAATAAGTGTTCTGGCGAACAGGGGAGCATGCCCCAATTCATCACATCTTAGTAGCTAAGACAGTCCCTGATATCCAGCCTATTTATATTATCTTCAGATAACCCAACTCACAGCATTACAAAATCATCTCTTCACAGGGGGCATAAATATTACCCTCAAAGGGAGAAGTCAGACTCGATGGTCAGGTCATACAAAGGTTTTGAAGCACTTCTTCCACCCCATTCAGAAATCCAGATAACCCAGCCAGCTCTCAAGGACATCTCTTGGCTTTGAGATATGCCCTGAAGGGCTACAGTAGGTCCAGAAATCAATGAGTAGCTTGAACCGCATCATAAACACACTCTAGGCTTTTTTCACCTGTGACAGCTATATTGAGGATAATTTCATATTACTTAAGTGCTTCAGAACAATCATGTGTGAGAGGATGCAATAATGTGAGAATTGTTTATACAAAACCACAGAGCAAACTTCAGCACTGTAGCATACGTAGCAAGTTTCTCTATTTGCTGATGAGTAATGCTGCGAGCCGAGCAAAGCTGCAGTTCCTACAGCTATATTGTATATGTGTATGTCAAGTAAACAGTACTGGGGGGAGTGATGGGTGGTTTCAGGAATGTGTAGCCATCTCCCGCTTGCACTGGGCAGGAGGCAATTTTGGGTCATTCAGAAGAGAGGAGGAAAATGTGACACAGTGAAGAGCAGAGTACAGAAGACTGCACCTTCCCCTGGCGTTTCCACCTTTCAAGTTCAACAGGGATTTTCCCTCTCTTCCCACACATGGGGGACCCTGGGAACCCAAAGTACAGCAGGCTACTTCAAGGCATGGCCCATGGAAAATTTCAGCCCCTTTGGAAAAACCAGCAGGATCTGATTAACTGAGTGAGAAAGGTAAAAGTGTGTGTCACCCGTGTTGACCTTGCTCTTGTATTTATATCTCCTACATTCACCTATCAGCAGGAAATCTCTTTTGCTACTGTACACAAGAAATTTCATTCTGCTTTGTGGTATGTACGGCTTAAAGCATGATGATCCTCCCTCAAACAATAATGAAAACTCTCCTAAACTATAT
Source organism: Platysteira castanea (assembly GCA_013397175.1). Taxonomy (NCBI): domain Eukaryota; kingdom Metazoa; phylum Chordata; class Aves; order Passeriformes; genus Platysteira; species Platysteira castanea. Next base: position 525,187 of record VYXC01009561.1, read on the forward strand.
TGCTGTGTAGGATTCAAGGAACATTGTGATGTAGGGATATGTATGTCTGTGATATCTGATAGCAAGAGATATATATTTTTACATATGTAGGATTTATAAGCCACAATCTGAGAAGGATCTGTTACTATCAGTTGTTACCAGTCATCCTAAACACACAGGGAGTAAAAGCTGAACAGGATTCTAGTAAGGCCTACAACCCACTCAAGGAATAGGCTTGCAAAGGATACAGTTTCAAATTTTATTTTAAAAACCTATTGATTTCTTTTTTATAAAGAAACTTGTTGCCAGTCTTAGCTCGAGGTCAAAGGTTTTGTTTGAAAATTGGAAATCAAAGAGAGAATAACTAGATGAGGTGATGAAGTTCACCAAATGACTCATTCAAAATGTTTCTGTGGAGAAAATCTGCAACCCACCACTCCTCAATCCAGCACTGCACACTAACCTAACAAGTATATGGTGCACACAGCAATCCCTTATTGCTCAATTTCATTTCCTTATGGTGCCTCGTTAGCAAGCAATAGCCAGGAGATGCCATCCCCCTTAAGTCACTGCAAGTAGCAAAGCAAATTCTCCTCCCTTTATGTCTTGTTTTAAAGGCGAACTCCTTCAACTCCAATCAAACTAACTGTTCACAAGACACTTTGATCCCCAGCATGTACTCCCAACACATGCTGAATAATGCCAGATTTTGCTCCCATAAACAAATCCCAACAAGTGCCACTGTACTGTCTCCAGTCTTGTCTGGCAGTAGTCAGCCCAGGCAGGATCTGAGAGAGTCGTTTCACTTCACACACAGCTCTCACTGAATGCCACCATCTGCTTTTAGGTGGTTAAACAACCTCTACATTGGATCTGAAAATATCCATCAAATCCCGCAGCTTCTGACATGGGATAATTTCAGCTTTCTGCTACACCAGCCTTGGCCAAATGTGATAGACTTGCTCTAGACTTACACAAGTGGGAAAGGGAAGAAGTCTGATCTGTAGTGGTTTCCTTCAGAAGGGCTCAGGGCCAATGATCCTTCTGCACTCCTGGCCCCATGCAAAGACCCTCATCCCCTAAATTGTACTGATGGTGTAAGAGAGCACATGGTGACCCGGGATGTTCAGTTTAACCCAAGTCTGCAAAAAAATGCGAAGAGCAAGGTGGAGCAGACAATATTTTTAGCCTACATCAGCTTTGTCTCCCCGTTTCAGCCCATAGCCTGAAAATGCCATCCAGCCCACAGACAAACTGATAGAGAACAGCGAAGACATCCAGACGCTCCCTATGGGCTTCATACGAAATAATTTGCCTTCACTCTCCTGAGAGTCCTATGAAGACCCAGCTTTAATCAACCCCTTGCACTCCTTCCTACCATGCTGCTAAATAGGGCAGAGCTGGGGACCAGCTACACCTTGTTCCTACAGCCTTTTCTTCTGTTGGATCAGGACCACTGTATGGTGAAGTGGCTGCCATAGCAGCCTTTTTAAACCACTCCCTGGACACACCACTCAAACAGCATCTCACAGAGATCTAAGTGACTCGCCACTCCTGAGCCAGCACCTACATGAACACTGACGTAATTATCCGTATCTATTAATTAATTGATCTTTATTAATTTCTGATACATCCAAAAGTACAATACTGATGACATTTGGTTATCATAGACAAGAGCAAGAAATGACACAGACATAGTAACTCTGACATCATTCTCCGGTATTGCTGAAGAGTGAATTGCGAAAAAATGCCTGGGCATCAATATTTTCCAGATTAAGAAATCACATAATATGTCCAAAACAACGTTACTACAGCAATCTTCAGACTTTTCAGATCAGATTGGTGTTCTAAATAGGCTTATTTTCTAACTTTTTGATGCAGATGTAACAATAATTGCATGATCATAGTTACAACCCAGATGTGGTTGCTTATGGTACTTTTCAGTAGATGCAAGGGATACTTAGAGGCATCAGCTTTACCCCAGCAGAGCTATAGAAATTAGGACTGGCTTCTTTGCAGGAATTTAGATGGTATAAATATCCACAGGCAAAAAGTATTTATTTCTATGCCTGCAGGTAAAAACAAGTGGTAATAGTAATTGCAAAGCAATACATTTCTAATTGCAATAGATCATACCCTTCAAGGCTAGACTACGAGATTAGTTTCTCAGTCCTGAAGCATACTAAACAGTTCTTCTAGCAAGATACAGTATGCTTTCAGCAACGTAAAAGAGGGAAGTATACCACACCTGGTTAGAAATACACACACATGAAAATGGGTTTAACACTTCCACATACCAGCTATAGAAGCTTACTCAGATAAAATCAAGACGAAGAAAAAGGTGTTATTTTTTTAAAATGTTGCTGACTGTATGGCATTGCCCACTGGGCCTCCATTTCATCACCAGACATGGGACAGAATTGGCCTCCTGACTCAAAGGTGCACAGAGAAACAGCCACAGCACAGGTGCTGCCCTGCTCAGCCACCACACACAGACTTTGCTGACAGCTGCACAAGGGCCGGAGCCCACTGCCAGCAAGAGCTCAGATCAGAGTGCAAGTGCTCACTCGCTAAGCCAGGGCCACTTGTACTTTCCATGGACCACTCCCAGAAAAAAATATAGACCTGAAGCATAATTATTAACTTGTACAATCTGCTTTTGTGTTTTTGCAAAGGTTATGAAATAAGCAGTCTTTTTTTGAAAACCCCAGGAGAAAGACTCCTTAAGAATCTATTTATTTATCCAGTTTTATCCTACAACTGCATGCCTTACATACCTTACTAAGATTTTCACCAGGACTATCATTTGAGGTTTTCATTTAAGTACTTCTCAGAATTAAAAAACAAAATCCTCCTTCTCTTGTGTTTACATCCTCCCAATTTGTCCCTTATACAAGTGCTTATTAAGCCAGCTTAGCTGAAATATTTTTGTCTGCTTTTGGTTTTTTGCTGCACTCCTTCAAACTTTTTTCTGAAGAACCCATTGTCTAGAAAACTGGGATCTTTTAGCAACAGTTAACCATGAGAAAACCATGACTCAAGCCCAAAACACTTCATTTTGAAGCACGGGCCTAGTATCACATTACTTCCTTGCAGTCTGTAACATCAGACTCTGCCTCACACGCTGGGAAAGTCCTGAGGTGCTTGGCATATTCCAAGAGAATGAATGGTGAATCACAGCAACTTTAGGCAGAGCCAGAACACAGCTTAGCTGACAGGAGAAAATAAAAATTAACTGACCTGTTACTCCCAGGAAGCACTCTCAGATGTGGACTCAAGGGAGAAGGACGCAAAGACAGTAATAGAGACTAAAGTATTTTTGCTGCCCTACTGGCTTCTGCCTTTGCCCTCTCCTGGCTTTGCCTGATGCCTCGTGTTCCACCCTCATGCTGACGGCTCACACTCTTGCTGTTGCACACCATTTCAGCCCCTTCTGTCTCCTCTGGCTCTAAAGGCAAGTTGAACTCGATGCAACAGCTCTACGATAGAGTTTGTGTCAAGGTGTCCATGTGCACACATATGTTTGTCTGACATGCCTTCCCACCTTGGATGCCTCTAACACGAGGCCAATCCCTGCTGCAGGACTCAAGGCAAAGGGCGTGTCCCTGCATAGGGGAGCGAGTAAGGCTGAGCCATCCTGGTCCCTTACAACTACATGAGCAGCGCAGAGTATCTCCTCCGAAAATGTTTTGGTATTCAAGCCTACACTTCTTGAAGGAAACACCATTTTCTATGGAAAGTACACACCCATTGCAAATAATAAAGGGATACTTCAGCAAAAATCCATTTTTCTATAACATGGCAAATTTTCAGTCAGACCTACACAGATCTTATTACAACTCTCAGACTAGGCTTTCAACTAATTCATTCAGGCTATATCCACAAGGACTCTGTTTACCCTGTGGAGTCAGAGTGTCAGTGCACCATCATATCAACTATATATCACCCTTCTCTGGACCCGGCCCAGGTGTGTGCTCTGGCCAGTGTGCATGTAGGGCTTCTCTGCAGCTTCCAGACATCCCAGGAGAACTGTGATGGAGAAATATGTGTTCTTCAGCTTACTGGTGACATCCAGAGAGATTAAGGGGGAAAATTTGGAGGAAAAGGAGACACCAAAACTGTCAGCATGTTGGGTTGGCCCAAGGCAAGCAGGAGTCTCCCTTTTGATACCATCTCTCACAGTTCCTTTCTGTCCAGCACACAGATGGACAAACACATCATGCAACACATCATGGCTCACCAGTCAGGCACAGAGGGTTGTAGTGAATGGGGTGACATCAGACTGGTGACTTGTCACCAGTGGGGTTCCACAAGGCTCCACTCTCAGCCCTGTGCTCTTGAACATCTTCACACACCACTTGCAAACACAGGACTGGAAGGGACACTGAGCAAGTTGGCAGATGATACCAAACTGGGAGGAGCTGCTGACTCCCTCAAGGGCAGGTAGGCCCTGCAGAGAGACCTCAACAAATTAGAGAGTTGGGCAATCACCAACCATATGAAGTTCAACAAGGGAAAGTGTCAGATTCTGCATGTGGGTAGGACAACCATGGATGTACAGATGGACTGGGGAACGAGAGACTGGAGAGCAAAAAGGAACCTGGGAGTCCTGGTCGATGGCAAGTTGAACACAATCCAGCAGTGCCCTGGCAGCCAGGAGGGCCAGCCCTGTACTGGGGGGCATCAGGCACAGCATCGCCAGCCAGGCAAGGGAGGGGATTGTCCCGCTCTGCTCTGCATTGGGGCGGCCTCCCCTCGAGTGCTGGGGGCAGTTTTGGGAGCCACAATATAAAAAAGACATTAAGCCATTAGGGAGTGTCCAAAGGAGGGCAAGAAGATGGTGAAGGGCCTTTAGGAGAAGCTGTATGAGGAGCAGCTGAGGTCACTTGGTCTGCTCACCCTGGAGAAGAGGAGACTGAGGAGAGCCCTCATTGCACGCTACAACTTCCTCACAAGGGGAAGAGGAGGCATGGTCCCTGATGTCTGTGGTGCCCAGTGACAGGACCCAAGGGAATGGATTGAAGCTGAGCCAGGGGAGGGTTAGATTGGACATTAGAAAAATGTTCTTCATCCAGAAGGGGGTTGAGCATTGGAACAGGCTCCCCCGGGGAGTGATCACAGGACCAGCCTGACAGAGTTCAAGAAACATTTGGACAATGCTCTCAGGCATGTGAGGTGACTCTTGGGGATGGTCCTGTGCAGGGCCAGGAGCTGCACTCCATGTTCCTTGTGGATCCCTTCTAACTCAGCATATTTTGTGATTTCCTCAGGCACCTCCACAACAAATGGCAGCAGATCCCAGCTTGGGCAGTATCCATTATCACCATGGGGCAGGCATGTACTCCCTCCTGCTTCTCCTCCATGTCCGCTTGGGCAGTGGGCATTACTTTTTTCTCACTCACCATGGCAATTTGCAAATATTAAATTGTACTCAGAAGGGTCCATAAAATACAAGCGAAGCCAAGTAAGAAACATAGCTCAGAAATTTATCTTAAAAAAAAAGAAAGGAAACAAACAAGCTACTATAAAGGCTATGGAATTAAAACAATGTCTTTTCCCAGGTTCATGCTGAGCTCTAGGTGCATGCAACATTTCATGCAAATCAGATGTAATTTACTGTGTGATTTGTTTCTTCAATAAAAAAAGTGAGAATATGGAGAACAATAATTTTCCTACATTTTAGCTACACATTTCTCCATAAATAGCATAACTATTATAATGACTTCTCACATGAGCTTGTAGAGTGATTGCCTCTGTGTGAAACACAGGCAGATCATTTCTTTATTGTGCCCAGGATGCCTGAGAGTTCAGTCATAAGGGTTTGTGTGTATGTGAACAAATACACAAGCACATGTAGACTAGAGATAGCCCTAAAAACAAGTATATGTTTAACATTTTATGTTGCTGTACAATCTGTGTCTGTGTTTCTGTGCGTGTGTGTATCAACTATTTTGTTCCCATTGCTCCTCTCATCCAGAATCACCATATTCCCTCATATAATGTAGCACTGAACCAGCTCATGGGGACAAACGTAGGGCTACGGTTACCACAGACTTCCCAAAAGTAAAGACTTTTTCCCTCAGATGAGAGAGATTTCATCAGTTGCTATGTGGGCACGTAGGAGTTGTCAGATACAAAATTCATCTGTAATTAGCAATACGTGGCAAGTAAATATAATGGTGTCAGCGTAACGTGCAGTGCTGTTGCTAACCAAAGCCATTGCAAGGCATAATTCATTTCCCGTCCTTCCTAATATCTCACAATATGAGAGGGAACAAAATGGCCAGCATGATGAGTCCTGCAGTTGAAAAAGATCTGATTATCAGTCATTCCTTGAGGTCTAAAAGAGGTATTACAGATATGGCATTGTCATAATGTCACTCCCAAGGTGAAAAGCAAAGCATTAAATTTTTTCTCAAAAGCATTTTATTCAAATTACTTGTTTTTATTTAAAAAAAAAATGGGAAAAGTTAAATTAGGGCTTGGGATAAGGCAATTTTTGGGGAGAAACACTTGTGCGAATATTTCCTAGAAGAAACCTTACCTACAATGTTGGAAAAACAGGTACAAAACAGAACAAGATGCAAGGTTCTGAAATGCAGAAGTTGCTTTTTCCATCTCTAAAATGGACCAGTAAGTTTGGAGACACACACATATATACACAATGTATATGACTGACAGTGATTTTTTATAATAAGTCTGCATGGAATATAGAAGTGAGAAAAATCGGTGGATAAATTACAGTGAACTTTTGATATTATTATATATTAAAGTATTTTATTACAAATACTTCTGTGGCGCTTACTTAAAAAACCCAGGTTGGGTGTAAGGTTTGGGAGGGGAAGTTATTTTGGTAAAGTAGAGCAGTTATTTTCCCAGCTGAATAGTAATGGGAGAATAATAAATTCTTGATTGCATTTTCTTGCTTTTTTGACATTGTGTTTTAGATTTGTCATTTGTATATATTAATACATAATCAGCTTTGCAATAAATTCTGTTTGTGAAATCATTTCCTGATGGTCTTGATAGATTTGTACATAGAAACAGAAAGGCAGGCATCAATAAGACAGGCTTATTCAAGATGTAAAAATGAAAAACTTAATCAAAAATACTGTGTTTATTTGTAAGTTTAGCAAAAAAAAAAAAAAAGGACGAATTTCAAGTTAAACAAGGGACATGAAGTATAAAGCTCCCAACTAATATTTGCTCAGAACCCAGTATTTCAGTTTAATAAAAAAAGAGAGCATGCTCAGGCAGTGGAGAAATATTGATAATGACATTTGCCATCTTGGTGAAGGAGGATAATGTCAAAGAGTCGCTGTTGTGCCAGGTCTGCTAAAACCTGATGTATCCTACTCATAGGTATGAGGCACACAGAAACAGTGCTTATGTCCTGTCAATGGTCGGCGTGACTGTTCCACCCCTTCACTCATCATAGTTCCAACAAGTAATGCAAGTTTGCCCCCTTGCCCAAGGATGTCCACTCTGGCTCAAACATTAATGATTTCAGACTTGCAGACATCTGGTCTTCTCCACATCCCCAGTGTCTTGGAGTGATTTTATGATGTTGTATCTCCTATCGCCGCTCTATGCCCAGACATGAATCTTGTGCCTTTCTGTGCCTTTAAAACTTCATGTGTGAGAAAGAAAAAAGGCCAGGCAAACTTTTCAAAGCGGTTTCTGTGTTCAAGGACACAGATCCAGACTCCTCTGCGTTCTCCTGCTGCTGTAGAGCAGAGGAAAGCACCTTCCGGCTTTTCCCAGCTCTTGGCTCCTTTTCTCAGAAGAGAGAGACGGAGGGTTACACTCCTTTTTTTCCCTGGGACGTTGGTTTCTTCTTCTTTTCTTCTGGAACTGTTCAGAACCCCAGAATATCAGAACCTCACCAGGAGACTTTACACCGGCCCAGAGAGGGGGCCCCCACACCGAACTCCAGCTCTGGGGAGGAGAGAGACCACATCCAGAAAGGACTTTAAATCTTCCCAGGTTTCTCTCCACAGTGAGAGGTTTTATTATTTAGCATTATTATTCTTTTCCTGTGTGTTTGTTAAATAAACGGTTTTTTCCCTCTTTCACTTTCCTCCGATGAATATTTCTTTCCTGAACCTGGTGGGGGAGGAGTGGCTGCAACCTGCCTTCTAAGAGAGGACATTCAAATTTGGACATTCCTCTGAATTTTGTCTCAAACAGGGACACTCACAAAATCATATTTCTTGATTGGAATCTTGAGAAAACCCATCCAGATAAAGTTAAGGCTTCAAGCCAAGGCTTAAGAAAGTGATGTCTGTGGGAAGCCTTAATAAGTAGCTTCAAACAGACATGTAACTTTTAATTGACTGAAGTAAAAGTGAATCTCACCCTAAATTCTCAGTGCCTCACCAGGAACAATCATGCAGCCCCTGGAGACCTATTAAGGTGCTATGAGGTCCTCGAAACCTGGTACCTTGGCATCTCCCCTCAGGATCTCATGGCTCCATGGTTCTCAAGGATGAGAAACCTGTCTGCCACTCCCCTATGCCAAGCAGGTCAGCACTCCTCCTCTGCTTTCTTGTTCTCCTAAACTCTCTTGAGCTCAACAGCAGAGCAGGGGATACCACTCTGGTTTGAGTCCGGGGTGAATGCGCAGAGCATGAGCCATTTTCCCCTTTGCAGCACTGCTCTGCCAACCTACTTGGCATGATACCACTCCGACAGGGCAAGCCTTTCACAGCCAGGAGCTGAGTCAGCTTTTCTATCATTCACACATTTTGCAAACAGATGAAGATTTTCTTCAGTGTCTTTTCCATTTGAAATTTTTCACAAAATCATTTTATATATGCAGTGCCTGTACAAAGATTTTGTTGCATGTGTTAAAAATTTGGAATTTCAGCTCTTGCAGTGGCATATCCTGCACACTGCATTTTCCTAGCTTGATTGGAGCAGTATGACTGTGAATTGTATTATCCTTGACAAGGGCCAAGTCAGAATCTGTTTCCTGCCAATAATTGACAGTGTGAACTGAAAATTCACTACTTAGTTGGAACATTTATGCCAGCAAATTGGTTTTCAGGTGTATTGCTGGTTTTCAAACGCTCCAGTAATGAGGAACATATTAAACATCTAGACTGATTTATAGGAAACGAACCCAGAACAGGTGCTGCTATCTCAGCCCAGGCTTATCTGCTAACAGAATATGAATAGAAATGTTTTATACCAAACTTGAACATCATATATGACAGGATACCTCAGTCCATCTCTCTCTACACAGATGGTTTCTCTTATGAAGCAATTTCTAGGTCTCAGGCTGAACTCTTTGTTTTCTGAGAAGAAAAAAAAATCAATTTGGGAGCTCCAATAGCTAGTAGACATTTTTATGATAGCTACAATGCAAGTATGTATTCAGAGAGATTTTTCAACACTACTGGAGTAGCAGTAAACAACTTCTTTACTGCCTGATAATGCAGAGATGCTTACCTTCATCAAAATAAATCTTGAACAGGTTTCAGTACTCCTCTGAAATGAGAGGTTCAGGGACTGGGACAGGAAGACCTTGGAAGGGAATGATACTTTATTGATTTACTTAGATAACTATTTTCTTGGCAGTACTTAGCATGGGTGCAAAACACCTATTATGTGCTGACTGTAATTTTTTATAGCCTTCATTTAAAATGATGAAGTGGTTATTCCATGCTTGGTAGGACTTTGTATGTTTTGCAAGACACAAGCCTGCTTTCCAAAGTCTGCACAAGCCATGTGAGCATTCAGCCACAGATTTTTTGCTGTCTTTCAGAATGTCTTGTGTTTGAGGTTTTATCTCCACACACCTCAAAAACACCTTCCCCATTTGTTTGTTCACATGAAAAAATGTCTCCATTCCACTCACTACATTTACAATTAGGAGTAATAATATGTCCTCTATATTATATGTGGTCCAAAACAAATTCCTCCATTTTCCTTCACGCGGTTGATACAGGCCCCACTTATTCTCCTTACAAATCACAATAAATCACATCGAAGGGACTTGGGAGGTGTCCTGTTTAGAGCAGGCATCAAAAAGCCCTCTTCACCTTCCTTTTTGTCAAGGAATTATCCAGAAGGAAAAACTAGCATATGTCCAGGGAGTAAAAAAGTCTTGGAAATCACCAATTTTAATTCTGCAGAAGGTCTGTCAAAACTTATTTACATAGTAATTCATTCTTCTGCTCCAAAAGCCAGTGTCACTGTCCCATGTAGACATCTTTCAGAGAGGTACCCCTCTCTGTGATGCTTCCCTGCCTCCCCAGGGTTGGAAAGGAACAGGGCCACCAAGGGAGCAAACTGTTAAACTGTTGTAAAGTTACCATCCTGACCTCCTGCAAGTCCTTTCCATCGGCACAAAAGGAGCATCATTTGGTAGAACCACGTGTTGGCACCTCCTGGAGCTCAGGGCAGTCTCAGATTGTGCCACAGGAGCAAGAGGAAACCAGGATGCATTTTTCATTTCCGAGGATTTTGAAATCTTCCCCTGCCTGTATCAGAAGGATAGTGTTGTATGAGTGAAGTAAACAAATCCAAGGGATACAAAGATCCTCCCTTGTAAAAGAGGGCTCATCACCCCACCTCTGGGATCTGTCTGAAGTCCATGTTCAACATGCAAAGTTTAAAAGCATTCCTTATTGTCACCAGCTAAAGGAGTAAGACAGGTGTCCATCAGCACAAGGACATCATCCTTGTCCCCTCATCACTGTTGAGAGGGGTACCCAGAAGGCATTGGCTGTTCCAGGTACAGGCTCGTTGTCTGGACCTGACCAAACTTCTGCTATGGTCAGTCAGGACTGGGATCATTTTGCACTGTCTCTCTGTCTTTGACCACCAATTCTGCCATGAAGCTGAGAAAGCTTTTGAAGAAACCTGCTGGATCTCCACTAAAGAAGACTTTGAAGAGGTCGTGGATTAGCTCTGAACATTATCACTGTTGGCTCTATGAATGAATACTTTTTTTGTTTTCTTTCCTGAAAACAGAAAATGGGGGAATAAATGGGGAAACCGACATATGGATAAAACATTTGGCTGGAAAATAGCATCAGAATAAATTTTGCCCTCTGGTTTGCTCTATGGCTAACTGAAGTCCACTTATGGTGAGATCAGGGAAAATACAAGACACCTAATAGCAGGTCAGGTGAGATGTTACTCAGTTAGCATTTTACATTGCAAGTGTTACAAAGAAAGACGAAATACTTTATTAACTGACTCTGGCAACCTGGCACACTGCAAAAGAAAAATTAACATATATCCTACAAACCCCGGCAATTACAGTGTATTTAATCCAGATTTTTTTTTATATAATATAACTGTAAAAAATAATTTGAGAGTGGAAACATTACCAACAAGATGACAGAACTATTAGCAAGCCAGCAAAAGAGAATTAGTTGCTAGATACCATCATTACACACTCAGATGCCAGTAGCGGCTTCTTGGCATTACAGCTGACGGCACAAGGTTTGAACTGGTGCTCCGGATAAATGTAAGTACTAATGCACAGAGAAGTTTTCCTACAGACTCACTTCATGCTTCTGTTAAACCATGACAGTCTGCCTAGCAAAAGTGCCCAGCTTCGGGCCACAGGGAGCTGCCCAGTGAGGCTGCCCCAACTCAGCCGGCTCTCCAGCCTTGCTCCCTGGGAACAAGGAGCACCCACATGGACGTATTTTGCAGCACTGCAGAGGTAACAGACAGATTTTCTTTTTTGTCCAGAGCACAGATTTGTCCAAAGCGCAAGGCTTTCATGCCCTCTGAACCCTTTCAGCTATGTGAAGCATCTGAAACCTTTCCCTCCTGCTCATCTGTGAGAGGTGACAGAAAGCCCAAACCCTGCCATTCCCTGGGGTGATGGAACTCAGCATGACATCTCCAGACCTGGAAGTCATCTATTCCTCCTGCAGGGATTATCTGCCCTCATGTAGTTAACGAGTTAATAGTAACCATATGGTTGATTACAGCAATTATTGCAAACACAATGTCTAATGAAGGCAAAAGTATGGTAAAATAATTAGACTTAATTATGACATTCACATTTGAAATTATGTGTCACTTACCCTGCATCCAAGATGAAAAATTCCTCCTGAAATGGAGTAAATTTAAGCTTCCTCTGCATTCCCCAAAGCCAGGATTCCTGCAGCACTGGAGGAAACAGGGGGATGTGTTTATGAAGCCCCAAAAATTGAGACAATATAAAGCACCCGGGCTTTTTTTTTTTTGGCCCATCCACACCCTTCTGTTTTTGTGGGTAACTCTCCCTCCTCACCCAGTGCTCTCACAACTGGGCTGGAAGCTTCAGAGGGGTCAGGAAGGCAATAAGGATCCTGGAAAAATTCCCAGAATCCTCCAGTCCCCATGTTATTTCACACACTTGAAAATAGTTCCTCACACCGGCATAGCTCCGGAGGCTCTCCTAGGTCTTCCTTCTAATGGCATGCATGACCCAGAGTTTTCTAAGGGCAGTCCCATCTTCCGCTACTTGAAGAGCTCTTCCCTCTCCTTTGCTTCCCTAAGCAGTAGCCTGTGGCCCGAGTCAATTTTAATTTACAAATAGCAGTCTCATTTTGGAAGTTTGTAACGCATACTTGCACGTAAAATATTGGCTGCAGTGGGAGAGGGGAATTTCGGGTTGGTGCATTTGTCACAGTGCTCAAAATTCTGGCTGTATTGATTTGCTCAATTCATTTTACAGCGCTATTTTCATTAGCTAATCCTGGAGAGTTCGCTGCCCTGTATCTATTAAGTACACACTCACACACACACTCATTCAGGGTGGGGGAGGACAGATTTCATTAAAAAGCACCACAGACGGGAAGGTATCCAAGTCACTTCCAATACATTATATTAGCCCAACTGGAGGTTTTCCTTAGAGTTCACAGAGTTCATGGTTAAAGCTTTTCTTTTGATGGCCTGAGTCATGCACTCCAGTATGTGCTTCATGGTCACTGCCTGCTAGCTGGGAAATATTTATGCTATGTGGTTTAAACTTCAGCATGAAAATTATTTTGACAAAATACACAGTAAGAGCACTTGGTCTGCTTTGCTTCACGCCAGTATGAAAGTGCTTTTCATGTGGCCTCTTACTTTATTCACTGTAACATCTCAATGGGAACCTGCAGGGTTAATCAAGAACCTGTGTATGAATGGATGCTCTTCATATAACCTGAAGTCATTTTTTCTGCATTAAGTCACTGATTGTAATTTACAAACGGCTGCTGTAGTGTTTTGTCATCCCTGGGAACATGGGCAGGCACATGGCACATTTTAGGCATGAAGATGATCTAATTTGAAACTAAAACTGCTTGGTACATAGCTAGCAGACTCTGGAGCCCGTTTCTGCGGTGCTTACCCACCACTCTACCCTACCACAAGCAACACTGACAGCTTGCAAAGCACCTGGTCTGCTACAACACCAGCAGCAGAACTGAACGGTGGGCAACCACGTCCAGCCCACCCACAGATTCTCTGGCCAGCAGAAGTTTGTTTCTACCGTGTCCTGCCTGTGCTCTAGTTCCCTCCTTGCCTGAGCCCAGCCGGTGTTTCATGCCTGGTAACTCTCATTGGGCAAAAAAAGCAGGCACGATTGGAAACTACAGCAATATATATACACAAATGGGAGCCATCCTCCACTGCAAAGTAAATTCCAGGCAGCAGTCTGTGCCACCGGCAAATCATGCAATGATAGTGTCCAGAGGAAACCTTGCCAGTTGTTCCATGTAACAAATCACACCCCTCGGAAACTCTTTGCATTCCCAAAAGGTGAATCAGTTTTTCTCTTTCTAAGTGACCTCAGCTCAACAAATCATTAACTCGAGAAAGGTGCAAAGACAAACCATGGGATTTTCAAGTGCTACTCAAGCACCTGAAGTACAGGAAGCATCTGCTTATAGGATCTGTGTTACTCTGGATGGGGTCAGTGCACCTAATTGTCACTGTAAAGTGGCAATATTTTCCAGCAATTACAGGTAAGAAGTTCTAGGTTGTTTTGTTTTGTTTTGAGTTATATTTAGTCCATATATAGAAAAATAAGGTACAGTTGACTCACAGTACTCGCTGGGAAATGCAGACTTTTTATTCATTCATTGTATTTGGAAACAGTCTTCGTTCTTACAAAATTTGCATTCACCTGGAGTAGTTTTCAGACCATTCACAGTTACCTGAGGTTGTAGTCTTGGAAAACTGCTACAGGGCAGGGAAGGAATGAAGATGCATAGGCTCCCTAACAGCCAAGATTCTGAATTACATCACTGTTTCATAAATATATTCATTTTATTCATGTTCATTCCTGAAAGAATTTACTGCAGCAAGGATGTCATCTTGACTATGTATCTTAGAATTGATCATTTCCCCAATTAAGCTGTTCAGGCCTCAGACTTAAAGAGCTGTCACAGCTGCTGGAAGATGATTTATCTCCTGATGACGGGCAGAGCTCCTGACCAAAAATTATTAATGACAGAGCTTCTTTTTTTGAAATAACCTTAACCCAAGCATATATCTTCTTAGTCACATTAATATCTGAACACATACCCCCAATACTTAGCCAGGTATTAAATGGATGTAAAATCCTAAACCTTAGTCTTTTAATACAGAGCCTTTCAAATGAAGAATAAGAGATTAATCCAGCCCTATTCTGTGCCAGGCTGTACAGCAACTGCTGCTGTTTCATGGGAAATGCAGGCTCTGAAGTGCTTTGTTTTACATCGCTCTGCTAACTTCCACAATGGAACTTCCCCAGGCTGGTCTGGGAAAGGATCCCCCCAAAAGAAAAACGCACAAAGATGAAACATGACATGTGTTTGTTCACCAGTTCAAGTCAATTATTTTTGTGTAAGTCTCCTCTAGGGTTTAACACCACTCCCACTGCAGTTACTGAAGAGTTCTGCCATTGGCATTCGCGAGGCAAGAAACAGGACCCTCATCAGCATGGGTTTGTGACCACTGCTACAGCAGCTGGGGCTCACTGCTGCCCTGGACGAGAAGACTTTATTACATTTAAGAGCTTAGCAAATTTTAACATTAAATAAATTGAAGGGACATTGTTTGTGGGGATTGTTGTATACCCAGTATGGCTCAGGTCTGTGCAAAGGCTTGAACAGCAGCATCCTGATGTGGTTGAATTCTCCTGTACTGTGAATGCATACAAGGATAGAGGCACAAACTCAACCCAAATTTTCCCTAATTTTAATGGCCTTAAATCTTTTGCACCTGAAAAACCACCCTCACAAATGTCAATGAGAGTGAGATAATTCACACACTCAGCTGAGCAGTTCTACCATATTCCAGATATATGTCAAAACTTCCGTTTAAACTTTTGTTTTAATTAGTTCAAGAATTCATGCAAATGTTTAAAAGTTTTAAACAGCTACGTGTCTTTCTTATTATTCAGTTCCCTTATTATTCATTTTCAAAGGGCCCTCTGACACCTATCAAATCTGATAGACGGAGCAGTGATTTCTCTCAGGCGAGTGTAAATCTTACAGCACTTCCCACATGATATTACTTTCCACATGTCTGATGGCTCTGGAAACAAGTAATCAAATTAATAGGACTATTTAACTTTCATTCATATCTTAGCTGCCACCATAAATTTTCAACCATCAGAAGACAGTAAAATGTTAGTTTTGCTTTATTTGGAGAAGATATTCATTTTCACAACTTCTGCCTTATTAAACCCAGCAGCTTAATTCTTGGGTAAGACAGTATGATTCACACTGACAGCAGTTTCAATAACCACTCCAAACTTTTGCTATTTACATTTGGTTTTTTGAACAGGTCATATTCCCAGCATTAAAAGTTTATGATGATTTAAAAGGGAGACTGTAAATATTATCTACCTTGGTCTGAAAACGTCAGTAGTTAAAAATACAGTGGGAACCAAGTGCAGCAGCACAATTCCTCAGCTGATCCACTGAGCTTTTCTTCGGCAATATTCATTCCTGGGAACATATCAAAACTGTCCTCTGCTCACTGTGCTGGCTTGACACTGCAGCAGCTTCAATACATCGTTATTCTTCTGCAAAATGCCCAGCAGTCTCAGCCCAGGATCTCTAAGGGATCATGTCACTTTTTGGGAACAAGTTTTGCTGTCTTCTGCTCAGCTGTGGCTCAATGGAAACAGCACAGAGAGCTGCTGGTTCACGGCCAGGTAACTGAGGGCAAGATGAGGGCAATGCAAAAGTCATCAACTATACAAATGTATGAGTTTTTAACTACTCAGACAAGGTGTAGTAATAGCCTGCCTGTGTGCTCTGAGCACATCTCAGTTGCAGACTGAAACTTCTTCATTTAAATCACCATGAATCATACCACTATTTCCCCATTGCCCATTCCTTGGAAAGGGTAGGTTTTCAACCCACCCATTGCCAGCATCAGCTCTTTGCACATCTCAGTAAAATAATATTAAGCATTTTTCCCTTCGTTCCCCTTCAGCCTCCATCCACACATGCAAACCTTGCACTCAAGAGGAAGTGCAGAAGAAAGTGTGTGAGAGCTGCTACCAACATTGCTTCCCACATCTGAGTGGACAGCAGCTGAAGACCCCAGTGGATCTGTGTGACACACACAGCAGCATGAACAAAACAGCACCTCACCACTTTTAAGTAAATATCTTGAAATACTTAAAGAAGGTACTAATTTTAGTGAGGACACTGCACAGTGACTAAATAGATCAAAACTCACTGATCAGAGTTGAAAACTGCTAGAGCTGTTCTGCATTCTGTTCTAATAAACTGTTTGCAAAAAAGATTATCAGTCTTGTGACATGATAGTTTGGCATTTGCAACTTAAAATTACATTGGACATTTTGTAGCTTTATGATATTGCAAATTCAAGCTTTGTTGGCTAACAATTATCATCTCACTTCTTTCAGAATTACTGCTTCCCAGGCTGCTTCTTCCTCTTGGAGATATGTTTTTCAGATTATTTTCCCTCAGATTTATTATCCTGCAGTTTTCCGTGATGAATCTTAGTTTCTATAAAAACGCCTGCCTACCTTTATAATCTCTTTAGGTCTCTTTTTATTATCTCATTTTCTCTCTAGTCCTCCTAATTCAATATCCTCTGAATTTTGTAATCATGTTCTTCTCACTTTTTTCTTTTAGATCATTAATGATGGTATTTAATACAACCTCTCTTACACCACTCCTAAAGTACTGCATGATGATTATAATGCTTAGCTTTTAAAAAGCACAGTCTATCCATAACTCAAAAAGCATTTCATATGTCAGGAAATTGCTGTTAGCCCATATTACAACCAAAGATGCAAACGATGCAGGTGCTCACAGAAGCTGGTTTCCTTTCTCTGTGTTTCATCTACAGGCAAAGGACAAAGAGATACAAATTCCTCTAGAGCCTGTTTTGGAGTGGCTAAATGAACTTTCTACTGTGAACACCCCTTCAGAGGACCCCACCACCTCTACAAGTAAAATGAAACAAATAATAAGATAATATTGCCAACAGCTTTCTAAAAAAAAAAAATAAGAGAAAAAAAAGAAAAAAAAAGATAAAGTCAAGAGAAAAGTCAAGGCAAAAATCCAACAATCACTGTTACTTTGTGCTGCTATTTCTCAATTCAGCCATAGCCTTTGGATTATCACTGTCCAGTGGTTGGATTATTGACTGTCTGGTGTGAGGGACAGTCTGATGAGCAGCAGAGATGTATTACAGATATTTTTCAAAGGTAGAAGGAGGTCTGTCTCACTTCCTTTGGCCAAATTTCTCTCTGAATAATTAGATTCTGAATGCCTAAAGTGTCAAAGGCTTTATTTGGGTAGGATATTAGCTTCTTGTGATAAAATTACAATGCAATCTTTTTGCACTGTTAAGCAGCTGCCATTGTCCACATGAAAGCTCTATGTTGCTGACTGATGAAGAAAATTATTACCCCATACTCCTATCACCATATTTATAGAGATGGTGTCCATGCTACTGATAGCAAGACCATAGGATAATTTTGTCCTTTACTTCATTTAACATGACCCATGCCTATAGTCTCCTTGTCAGGAAGTTACCCTGCCACCCCAAGCCTCACAAACGTGCAGGAACTCCTCTGAGTTTAGCAGAACACCCCGCACAAACACATTAAGGTTAGATGAAGGAGTGTTCATTCCCTGCTACGTTTTAATTAGGTAAAAAATCTGCAGGGAACAAAGTTGAGCAGAAACCTCTCATGGCAGAGCTGTGGCTAGACCACAGGCTCCATACACCTCTTTCATGCTGTGAAAACCTAGACAACCAGTTCCCACTTGCAAGAGTGCAACATGGGACCAGAGGATTATCTGTCACAATTCAAACGCAATTCTCTGATAATGGTGACTGTGTTCCACTGTTAGAAGTGATAGACTTACATAATTAGCTGCAAGTGCTATTTCTGTGTGTGTAAAATCTTTTAATTATTTCCTTTTTAATTATTTTAAATTACCTAATAACTCTTTGGCAGAGAGGGATGTATGGGAGGGAGGTAGTGCAAAGCCCGCCATCATTATGAAAGCTTTTCAAGAGCTCCATTATGTGCTGTGAGCATCTGACTCTTTGTAGCATGAGTCACCCACAAAGTCTTGAGCCATCAAGTAATTAAGGTTCTTTAATACAGAGTGGGAGGGGAGGAAGTAATACCATTTGTCGTTATGATCAGTCACATTCCTACAAGTATATATCATAACTGTTTTATAAATGGATTATTAGCAAATCAGATTACAGCACTAATTATTTCTCCCAGCATTTCCTTTGCCCATGTGCTGAGGACTCATCCACTCCCCACTTATTATTACTCTTCCATCTGCTTTTTTCCCCCCTTTGCTATCTCACACGCATTCACAATCACTTATGTAAACTCACCCAGCACAGGAAGGACCCAACAATAACTGTTATTAGCACTTCAAAGGAAAAAATATTGCTGGTTCTCATTGGAAATCTTTCTGAATGGATACCTGCATGGCAACCCCGGTACAACATGATGGTCGTAACCCAGTTCGGAGCAGAACTGTGAAAGAGGAATTCACAACACAAAGCTATCTCCACGCTGGCGAGCAATCTCAGAAGAAAAGACAAGAATTGGCAGGCCTGAAAAGAAAACCACCTTTCTCACCTTTACTGGAAAAACAGGGCTGTTAGGTAAGACGTTAGATAACTTTTTTTTCCTTTTTAATGAAGACTAAGCCCAAGAGAGCTAGATTATTCCAGGAAAAAATCAAGGACAGGACGAAGTTAAAAAAGAGCTGATGAAAGGAGCAAAGTGGAGGGGTAGGAATTAAACTAAAGGAAAACATAGGTGGAATCATAGGTCATATTTGCTACACACACTCAGTGAAACCTGCTATAATTTTAAAGAGCTCCCACAGGATTTAGCAGCCCCAAGGAAATGTAATCATTGTTCCAGATGTAAGTTTTCACAAAAAGAACAGAGATTTAGATGTTTCTGTTTTGCCATTTTGCCTGCCCTACAAAATTCATTACAATCATCAAGTCAAAGCCCAAAATGTTATACAATATGAAAAGCAAGGAAAAGCTGCTCCCCTACCCAGCAGGGTAAAAACACAACTCCTGCCACAGATTTACTAGAGTAAAGGAAAGATTTCAGAGTAAAAAATAATGGCTTGTGAGACCACAGATCTTCTGTCGATTCTCCAATCTTGCTTTTTCCATTTCCAGAAGAAAAACCAGTCTTGTGTGCCGTCTTTGCACAAATTACTTTGCCAGCTCATAAGGTGGGATTAACATTACTCAAAATGTTTGTTAGGAATGGATTAAAAGTGTTAAAAATGCTGGGTTTAGGCTCAGCAATAATGATGAATTTGCAACAGACTTCTGCTTAATATCTGCCTAATCTGTCGTGTAATCAGGGTGCACATAACCAATTCCTTTGTTGAAGCTGTCCCCTGGCCAACACAACTCCTCTCTCCATCGCTACCAAAACATTGCTTGTGTTGGATCCGCTCTCCTACATACTGTCCTCAGCTCAACTATATTATGTGTACATCAAGGCAAAAATACAGCTCTCCACCCTGTGCCGGCTTTGGCTGGGGTAGAGTTAATTTTCATCACAGTGCCTAGCATGGGGCTGTGTGTCGGATTTGTGCTGAGCACAGAGTTGATAATACAGAGATGTTTTTGTTATTGCTGAGCAGGGCTTGCTCAGAGACAAGGCCTTTTCTGCTTTTCATACAGATAATGTTGGCAAGGAGGCTGGAGGTGCATGGGAGGCTGGGAGAAGACACAACCTGGACAGATGACACCAACCAACCAAAGGGATATTCCATATCACCTGAAATCATGCTCAGTATATAAAGCAAGAGGAAAAAGGAGAAAGGGGGAGATGTTTGGACTGATGACACTTGTCATCCAAGTAACCATTGCATGTGCTGGAGCCCTGCTTTCCTGGAGTTGACTGAACCTTGTTTTGCTTTGCTTCCATGCACAGATTTTGCTCTACCTATTAAACTGCCTTTATCTCAAACCCACAAGTTTTCGGGCCTTTAGTCTTTCGATTCTCTCCCCAGTTCTGCTGGTGGGGGAGTGAGCAAGTGGCTGTGTGGGCCCGGCGTTGGTTTGCTGGCTGGGGTTTAACCATGACACACCCTTAACTAGAGCTACCACCTCCATTTCAAGGCATGGTGATACAGCATCAACAGAGAGGCACCAAAGGGGGAACATACACCCATATGCAGAAGGACTATTAGTATGCCTGCATAGCCAGGATGGACAAAGTTATCCCATGCTCAGCTCCACCACCTGCACTGCAGGTGAGGGGAACGAAAGCCTGGCACGATCTGATGGACCAACCCCAGCCACAAGGAAAGACCCACAGATTCCACCAAAATTTCTTGGCATGTGTCCCAGCAGCTTGCAGGGTTCTCTGTGAGGGGCACACTGCAGGAGGGTGCCTGAATTTGCTTTCATAAATGTTTTGCTTATGTTCTTGAGAAGAGGGTCTTGGGCCGGATGGATTTGCACGTGTCAGCATCTCACATTCACCTCTCCAGAAGAATGTGACTCAAAAGCGTAATTACCTTTCCTTTTCTCCAATCCCAGTTTACCTGAAGATGACAGCTGAATTTCTGCTGGCTGAGAAGCATGGGTTCATCCAGAAATATTTCCCACAACACTGGCTCTATCCCTCAGTAGGGCTTGATTCTCTTCAAATATTGCTGTGGTACCATTTTAATCAGTAATTACAGACAAAGCAGAGTCATAAACTCCCTCTAAAGTGAGTCCTCCTCACTGGTACCGAAACAATAGCATACGCCTATGGTTGGGCAAATGTCTCAACTTTACTCTCTCTAAGGTGCTACTTCACAACATTAAACCTATAAAACTCAATCATACTCTAGCCTGGGAGAAAAATTCAGTGAAAACTCTAGAGGAGTCAATTTATTTGGAAGTTAACCAGACATATTTCAATCTCGATTGGACATCTAGAGACACAACATAAATTTTTATATAGGTTATTTGATTCTCACACCTCATAAATTAAATAGAATGATCTCTGATATATCTAATGCCTGGTGGTAAAACTGTGGAAGGATGGATTTCTGGTACATTTGTTTCCAGTGCCCTGCAGTTAGGTCCTTCTGGGCATCAGTTAAGGTTAATGTGAAATGAGGGGCAGTGACAGGAGACAGTTTTAAGTCCTGACCAATTTGCAAAGGAAAGTCAGCTTGCTGGGGCCAGCTTACCAGACACTCTGCATAGGACAAAGCTAACAGTGAATTAGGTATTGTTGCCAGGCTTTGCTCAAAATTGCTGCAAAACCATAGAAAGCTGGGACATTGCTTGGCAAGTTGTAAGCAAATATTCCAGAAAAAAATTGTTTTCATAACACAGCTGGATGACTAATTTATTAGGTTCATTTATCCCATCCAAAGTCACTCACAACTTTCCATGTATTTGCCATTTCAGTGAGCCAATAATGAAGTTTGATTTAAGCTGCAACCACTATGAAAATCCAATTAAATTGTATCTAGTAAATGTCTCAATCGAATATAGAGTGGGGTAGACATCTAAATCCCATGGTGGGTTCTCGTGTCTTTGACCGAACAATGCAGAGATGGAGTAACACAGCATGTTACAATTCAGAACTTGACCCACACTAACTAGCTGCGTGATTCATCCTGCTAGGAAGAGAGAAAATGCTCTTGTGGACTTGTGGTCCATAACTAGACACAGCCTGCATGTGTAGCAATAACTGTGCAAATACACTATCTGTGTCTCCAAATGTACAGGTAAAGATTTCTTTCAGTAAAACTTAAGCTAAAACACCACTTTTTTGTAACTCCCCAAGTAAAACTCACATGCTCCCAGGAAACAAACACCATCAAATGAAAATTTGTTAGCTGTTACACAACAGCAGTGACGTTACGGAGGAAGTTACACTACAATCAGAACTGGCATGTGTCTCACATGCAATAACAAGGCTCAGAGCTGTCAGCAGCCATTCAAGTTGTACTGATTACCATCAGCAGGAAAATAACTCTGAAGTATTTTGGTCACTTGCTCCCATTTTTTTGGTACCCCCTTACTTTCTCCCACTGTTTCACTACTTTTTAAAATTTTTTCTTGCCCTCCCTTTTCCCTTGCTTGTGTCTTTCTTCCAACCCAAACTTTCTTGCTTCTGAATTTCCTTTCCATGAACAACCCTTATGTTTTCCTTCAGCATTTTCATTTTTTTCTCAACTAAAACTAGGCTTGACTGGTCATATTATAGTAAGATTATTACTAGTGACAGTATGTAACTGCATTTGTTGATTTAGAAATCTCTTACAGTCTTATATTTCTTTCTTGTTTCCTGGTTCATTTGACAAGAACTGGTCATTTTGACAGAGATTTGTGTGCAGAGATTAGTATCACTAGGCTTCAGAGTGAACTTCCCAATGTAGTGCAGTGCAAAGGAGGACAAAGTGGGAAGGAATTCATTTTTCCCAGAGGTCTTATTTCACATAAGGAAGAGAACACTTTTATCTGTTATGCTTATCTTGCTTTTAAAGGTTAGTTTTGTAGCCAGGTGGGTGAGCAGCATTTTATTACTAAAGTAAGCATGTTTCCAGGCTTCATGTGCCATATGGCCCACAAAGAAATAAAACTCCAGCCTATGGGCAGGGTGCTCAAGACCTCTGCTCTAGGCAGCTGCATGCAGCTCTGAATTCTTGGGGTTTTTTTGGAAATTTTATGCATTCTAATTTGATTAAGTTCCTTCTCTTGGCAACTGGTCATTGTCAAACCCTTTTCTGATCAGCAGGGGACTAATACAACCTGGGAGCTCCAGCCCCGGCGGTGGAAAACATTATAGGCGCAATAGACGACATATTTGCAAAGAATATCTCCTGCACCTGGACTCCATTTATTAAGTTTGCAGAAAGGACAGCTCCTGCCAAGAAGCCAGACACTCTGACCTTGTTTGAACCTGCCTGCTGCTTGTGGAGCAGGATCTGTAGCAAGCAGGAGCAAAGGAGGGGCACGGGGCACAGTGCTGCTCCTCAGGGACTCACTCCAATATATGGTGAGTTTATGTTCCAAAGTGTTTTACTTTTAAAGCCTGTATTCTTTCATCTCATCACAGGATATAACGTTGCTATTGAGCTATATTGCTGTGTCTAGTCAGGGCATGTGTTTGTATGCTGGTGTCAATCATTTCCTTCTGCACCCTTCATCGGCTGCAGCTCATGGAGTGGCAGGTGGTTCCTGCTCTCCAATCTACTGATGCTCCTTGGGTTTATTATAGCATTTCCCCCCCTCTCTTCAAGCTTTATAACTGATCAAGATCTAAAGTCTCTAATAAAGAGTAAGTTAAAAGGGATAAAAAAATCCCAGCATACAAAATACAGCTTGTATTCAATACTCAGCTCATCTTCAGTAAGGTTCTAGTTTTCCCACTATGACATGAAATTGGACTTATCCCATAATGCTGTTCTCATTTAGGATTTAAACACGTTAGCATTTCCCTTAATGATCATCCTTGGCTCGCAGACACTGCAGAGATAAGTGTCCTGCAAATAGCTAAGCTGGATAGATACAGATACTGTTTTCCTTAATAAAAGCAAGATCCTTCAAAACAACAGATTACCTAACCACAGTATTATCTTTCCAAACAAATAAGATGCTTACTTACTCTTTTGCAAAAGGAGGAAAAAAACCCAACAAGAGCAAACAAAAATCTCTATCCCTGGATAATTGAGTTGTCTCCTTCTTAAAACTGCTCCTCCCAGCCTGCAAGCAGCACAGTACTAAAGAGTGAGCTCCATTTGATGTCTGCTGGACAGCTTTACTGAAAACCAGGCATACCCGTAGGCATCGTACTGACTGGGGACTGCATTCAGGGCATCCAACACGTGGTACATTTTGGCCCTCTGCAAAATCACTTCTGTGGCTGAAGCCCACATTGGAAAACTTTCTCATAACCCACGACTCAGCCATAAGGTTACAGGGAATCAAAAAGACTGGAGAGGGGAAGGAGAAATCAGGAGATTCACCACCCCTTATTCCTGGCAGTGCCTTGGCTGAAGGTGCCAGAGAGGATGGTGAGATGTTTGTATCAACACCTGCCTATTAGGAGGAACAGGGACAAGGAACAGCCCACTTATTTTACACTCCATAACACTGGCAGGTCACCATCCCAGGCTTTTTGTTACCAATGGTCTGGGATGGATTTGAGCAAGGTAAATGGAAGTGAAGTGCTGGGTACTATAATTAGTCCAAAGAGGTTCCCAGTTTCTAATTATGTCTACTTTAGCCATTTAGTACTGTCTCGTAATACGGGTACACACTTTTTCCTTTGTCTGGAAAAGAAAAGGAAAACCTGACACATCATTCAGACATATAAAGGTAAAAGACAATTAATTATGTTTATTTATATTGGACTTGTGGTAGGATAATAACCAGGTCATTAGAAGCATAAGTAGTTGAACACTCACACTGTTTAGGATCTAGACCTGGAGGTGTGCTGGGGAAAAAGCCTTGAGACCAGAGGATAGGCTGGTGGAGCCAGAGAAACCCCTGCACTGGTGGGCTGCGGGAGAATTTGGCAAACTGGGAAGAACGGACAGGGCATCCCACAAGAAGGTGACATGAGTTTTGCCACATTTGTATTTTGCTGCGGTGTTTAATTATTATGACCAACCCCCCAAAAATACACTGTTGTCTCAACAAGATAAACAATAGCAAGATATGCCCTTATGTTATGTTGAAGCCAAATACTGGGTACGTATGCATCAACTGTGGTGGGGTAGTTGTGTTTGTGGTGGGGTAGTTGAAATTCCACTCCTTACAGTTCCTGTAAAGAAAGAGGTAGAGAGGAAAGATTGCATTGATAGCCTGACTGCCCACTGTACTGTTTCCAAGGAAGTGAGACAAGATCAAGTCAGTCTGAACATACTTCTGTGCCCCTGAACACTATTTGATAAAACTTAAAAAAAACCCTCCCAGTCATGTTTACAAAATGCAACTCATGTTTTGGATCATTACTTCAGCAACCAATAGATAAATGCTAACATACTGCACAGACCAGGCAGAAGAAGTCATAAGTCAAGACATTCCAGCAGAACTATTTGCACGTGTCTACTGATCTGCTAATTTGAAAGCTTTCATTAACAAAAGGGAGTCAGTTTGATTTTACTGGACTTTCTAGATCACTTTAAAAGATCAAAATTTTGCTCTGCTGCAGCACAAATATTGCTTTTCCTCATTAGAACTGAATTCCATTTATTAGCATAAGTAAGAAAAGGGTACAGTTTGTTCAAGAAAAGTTATGAAAGGAATTAAAAATTTGTGGAAAAGTTGTTTTCCTAAGCAAACCTGAAAGCAAAGGGGGGAAATTTCAGTAAAAAGAAATATTGCTAATCCTTGTTTTCTAAGAACAAACAAATAAACAAGGCTCATTTCTTGCTGAAAATATGCTTTCTGAGGAAAGAAAAAATTAGCAAAAGGTCAATGTTCACTATGTTCTAACTTGGAATAGTTAATTCAGTTCTTCCTAATATTCTGTGACTGCCAGCCTCTGGCCAAAGAAAACAAAGACCTGGTAGGCCTTTGCAGTTGTTTTAAAATAGTAAAGGTTTCCACCCATAAATACTACTTCTTCCTAGAGCTACAGGGAACACCCAACTCTGCCTTTATTGTCTCTGTTTCTGTGATGACTAGTATCTCCTCATAAGTGGGTTGCTTTTGCAAAAAGCAGAGAAAGGAAAAGAAACTTTTTAAAATGCAATCCAGGCCCAGCATCTTGTCTCACTGGTGTCCCCACAGTCTGGCACAACATCGAAAGCTGTGGGAGCAATAATGGAAAACAAAAACCTCACAAATATTGGTTAGAACAAGCATCTATAACATTATTAGCACTGTTACTGTGTGAAACAACTGATTACTTTGCTCCGAAGCAGTAACAAATATTTCTGAAAGCCCTGAACAGGGCAGAGACCACTGCATGGGAACTGCAGGCTGTCCAGTTAGGGAGCAGGGACAATATCACTGGACTGCAGAGACTATTGCTATGCCATAAATATATTCTATCACCTTATCATACCAGCTAATTCTTTCATTTCTTATCCTCACAAAAACCTCAACAAATCTAAACAAATCTCAAAGCCATTTGTGGATAAGCTGTAAGCAGAAAAAAGTCAGACAAAACCAATCCTGGCACATAATTCAGGCAGCTCTGCTCAGGGGTCAGATTTATGGAGAACAACGCTTTAGCACATGCAGGTATCCCAGATCAGAGGCAGCCTATATCTGGGAATACAACAGGCCTGCTCAGATTTAAATATGTCCTAGCACCAGCACACCAGTCCACTCTTGTCACGGGGTCAGTCACCACCTTACTCATCAGTAACCTCCTACCTACTCCTCTATCAAATCTTCATAACAGAAGGAATGGGGTTTTTATCTGACTACATCATCATGACCAATTACAGCTTTCAGAATTGAGTGAGGTTTGCACACTATCTCATATAATTTTTGTTAACGTTGGCTTTGTTCCAGTTATAATTATGAGACTGGTATTTGTTTAATTTTGGGCAACTGAAATAATAACTTTGTGAAATTTATCTTACTTTAGGCTCATTTTCCCTTATTAATGGCAGTGGGGGAAGTTGCCTTCTCTCTTGTTATGGCTTTGCATAGATTCTAAAGAGCTCAGAAACAGCTGAGCACTGAAATTACCTGGAATTATTTACAGCAGGCCTTGCTTAACTTTGAAGGGAAATTTAGAATAATTTTTGTTTTACTTGAAGTATTCCTTGTATCATAGTAGATGCACAGGACCTAGACAATCTCAAATAGATTTGCTCCAAAACCACTCAAAAATATAATAAAGACTCTGGGAGAGAAAAAAGAACAGAATCAATGACAGAAGAGACAATAATTTCTGGCAGGTTCCCAGATCAATTATGTTCCTGCTTTAGCCCTAGGTTCAGAAGGTAAATTTAAAATTCTTTTTTAAAAACCTTAGTGTCAATACTCAGAAGAAATCATCTGAGTCCATGTGCATTTTTGTACAGTTTCAGCCTGGCAGCATAGAACCAGTAAAAAAGATTTCCAACCTGGCAGGTTAAACAGCTGTTAGTCAAAGTCTTTCTCAAAATATGTCTCTGCGTGGTTTTAGAAAGAAAAAACAGCACAGGAAAAAAAAGGCTGTACACAGTAGACAAGACTCAGAAAAAAAATAGCACCTATAAATCTAGTAGACAGGTTAAGTTTGTATACGCTATATTAGAAAATGAGCATGTTATTGACTAATAATAGACTTCAGTGAGAGAACTGGGTAATGTGAATACTAACAAATCGTCTGTGCTGATAAAAGCAGAGAGAGTGATACCCGATTTTGAAGGGCAATGTGATCTCTATAGACATTTGTTCTAAGCAGTTTTTGTGACAGAGGATGCTGCTGAGTCATATAAATTTGCCTTTCTAGTGTAAAAGTGGAATGTTTCAAGTAGCAGGTACAGGTAATTAAGCACGCAGCTCATTAATATTGGTCCAAATGCTCTGCTCTGTGAAGGTGAAGGGGAACACCACCACGGGTTCAGGCCAGCGAGCACAGAGAGAAGGGATCAGGAGCCTAGCAGAGCACCTTTGCTTTTGCTTGGGAGGAGGGAAGATCTACAAGCCCAGAAGCAGCAGGACTGTCCCTGCTGCCCTGCCATGCAGACCAGGCACAGGCAGAGCACTTTCCTGAGGCTGGGATGGCTGAAGGAGGTCAGTGTGCTTAGGCACACCACAGTGCAGGCGTGCCACAGAAGATTCAGCTCTAAATTTAAGAAAACAAACAAGCAAACAAAAAAACCAAACCAAACCANAAAAAAAAAAAAAAAAAAAAAAAAAAAAAAAAAAAAAAAAAAAAAAAAGAGGAAAAAAGAAAAGGAAAGGAAA
Source organism: Platysteira castanea (assembly GCA_013397175.1). Classification (NCBI taxonomy): domain Eukaryota; kingdom Metazoa; phylum Chordata; class Aves; order Passeriformes; genus Platysteira; species Platysteira castanea. The sequence goes on from VYXC01009561.1 coordinate 553,516, forward strand.
AAAACCCCCAATCAACCAAACAAAAAGAAAAACACAACTAAATTTAGGAAAATTTAGGTGTGTACAGGCACATCAAACAAAATTAAGTTGTCTAAACATGTGTGTCTGTCTGCACAAGCTGTCCTAGCATACTTGAGACATCTGTACCGGGCTGTTAGACATCATATAGGACCTGGAGAGGTCCTGCACGTTTCTCAGGCAGAATATCCCACAAAACTTTAAATTACCTTTGACACCCTCTGCAGCAATGGGATCTCATCAGCACCGCCTTGGCTCCCATCACTGCTGATGGCAAGCCAGTCAGGACACCCAAGGGGCCCTGAGACACCCTTACATGAACCCTTGCACAAGGTGCCTCAAGCAGCAGGTCGGTCTCCTGCACCCTGTCCCCAGGAGTCACACCCAGCTCCTCGCACTCCGCCTTCATCTGCCTCGCTGCACCTGCAGCAGCACTGGTGTGCAAGTGGCCACGCCTGCAGCAAGCCTTGCTAGCTGGTGTCCATGCCTGGAGAAAGCCAACCACTTTCCAGGGCTAAAATACACTATCACTAATTAAGTGAGTTTGAGACATATTTCAAAACCTATTAAGCAGAAAGCTGTGCTACTAAAAAATTTAAAGGGCTGACTTAATTCCCCTAAGGCAACACTTTCAGCTTTGAAAGAATATAACTTTTTAGTCAATAGGTTTGGAAATACATCTCAAAGTTGCTTAATTAGTCAGTTATAGCTGAATTTAGCTTAAAAAGGGGGCTGTGGGGGCACTCACTGAACAACTACTATAGGCGTGACTATGCAAAAGTGATGCTATAATGTTGATATGGGAGGACCTCTGGCTAGCTTGTGTGTGAATTCTCTGAGCTTGCTGATAAAGAGATATTTTCAGACACCTAAGAAGAGCTCAGGTTATATTTGCACCTGAGTATTTAAATAAAAGCCTTATATTGTGTCTCCAGAAAATCTAAATTCCAAAAACCTGTCAAATACTCTGTGCCAGATTCTCATGGGGTGTAATCTAAAGCAGCTCCTTAGCTTGCCAACAGTTTTCCCAATTTACATCACCAAAAAGACCTGGCACAATGCCAAGATGTTTAGAAAAGTAGTTCCTTTTCTTCTTTGGTTTCATTTTTATATACCTCTGCACTTCGCACTTCGCTCAGCTACAGAGTAGAAACAGAAGTAACAAAGCGCTCAGAATTAAAATGTGCACTTGCCCTATTTTCCTTAGCAAAACAGCAGAAATTTTGTGAGCTAGCCAGTCCTCTGAGACTTCCAGCCCCATTTGGCAAATTCTTTATGTTTGGATAATAAAATTATGAGACAATTCCCACAGGTATATTTTTCACCTTTTTAATATCTTGTATATGATGTATTACTTTCATGTGATGTTTCCCACAGTTCTGCTCTGATAAAACATAGAAAATTCATTGAGTAAAAGTCTCCTTACAAAAGCCAGCACTGGCAGTGTACATCTGCTGAGAATGAATCCGAGATTGTGTTTCATCTAGTAAAGCACAGTACAGAAACACAAGGTGTCATTTTTGGACTCTGTGACCTAAGACTTTGAAAGTCTACACCTTGCCTGGAAATTACTCTGCTGTGGTCTGTCTTGCAAACAAGCCTTGAAAATCTCCAGACCCCATTCACCAAGTATTTACATCAGCATGCACCAGGAATGTCTCGGTTGCATTCCCCGACTCTAACACGTGGGCTCAGCTGAAGGACACATCTGAAAAGCCTGATGTTTCCAAAAGAGCAAAGGTTTGATGACTGATACAATTTTTTCCGCCTCTGTCAGAGGTATGTGATAAAGTCTCAGAAAGAAGGAAGACACAAACTTATTTCTCGAAACGCCCACACACGCTTGCAGCCCACGCTCTGCAAGATGCCCCATCCTGGAAGCAGACTGCTGGGTTGACACTGGTGTAACTGATACATGAGAACACGGGCAACATAGGCAAGAAAGGGAAACACCGCAGCTTGTGTTGTTGCAAAACTAGACAGAATGTGAGCAAAGATGCAGCTGGCTACCTGAAAAGAGAAAAAACATAGCTCTTTCTATCCCTGGCCCTTTAGTGCACTTTGGAAAACTTTCTAGCCAAGTTACCTTCTGGGGAAAAAAAAAAAAGAAAGAAAGAAAGAGAGTGGCATAAAGCTTATTATTACCCTCTGTGGAGAGCTTGGCGATCCCAATCTTCCGCTTATCTTCTCTTCTTCTGCACAAGCAAACCTGGGTGAATCACCCTCCATGTTCATCAGAGGAGGAACAGAGCAGGCAAGACAAGAAAGGTCACTTTGGACACCTTGCAGTGGGGTTGCCTGGTTGTGAGGCACAAGAGAAGCAAGAACAGTCTTGGAGAGTTGCCATGCCCAGCCAGCCACCAAGCCCCACGCAGCCACTCACTCACTCGCCCACCAGCGGGGCTGGGGAGAGAATCGGAAGGATAAGAGCTGGAAAACCCATGGGTTGGGACAAAGACAGTTTAATGGGGAAAGCAAAAGCCATGTGCACAAAGCAAAGAAAAACAAGGAATGATTTCACCGTTTTCCATGGGCAGGCCAGTGTAAAACCATCCCCAGGATGGCAAGGCTCCATCACATGTAACAGTTACTTGGGAAAGTAAACGCCATCATTCCAGATGTCCCCTCTTGTGGCTGCGGGGTGCTCAGTTGATAGCTGGGGTTAAACCACGACTGAGCTACTTAAGGAGAGGACATGTTCCTGAGGAATGGGAGAGTGAAGCAGATAGGTGCATTTGTGCCACAAAGAAAACCAGTGGAGTGATAAATGAGCAAAAAACCAAAGGAACTTCAGTGCAGATTCTCCGGATTTCCTGCATCTGCCCCTAAATAGCACGTCCAAGTATGTGTAATGCCATATTACAATTCAAGTGACCAATCCATATTCTTCATTATTTCACAAAAAAATTTCACTTGCTTCTTCCTTCTCAAGGTGTCCTTAAACAGTTAAGCAAAATGAAGAACATTTTCCAACCTCCTGTGTATAAGTAACTTTATATATTATACTATTTATATATTATATTATTATTTATAACTTTTATATATTAAATTATACTGCCATCAATTATTAGATGAAGATTGTCATTAAATATTACAATGAAGAATATTATCAATATTGCATCTGACACGGATGAAAAACTACATATATGGATGGATGTAATCTGTTGTTTGGTTTATGAACTCAGAGTTCCCTAGACTGTGTCACTGATGACACAATATCCCCAAATGGTGGATTTTGTATGTGATACATCTGAAAGATGTGCAAAAACAGATGTAGCCAGACAGCTCCCCTTGGTTACATATATAAGGAAGCTTCACAGAGCAAGTTATTTTAGCTAAGACTGGCAATAATTTATTCTGAATAAATTGCCTCTATATCTGTTTCAGGCAGCAGTGACATAGGAAGAATGTGAACTTTTTGTTATATCAACTCATTTGGAGCCAAATTATGCTTCTTTTTGAGTATTTGCCATTGCAAACATAGAAGACGTGGATCTAGATATTAGCACCTTCTAAAAGTTGGCTCAATAAAAGCTGTTTAGCACTTAAACATGGAAGCTGTTGTCAGCTTCGCAGATGAGTAACTCATTCCAAATTTTGGAAATGGAAATTCTGATCTGATGTATATTTCAGGCTTATTAAGCAACTATATTTTCTAGGCCACAATTCAGTTAAAATTAACTCCAGCTCCCACACTGTGACAATCCACACATGATTATGGAAGTCATAAAAAATGAACTTGATGTGGGTTCTTCTACTGTAAGTGGAGGAAAATGTACCCTGCAGCCCAGACTCTTCATTCCAGAGAGCCACAGGACAAAGAGAATACCTAATCACACTGCCTTAACTTCGAAATATTATTAAAAAGAAGAATGTGTTAGACTTTATCCTAAGAAACACCTTTTCTTTTCGTTTTCCTGTAATTCCATCAAACACTGAAACACAGACCAATAAAAAGACATCATTGTATGTTTATTGATTCTGCATTTTTCTCTGTCCTCTAGACTTTAAAAGGGAAATTGTAAGAAGGAAAAAAATAAACATCCCAGTGGACAAAGCTTAAATCAGATTTGAGATATTTATTTCTGGGATATTAAACTTAAGAGTCTTTTCAATATATCTCCTTTTCAAATTTTTTCTTGCCTCCTGAAAATAAGGTCTGCTGAAGATCTCACTGTCGTTTTGAAAATGTGAGAATTATTTGTGCTGCTTCTCCCTCCACAATTCTGTTGGTCCAAAACTCACTTTTCTTTTTACTTTTCATGTGGTTTCATCACTACTGACACAAGGTCTTTTTCCTAGTCACACCAACTGGAACAGTTTTTGTCAGTTTCTCTGCATTCAAACTTATGTCTCTGAAATTCCATCTGCAGAAATGCCTCTCCTATTAATTTTTTCTTAGCTTAGCTCCGTCCTTCCTTCTTGTTTTTAACTTAAGCCTAATACAATCCTAATGAAACCAGTGAGAACTCTTTCATTTGACTTGAGCTGGACCAGGTAAACTTGCACCAAAAAGTTTAGAGAAGATTATTCAAGTCTTCTAGCACATGGGCTTAATGAGTGACAGTGAGTAACTTCACAGCTGAGGTGTCAGACAAGAGAGTTCTTGTCCTCAGCAAGTCACAGTCTCAGGGTACCAGTCTTTAGACAGGCTACTTGTTTATCACAGCTACAAAACGATGAGGTGATGACATTTAGTTTAGAACACGCCTGAGCAGCTAAGGTGCTTTAGTGACTGAGTGTTAATAAAAATTTTTTTCATGCTATCAATAATGTATTGACAGTGTGGGGCTGCCAGTCCTGCACTTGTTCTGCTAATTCACTCCAGATTCTTGCACATATTGGTGGACCAGGGCCAGGACAGAAAACAAAAAAAGAACAAAACAAACCCCATCCCTCTTGAACACTCTGCCCTTTCCACTCTAAACATGACCATTCTCCTCTCTTTGCTGGGAACTGATGTTCACAGTGTGACTAAGAAAATGATTCAGTCCCAAAAGCTGCTATGTGATTTAGCAAAACAAAGGGCTGACCTCCCCAGCAGCATCAGCAGCAGCGGCACCAGCCGCTCTTGAAATATCTAAAAGGCAAATGCATTAGTATGTTCAGCCACCATGCTGGCTAATGACTAGACATTTTTGAACATATGGGATCATTATTCCAGCATATGATCAGTGAACTTTCCAGAAAAGCTAATTAAGGGGTTCTTTAAATGCTTACCACAAAGTTGGGTTTTACCAGAGCTCCTCACTTGCATTTGAAGACTTAGCAGTTTTCATCTCCCCTGCTCTCACCACCTTTTCATTTCCAGTGATTGCTGAAGATGAGTAAAGCTAATTAAACAGATTTTAATTTTTTTAATCATATCTTACCTATACTTTTATTTCCTATGCAGAAAGATTTCATTTCCTGCTGACACAAAAAGGATTTAGAATGCACTGTGACCAGTGTCTACTGACGGTTCATCTTCTGAGCTACCTTCCTTCATACATGTCTCTCCTGTAACTGCTTCTCTACTTTAATGGTTATTGCAAATGGCTTTAAAAGGTAATTTATAGATTGCAGGAAAGAAAGGTCATTTTCCTGGTCAATAGCTCCTAACAAGGGATAAATTCTATGGGCAACTCTTCCTGCTGATCAGAATAATTTGCTGGGAAGTGTGTAGATGACCAAGACCTGGAAGTCTGAATGTAGAAACAAGATTTTTCGCATCCTTGCAAGGCAATTTTCCTTTTAGGGTTGCATCCTCTCAAGATAAAAACAACAACCTGTAAACCTGAGGCAGGTGAAAAGATTATTATCTACTTCATTAATTCAAATCTGGGGCATCCTTGAGGAGATAAACCTCTCAGGATTTCAAAGTGTGAATGCAGCATTGCCAGTGTTGTGACCTCTAAGTCCATAGAAAATGCTAATAAAGAAAGTGTGAGCTATTTAAATGAATAAACCCATCAGTGATAACCTGAGTCTTCATTGTTAGGTAAACCATTGCTGGTAACTTCAGCAGAAGCACACAGGGGGTTATTAAGCTTGTTAGATGCACTGAAAGACACTGTGAGGGGATGGCAAATGTGCCTTCATCAGGATGGTCTCAGGGGAAAGGGCTGTCAGGATGACTGATAGAAAAAGACATTTTCCCATCTTTCATTAAATTATTAAAATTCTCCTTTAGAAGTTTCAAACAAAAGCAATACCATAGAATCATAGAATATGCTGAGTTAGAAGGGACCCATCAGGATCATCGAGTCCAGCTCCTGGACTTGAGCAGGACACCCCAAGAGTCACATCATGTGCCAAGAGCATTGTCCAAACACTTCTTGAACTCAGACAGGCTTGGTGCTGTGACCACTTCCCTGGGGAGCCTTTTCCAGTGCCCAGCCACCCTCTGGGGGAAGAACCTTTTCCTGATATCCAACCTAAACCTCCCCTGACTCAGCTTCAGNCCAGGGTCGCCCCATCCCAGGTGCCCAACCCTCTAATTTGTCAAGGTCTTCATTTTGACCAGGCTGCTCACATTACAAAAATGCCTCTGATGCTGGTGGTGAGGGCAAGGTGCAATCAGCCCCATGGCCTGTGCTACAAGCCATGCTGTGGTACAGCACTGGACGGGCTGCGCTTGGAGGCAGAGTGACGTCAGCAGAGCAACACACAGCTCCAAGGGTGCTGCCACGTAACCCCACACCACAACTGGCATCCCCTCTGGAACTATACTAATGAGTGAGCAATGCTTTGCAAAGGACCTTCTCCACCAACAGAAAATGAAATAACAGGAACACTGTCTCTCAGAACACCAAGAAGTGAATGTAATGTTTGCTCTCATTCTCTAGCTTTTAACACAGAAATAGTTTAAATACCTTGCAGTGGGTTTCTCTCACATTTTTAAGCAGTAATAACTTTTAATAGATATCTTGGAATAATAAATAACCATTAAAATATGTAGATCTAAATCACTGAACAAAAAGATCACACATACAGTAATTTATCTAACAAAATATCTCTAGATTGTAATTTTTTAAATAAAATAATAGTTTGAGAAACCTTGATCCTCCAAATTATCTTAGAATCAGGAAAACATCACTTGCTTCTGTAGTAATGCAGTTTATAGGAGTAGACCCATGCACACACTGAAGCACTTATGGGACTGGGAACTAAGTCCCAATTAAAAAAAGAAGTTAAAAAGAATCTCAAATGATTGCATACATGTACCAGAATAGTTCATATGTATTGTATCCTGTGGAATAAACATCCCTGTGTCAAGCTGCCTTGCAGAAAGCTGTGCTGGGCAAATGGCAAGGGGACTGGAACATAATTCCTCCCACCGTCACCCACACACATTGCCTGGTAAAACAACAATGCCAGTGTCCTTGCTACTTCCACTTCAGATGGATGTGATCACCCAGTAGAAACGTCAGCAACTTTGCCCCTCAAAAGATCCAGCTGCCTATGAGTAGTTATTTTGACAGGAAGTCAAAATAGGTTCAGTTCCAGTTAGAAAGGAAAAAAGTTCCAGTTAGGAAACAAAATCCCCTCTTGTGTTGCTACTCTGCTTTGCCTGGCTTATTTCTCTCCTGTTCTCAGTCCTGTCTGCTTTGGCCTAGTCTGTCTCCTCCCAGGGCAGGAAGAGTCCAGGAGGTCTTCTCTGGAGCAGGGGAGATTGCTCTGATGTGCCTGCTCACCCAATGCCCTTCACATCACCGTAACATCAGTCACTTCTGCGTGTATGTCACTAAACATGTACAGAGGGTCAAAATGTTTTGCAGCTTATGTAAAAGTGTAAAAGCATTACCTATTAATGGCAGGTCATCTAACAAATAAATGAGCCAGAGCAACTTTATGCAGTATCAGTATAGATCACATGACCAAAAAACCCACAAAATACAAAATTTGTCAAATTTGTACCTGAATATAGATAAACAGTATAAATTCTCAGACTCGGCAGCCAGAAAAGACATAATCGAGGGAAATTATTTTCCTTGTGAATTGTCACACATTTTTCTGACCTGTCAAATATCAAATACCTGCTGTTTTCTGGTAAGTAGGGAGCACACATCCCAATAGGAAATGATGTTAAAATCTCTATTACTTTGCAATGATCTGTATATAATACGACTTTGTCTCCCAGACCAGAAGATTTGTTCCTATGTGAAAATGGAAACATGGTGATTGATTCACAACTACCCAGCCCAATTTGGACATGGATATTATATGGGTATCTCAGGATTTTGGTGGTTTTCAGAGCAGACTTCATACAAACTAGTAAAATGCCAAGTATCATCAACTTCCCAACAACAAGATTCTAAAATGCAAATAAACAAAATACGAATATAAATAAGTGAATACTGCCAAATAACCTGATAGCTCAGCTCACAGGTCAGGCTGGTTCCAGTGTGCAATCCTAGTCTCTGCCTTCATGGAGCTAGCCCTACATTCCCACGGCTGTCTGAGCATTCAGTAGCCAATTAAATATTCATTTGCAAATTAAATGATGGCTTAAAATATTGGAGCTAATCTAATACACACCACCTGAGTACTGCGCTCACAAAGTGCCTGGAAAACGAGGGAGGAATAAAAATAACAGGAAGCCCGGGTCAGAGCCCATGGATGTGGGTGGGGGCAGGGAGAAAGACTATGGTGTCTGCAACCGCACAGAACCCTGGATGTCTTTCCTTTGCTGCTTTTTATCTGAGACCTCAAGATTAAGACACCTCCAGTCCAGTGTTTACATGAATGGTGCTACAGGCATGTCGTGGTCTCAACTGAGTTAACCAGGGACAGGTATTTGATGCCATTTTGGATGACTTACAGTATGAGGACTCCAGCTGGGAGTCCAGTAGGGCAGAGATCTCTTATAGGTGATGCTGTGGCTTCCCTCTGTGGAGGGCTCAAGCACCCAGAGCATCTCAGGCCACTTTGAACTGCAGACTGTAATAGGAGTAGTTGCCTCTCAGCCTGAATCCTCCATACACCTGCCTGCCCGTGGGCCTTAAGACCGGGAGAACTATCCTGCTGCCTACACCACCTTTGGTGAGAGGAATAATAAACCATTCACAGTAGCACTAATGAAGAATGAAAGCCCCATTGCTTTAAGTTGTATGCGTTTGGCAAAAAATATCATCCATTTATGAGAACTAGTATGCTGAGTGTCTTCCTTCCCACTTGGGATTGCATTTGAGAAAGAAATAGAGAAGGTGGAAGAAAGTTCGAGGTCTTCTACCTTTCGGGAGATAGGGGTTTGTAACCAGGATACCATTTCTTAAAATATATCTATTTAACTGAGAGAATATGAATAGATGAACTTGCAGAAAAAAAACCTAGTTCGACTCATGTCCTACTTATTTTAAGGATATTAAGGACACAATCCTTCATCTCTAGCAACCAGATATAATCAATAATTTCTTTTGCTTAGAGATTTTTACATTGTTTCAGGACAGAAAAGAGATACAGACCCTCACTATGCAGGATTTCTGTGCAGCTCAAAGCGTTGGATATCTGAGACATCCACACCTGGCAGATATGACACACAGACTATGAAAGATTGGGAAATGAAGATGACATTGATGGTTAAATCCTGGTTGTACTGATTTCAGTGGCAAGTCTCACTGAGTGCTGGTTAGAGTTTCACCAAAAGAGCTTTAATTGAACACAATTAGCATGGTTAAGGAGCTCTCTCATTTACTTGACTAGTAGTAATTTCTGTCATCCTTTTTCCCTTTAAGAGTAAAATTAAGGATCTTTTGCCTGATTTTTCATGAGTCCTTCAGCAAGGATTCCAAGCACCTACAGACAGAAATCATGGTCAAAGGATCAAACATTCTCATCACTATCCACTGATTCCCTGGAAACTCTGCAGGGAAGAGAAGCTTATGTGAGATGAAGGGTCTTGCATGCCCAGCACCTCCCAAGACCTGCCAAATTGCTCTGTGTATGCATGTATATACACTCACATAGTGGTTTAAATTATACACAGTACAGCAAGCATTTTGAGCTGGATGTTTTGCTAAGCAGGGATTCCAGCATGCTTTAAGCCTGCAATATAAGAAAGAATGGACAATCAGTAACGGAAACTTTCTATCAAATACTTTATCTAAGAACCTCTCCGGATAAATAAAACTCCATTTCTTGATGTGGAAGTGAGAGAGACAGGAAACTACGTGTTAGAAGCAGATACTGCATAGAGGCTCTCATCAGGTGGCAGGAACAAAGCTACCCCATGAGTCACCTGGTGGGGGTTTTTGTTCAGTTTTCATTAGGATTTCTAAGGAGTTCATTCAAAGGGAAAAATGAGGAACAATGATGCTCAGGATTAAGTACACAAAGAACACAAATGTATTTTCAAAAGCACAGATGAAGCAATGAATGCAAGCATGTAGAAGGGGCGGTGCAGCTCCGATGGACCACAGTGTCCCAATTAAGCTGTTCCCCACTTTCATGAGGATTTCAGGGGGATATTGTGCTCATAAACACATCCCAGAAAACACAATCTGTCTCATTCTTCTGTCCATCTCCTTCTAGTCTATACCTCCAGTTTCCTATGAGGCTCTTTCTTTCCCATTTTGTTCCATAGAGAATGACCTATGTAGCCAACAATAAAGTCAGATTGAGATGAAGCTTATTGTTAATGATGTGGAGGCCAAATTATTATTTAACTTTTAAATATGAACAATACTTGGTTCCAAATCTCATTTAATCTTCATGGATATCAATTATATTTTTTCATTTCTAGATCTGTGAAAATTTCATTTCTCCAAATGAGTTCAGTAACTAACCCTTAGCCACTTTAAAAAAAATGTTCTATTCTCAGATTTTTTCAATATGGATTATGAAAACATTAGTTCAGTGGAATTTATATGGCCTATTTGACATTCTTTCCTCTTTAGTCGGATTTGAGATGATATTCAAAGCTGGGGCTCTTTCCAAATGCTAAAATATTTGTTCTCTGAATAAATGATCGTTATGTGTGAAAAGATCAGACATGGTTACATCTTTTATATAGCGACTGCTCGTTTACAATGCTAGCAGTCTTGCATTACACTATCGTTTTTTTCACAGTGTGCATTTCATTTCTGTGGATGAGACTGCAATGTTTCAATGCAAAGATATCCTTAGGAGAAGAATGCAAACATTTCTAAATTTTGTACCACCAAACCAAACCACCAAACACTCGGGAACGGGAACAGTGCACAACAGTGAGCAATGCCTTTGAGAGGGAGCTTACCTCTTGAAGGAGGTGCTCCATAGGAAACTCCTTATCAGCCAGGCTCCATTTTCAAGGTATATGGAGGAAAAGGCTCCTTTGGGTGCCTGTACTCCTGCTTAAAGGCTGGCACAAAGCCTGACACTGGTGGTAGACAAGAAGATCTGCAGCATAAGGATTACATTCTACCCTGGTGCAGCCTCTGCCCTCAAAAGAGGCACCAAAAGACCTACAGCCCTAACAAGCCCAGGGCAGGTCTCAGTTCCCACCACTCTTCCCTGCCTTTCTCTGAGCAGCAAAAGAAATTGCCATCAAAGGCCATACAATAGCACCAGTCTCTGCAGTCTCGGTCCTTGCTGGCCCTGAGTTTGTCTCCCAGCATTTGGCTGAGATCTACTTCCCAGTGCAACTGTAGAGCTGAATTCCCAGCCTCGAGTCCTGACACACACAGCCTGTTTATAGGACTTTGCAGTGGCCCCAGCTGGTGCAGAGAGGCGATGACTGGTTTTTTCCATCCATGGTGTGGACGAGCAGCTCTGAGTGAATAGCCTGTGCAGCAGCTGTGCAGCCTGGGCCATCTCATGGGATGGGTTTTAATTTCCCCAGCCCCTCTTCATTCCACCCTCTCGGGTTTTATGTGGGTGGAGTTTTACTTCAGCCTAAATGTCTAAATCTGTTGCCTGAGAAATAGGTGCAATCTGAGCCCCTTCCTGTATTCCTGTGTTCAAGCTGCTGACCACAAACACAATAGGTTTCGTGGTGCTAAGGGCCACCTGTTGAAAGTGTTCAAAGGCACCCCCATCCACTTGCATTCCCCACTGCCTGTTTTCCTGCCTGTGACTCAAGCGTCTCTCTCCGAGTCATTTGCCCAGTGTGCCGGGCTGCAATCATTGCAGCGCTGAACCGATTCAACATCTTGAAAAGCTAATTAACTTCATAAAAAATTCATATAGGCATGCAAATACTGTGGCCCAGATAAATAATTAACTGAACTCTTCCACACCAGCGCCAGCATGCTCCAAGGCTGCCCTCTCTTGCCAGGCCGGCTCAACAATTATTCAAGACATGCGTTTGATGATTTTCTTCAAGGTGTAAACCTACGCGGCAGCTTAATAAACAACATACATTGCACAGTCAACATTGATTTACACATCTTCTGAAGAGATGATGCATGAAATGATCAGAAAAGTCAATAATGCAAGCAAAATGTATGGGCTTGAGATAAGTAACAGAAAACAAAATCAATGCCTTCCAGCTATTATCATCATGAAGTAGAGTTCATAATAGATAACATTAAGTTTGAACAAGTTGCATCATTCTAATACCTGCAATCAACTGTCACTTCTGACAATAATTGCCAGAATGGTATTCATATACGTATATGCTGGTTCTACCTCTGGTGCTAAATGCATTTAGCTGAACAATCAGGGCAAACAATCTGACGAGACAGATATTTTATTATTCTGACGTTTAAAAAAAAGCAGACTGCAGAGTCCATTAATCATGACCTGTATTGCCATGTACATACAAATATTCCACTGAAGAAAGCCAAAAACTTGCTACAGGCTTTCTGGAATAAGAACTGGAGGAAGATGAGATGGTGGATGGGATCACCCCATCACTAGCTCTGAGGGGTAAAATTCAGCAGAAAGAGGTGGCTGACATTATCAGAGCACCGGAGCAACGACTCAATCACACAGCACAGGCAAGGACACACCTCAGCTTTTTATCCAGAGCTTTACACTGGACTTACCATATGGCTTTATATCAAGGATTTCTGATAGCCTCGGGATGCAATCAGTATGAAAGCAACAAAAGAGAAAGCTCTGACCACTGAGGGCTTGTCAACACAAGAAGCTATTTTGACACATGGGAAGGTGTGAATGCAGAGTGCAATGGCTCTGGCCAGTTTGGAAGCTGATAGTCTGACATGCAGTAAAAGTAAACTCACACAAGGCTGTCTGAGCATGGAAGAAGTTTCTACATGGAGAGCTGAAGTTAAACATCTATATGCCAATAGCCCTCAAACCTCCCTTTGAAAACATTTCTCACAGCATTTCAGTGTGCATAACCTATGCCACTAAGTAAAACCAGGAGGAGTTGCCGTCAGCACGCAACAGAGAGTGCCAAACATGGCTTGAGCTATTTGTGGAAACAATCGCCCTGTCTGCTGCACAGAGGGCTGGTAATGACAAACAGAGTTGCTTCCCTCCAGCCAGGAGCATGAATTTGGCTTCGTGAATTCACGACACAGCTTCGACCAATTGACAATTATTCAATGGCAATAAAAAATACATTGGCAGTCTCAGTGCAGCTCCTCACAGAGCCGTAAAATGCTCACAAAACCACAACAGTGATTGTGCCCTTTTGAGAGCAGCAGAGACACAGAGAGGGAGATGGGTTCCTCCTCCTCCCTACAAAGCAGGAGCAAAGGTAGAGCCTCACCAGGAGGTGGTGGTGTGGGGAGTCTGTATCAATGTAACCATAGCTATACTGCTGTCCCTAACACTGGGGGGAAGAAAAGGAGAATAATGATGATGAGGGGGTGATGAGGGACCTTTGGGGAAACTGTGCCCTGAGTTGCTGTGTCACAGCTGAATGACTATCCCAAAAAATTAATTTTATAATGCTTTTGATTTCACCTGCAGATGAGAAGATGGTTTCAGCTGAGTTCTGTTTTCAGGGACTCATTCATCTCCTGAAACTAAAAGCCACGCTCATAAAGCACAAACCCACACAAGCTAAAACCAATCAGTAGCTTCCCCGAATCCCTGCAAAGCCAAACCATTCAGTGCCATGCTGCTCTGCCAATAATAGTAACAAGTAACACTACACCCAGGCTGTAATTTTTCATATCCACTGTGCTGTTGTCATATGATTTACTGTGCTAGCACTGAGAGCCATTGCCCAAGCCCTGTCTCTGCACTCCTCCTGATTTACTTAAATCTTTTTACTTTTATCAGCCACAGGGAATGGGGACACTTACATGTAACAACTGACAATTTGAACAGAAAATACAGAGAAAAGCTGTGTAAAGCAAGTGGCTGAGATTATAGCTGTTGACTTCTAATATTATTTGACAGATGAGACTGCTGCAATTATCCTCTGCTCATGGGTTCCATTACTGGAACAAGAAGCGCACAAAATAAGGGCAATTTCCCAAACAATATATAGGTCCACTTAACTTTGTCAAGAGCCATTTCTGCAAGTGAAGTCCTCCCTGGTTAAAGATACAAGGATAATGTGTTGGCAACTTCACATAAGCATTTAGTGCATTCCACATTAACTGCATTTTCAGTTGTTCTTTTCCTGCTCTGTTTGAACCAAATAGGATATTATTTTCAAAGATATTTGTTTAAAGAAAAACACTGTGCTTACTGCTGCTCCTTCTCTCAAGAGCTCTTTTTTTTTTTTTTTTTTTTTTTTTTATTTTTTTTTTTAAGAAGGCATTTCAGAAAGTTAGCAGCTCATAAGATCACTCTGGATTTTTACAAAGCCCTGCATTGCCTTGCATCATCCTGTCTCTGTGTCCCGTCTATTTCCCTGTACCGGGAAGGAAGGCACCAACCCCACACAAAGGTTCCTGCTGTCTCCTTTTCCATCCCTCTTTCTTTGAATGCTATGCTCCAGAGAATCGTCCCGAGTCCCACACACCACCCTGCAGCCCCCACCATGCCCCTGACCTGCCCCAGACCACAGCCACCTTCCCTCTCTGTTCCACTGGGAGCCGGTCCCAGCCGGCACTGCTACTGAAGAGGGATGCTGGCGGGGAGGGGAGGGGGAAGCAAACAACATGGCCAAGCGGTTCCTCAAGAGCAAAAAATTCCGGGGACGGAGAATCTCTCGTACAGACTACTCTGCACGTCCAAAAGCCAGCCGATAGTACCCAACATAGACACGGCGGTGCGCAAGCAGATCTCAGAGGAAGGGTGCAGGTTCAAGGTTTCCCTAAAGTAAATACACAGCAAAGGTAATCATCCTCTGAAGTGTTCCTGTGCCAAGACCAGCCACTGTATCTACTCAGCGGAGTGTGAAAAAAGGAACATTAGTCCTGCTTTAAGTTCAAACCTCAATACAACCGTAGCAACAGAGTCACTACTGACGTATCCATAATGTATTTTTAAGGTTGCCCCATCACTTTGACTTGTGGAGCTATTTATAGATCAAAGGGAGTTTCTTTCTCTAGGAGGGGAAAAAAAAAAGCAATGAATTTTCTGAAAGCAAAGGTGAAAAAAAATGAGAACGAAAATAGAGGGAATAACCTGTGGCCTTGGCAGTAGTTATTAATTCTTCCCTCCAGTGCAATCTGTGCTGAACCATAGTGGAGTGAATATTTTTCAGCAGCCTTCCCCAACCTCTCACATGTACTTCAATATCTTCTCCTAGATGTGCCTAAGACCTAGTGCTGCAGACCCTGGTGGGAGAAACGCCACTGGGAATCGCTGCAAAAACACTTCAGGCTAACCTCAAGTTCCTGATTCCCTTCCTTGGAGGTTGAAGGTGTTCATCAGTTTGGGGGAGATTTTTTTTTTGTTCCATCCAGTGTCATTCGGAAAGCTCTCACACAGGAAATAGGCCTTGCCTTTCCTGAATTATTACTAATACCTGGTTTCCATGCTAGCTTGTGGCAGTGAGTTTCATGGCTCAGTCAAGAGCAGAGTCACAGACGATGTGAGGAAAAACAGACCTTGACTGCAGACAGTAGGACACAGTTTCTCTCCACGTCCAACAGCATGACCACTCAAGGAGGACATCTGGTAAGGGGGAAAATGCCATCACCTTCCAAGCCTACTCTGGAGGAAGGCTCTGACCCACCTGCCTTCACCTAAACAAATACCCTGACCTAAACTAAGACATCCCACCTGAAAGCATCCTTCAGGTTGTACGCTTGAAATGCCCTCAGATGTCTGGGAATACAGATAGAGTAACTTTTTACACATTTCCGTGAGGCAAATGAGACTTATGTCAATATTACAGAAGAGAAAATTAATCTCAGGAGTCAATGGGAAAGAGAAGACAAGCTGAGAGCATTCAAATGTCAAACTCACAGACCCCAATATCCTCCAGATTATACCATTTTCTTGTTGTTAGAATTACTAACTCATGACATCCAGAATGCAAGGAACAAAATACGTGTTACTTATGATATTTTTTGCCTTTTACTTTCCTCCTTTCACCACACCACTAGGTTTTTCCAAGAGATGAGCTGGCTCTTTCCTGGAAAGTGACCTTTGCTGGAGGGCAGGCAGATGGCAGCAGCCACAGACAAGCCCAGTTCTCCTCCTTGACCATGTGTCACTCAAAAGCCTTGAAGATCTCTGTGCTGGAGACCCCAGGTCTCCTCCTGAATCTGGGTCACTGGCAGCACAAAGCCCTGTGGAAGGCACCCACGTGTGACGCAGACCCATCAAGGACCATTCCTCATCTCAGGGACACAGTGATGACCAAATCTGCACTGTTGTAATTGCAGTGATTTGGGCTTCAGGGGTTTTTTGTTTGTTTGTTTTGGGTTTTTATTATTATTATTTCTTGTTCAGCCCTTGCAGTCTTGGTTTCTTTGGCACAGATCTCCTCAAAAAGGCAGTCTTTGTACCAGAAAGCCTCAGATTTGCCCTCAGCTCTTCCATAGGCATTGATTAGGTGTCTTTTTTCTTTTTCCCTTAAAAAAAATCAAAAAAGAAAAGGGACATGATTTAAAACTAAAATAGAATGAACTGCATTGTACAAAGGATTATTTCAAGTAATTCTCCTTGAAACTGTAACAAAGGAATGTTTCCTGGGGATTAAATGGACTGTCAGGTAATCAGAAAAGTTGTTTTAGGTTTTCCTCCAGAAGAAAAGAAGCATTTTGGATGGATTTTGTTTCTGGTGCTTTGTGACACTTTACAGCTTATTCCCTCATGTCACACCAGTTTATTTCATTATTCATAAACATGCTGAATGCCAAAATGATCGCAGAAGCTACGGGGCTCTCACACGCTCAGCAACTAAGCCCTTTTCTCCCCATCCCATTGCAAATGCAAGGACCCAGCCCTCTCAACGTCCTTCCACAGGGATTTTCTTTTAACCACTGCTCATCCTGCTACCTTTCTTGTTATGTGGGTGGGATTCCTGGTATTTTACACACTATGCAGGACTCTGAGATGGCCTTGAAGGAGAAATCACATGCACGACAGAATGAATTTTTCCTGGGGTTGAAGTGCAGAAAGCCAACACCCAGGGAACCTTGCATACAGGCTGGGTGCAGTCCTTACTCCTCTCTGGAGCTCTTGGGGTGATAACACTAAAACCCACTCCCACCACCAGTCCCAGGAGGCCTCCCAGACCTGGTCTGGGCTCTCTCACCGCACTTCTACCTTGCTTGGCACTGCAGGGGACAGGCTGCCCCTTCTCAGGGCTGGGGCACAAACACCCACAGTGTCTCTCTTCCACCCCCAACAGCTGCATGCTCCTGCCTAACCTGCTACCTAGGGCATAGGAATGCCTTAAAACTGCCCAGGTCTTCCCTCCAGGCCTGGCACCAAAAGTCCCTACAAGGAGCTTCTTCCCAGCTGCTCCAGTCCACATCCACACCTACAAGCTCAGGCCTCTTCTCTGACCCTTGCCAAAGCCCTCAAGGGAGCAGCTAAGACAGCCTGGAGAATAGACATCCCCCACGTCCACCACACCACATCCAGCTCCACACCCTTTATATGCCAAGCGGAAGGAGTCCCCCTCCTTCTGCTTGGCCAGGAGCAGCCAGCAGCAGAGGCAAGCACAGCAGTGCTGGGCTGAGGGGACGAGGTACCAGAGACATTCTCTGCCTCTGTGGGGAGGGAGCCCCACCATCTGGCACCCGTGGCTAGGCTGGCCCGCAGCATCGACGTCCTTTTGGACTGCTAGATGCTACTGGGTGCCCAAGCAGCAAAAGACACCCATATCCATCTGTGCCTAGGCAGCCAGATTCTGCTATAGCAGTCAGTCTTTGCTCTCGAAAAGGGTGTGGGAAATAGGGGTTTAAAAACTATTATGACTGTGTGTGGAATGGTGGCTAGTCCTTCACTGGCTTTCCACGTGGCAGCACTGCCACATGTGAGAAAGCACAGCCTTGTTCTGTGGTGCTGACCCAGGAGTCAAGCACTGGACTCTATGCCACAAACAGCCTCCACTTCCCTTAGGCTCACAGGACGTGGCTCCCTTCATCATATGCTGTGCTGAGCCCGCTCCAATCTGGAACAATTACTCCTTCATGTGTGTGACTTAATATTATCTCTAAGTAAGAGAAAGGAAGATTTGAAACTGCTAATGGCTCTGGAAAGTGAAGATCTTTTTCTTATTTTATTTTTACTTTTTTAATCTAAGGACGGGGTTTTCTCTTCCATGAGCTGCTTCTTTCTAAAAGAATTTTTATTCCAATTATTCAGACACCTGCTGGTGTCCCAGCAGCCCCCTGGCAGCAGGGAATCCTCTCGGGCTGAGCAGCCGAAGGAAACAAAGCCCAGAACAATGTTGTACAGGGAAACAGTACACACACCAGCAAGCCGGAGAGCACAGCAGCAAATGTGTTATTAGTCTGACATCACAAGGGCCTGCTTGTTTGTTTGCTTTACGCTTTTAAATCCCGATGCTCTCTCTTGCCGTGCCACATGTTGAATTTTTCTTGATTAAGTTGAGACTTTTATTATGCAGTGTCCCCAGAAGAATTACAGAGGGGAAGGAGAAAACCCAAATGCATATGGCAAAGGCAGTGAGATAGATACTGAATTCCTCCAGCTTGAAATGACAGGCAGTACAAATAAAGCTCCTTTGTAGCTGCTTTAAGGCGTAGCATGTACCAGCCCATCTCAGCAAATATACCTTGGGAAAAGCCAAAAGCAGGATCAGAGATGCACAGCGAGGGAAATTTTAAAGCTGCCAGTGCAAGTTTCTTCAGACACAATATGTTTGTACAGTACTGAGAACTGTCAATTTTGACTGTGGAGTAGTAGTAGGAGTAGTAGGAGTAGTAGTAATAATTTTAAAAAAACCCAGATTTCTTAATTGTTAGTTATTGTTGTTACTATTTTAGGCCTCTGCAAGTCCTTAACTGTAAAAATAACATTGGCTATAAAAACCATCTAACTCCTCTCAGCTAAGTATGCAATGGATGGCATTGACTCTCCTGGCCAGACCACTTGGGCTACATCTTTCAGCCTCATTTCCTTCCTTCCAGTGAGGGCTGTGTTTTGCAAGAGATACACCAGCATCAAAGCCAGTATAGCAGGAATTCCTATTGGAAATAGGCTTCAAGCAGACCTGCAAACTTTGTTGAAGTTTGCATTATGGTGTCAGAGAAGCACAAAACAGCTCTAGCATCTGGCCTCAGGGGCTCAATCAGTTCTGTATGAATACTCATATGATGCAGTTATCATCAGCAAAGCCCATAGCTAAGCGCCTTGCTACCAAGTCTCATGGCTTTGATTTAAGGAGCTCCCAGTAATCTGGGACACTACAATTAACATATTTAATAGAGCGACTAATGGGAAAGAAAAAGGGGGGAAACCTGAAAACTGCAGCTTATGCTGATGACAGGGTGGGAAAGGAACAAAACCCAGAAGTTTCAAACTATGTAAAGGGCACATGGAGACTAGTTAGTTTCTCCCTTCTATTCTGCACAGTGTAAGGGGAAAAAAATCACAGAAATTAATTAATAAGCAGTTATCTCAGACAGATTGGTTTATCTTTTCTAAGGTAACATGCGAGATTTAAACATTTATTTTGGGACATTTTTGACAACCCTGCTCATCAAAAGGCAGATGATCTGCACTTTCTGGACACCAAATGCTTGCAAAATGTCTCACATAGGGGCACACAAAAGATACAGACTTATTTTAAAAACATACCTCTGTTGCCTACCTGCAGGGGATCACAAACTATGCAGGTGGGTTTTTTAAAGTGTTGGGCAACAACTAAGGGTTCAATAAAGACATCTGTAGTTGTTCGAGGTAAGAAAATGGCAATGGAATTAATCTAGTTTATAAAAAGGATATAAACAAAAGTAGAATCCCTTAGTTAAGAACAGACAATGTTATTACAATTATGATAAATAAAACACAGCTATTCTGGTCAGCTGGGGACTTCATGCACTGATCTTGGGAAGCAAGACCAGCTTCAGCTGGCTTGGAGAAGCAGCCAGAAGCAGCAGTGTATCTGATCAATGGCCAGGTAATAATAATGCATTACATACCATATTGCTGAGTTATAGTTATACAGTGCTGTAACAATTGCCAGACCAAAACTCTAGGAAGATAGCCGGATGACTAAATACATATTTATCTTTTACACTGTCTTTTACATGGTTATTTAATTATCTCCTAACCAAGTATTCTAAACTGAAGAAATAGTTTCTAATTATATTCAAATGGGTACCTAAATAACCTTAGTTCTGCCTCGGGTTTACTGTATGCAGTATACCATGTAGCACATTCATTTCATATGGTTATTATAGCCAGTAAACATAAAATGATTACAGACTCACTGTAGCAACTGTGGTGCCATATTAGATAAAATGACTCTTTGGGCAAGGTCTTCCAGCTTTCCAGTATCATGCCTTCATTGTATCTCCCACCGGAGAGTGAAGGCAAGCTGTCCTCAGACAAGAGGTTAAGTCACGTTCAAATGACAAAGAGAAGCAGAGGTTTTCATTTTGCTTAAAGCACTCTGGAGTTTTATTCCTTCTAGAAACAATAGAGGAGGGAAGCAATGTTGAGAGATCGCAAGTGTTTAAGGAATTTCCTCCAGCAGAACATGATTTTTCAGTGTTGGCAAGAAACTATATTTGGCAAATAATGACACTAAGTGGAAGATGATCATATTTCTTTAACAATGTAACCTACAGACGAGAGGTTTTTTCCATCATTAAAACAGGTCCAACTTTGGATACTTACAGAATCTGTTTATAATCAAGCTAGTTAATGGATTTACTTGTAAACTTGGACAATATATGAACTATTTATAGGGTATGGGTAGCACTCATCTGAGCTCATTTGAGTGCTCTAAGACTCTGGTACTTGGGTCAGCTGGGCATCTGGACTCCCTCATGGAGGACAGAAAAAGCAGCTCAGCAGGAGGGAGATGATTTATTGGACTGGGTAGAGCTCTTGCTCTCCAGACATGACCAGTGTCCTATGCACACCTGTTTTTTAGAAACATTAGATAAATCCCATCCCTATTAAAACCAGATTATGATGTTTCCAATCCCTTGACAGTAGTGCTGGCTGAAAAATTTTCAGCCCCACCCCTGCACCCCTACTCATCTCTGTCCCCTCCAGTCCCCAGGAAGGGTTGGTTATCCTCCTTTGCACCAGCTCAGCTAACTCAGAGATATAAAATGATTTGGTTCTAAAGAAGCACTTTTTTCCTATTAGCCACCTGTTTTTCTATTGTCTTCCTGTCATAGTCTTTTTTTTCTTCAGTCATCTCAATTTCACCAGTCCTGGACACACCAGCAGTAGAACAGACACAGCAGTGGAGGCAGCAGATCTTTGTGTGGGGGCAGAGAAGGGTGGGAGAGGGTGTATTGGATCCATCAATGAAGGATCCATAACATGAAGCTGCACCCTGATTTTCAAGAGGACACTGCATTTTTGTGTTCATTTAGACAACTCAGAGGCTATATGCAATACTCAACACTGCCGAGGTTAGAGACCCACAGCGTCATCTTCACAGTGAGAATAATCTGTTCATGCTCCTTCCTCAGTGTTCCCTTATCCCTCATCTTCAAATATTGTGTACCTGAAAGGCAGAGTACAAAGACTCCCTGTCCAATTAGTCATCAATGAGATGAGCTGCCACAGTACTCTGACATTCCCTGCACCATTCCTCTTTCACACCTGCTCTTTGCCAGGCTCTTTCACAAGGCACACCTTCCTTGGGGCCCTCCCACAATCCTTCATCAAATTGTCCCTAAAAGTCTAGGGGCCAGGACACCCACCTTCTTTAGCATTTCTGCGTTGCTGCCTTCCTCTCTCACACAGTACCCAGCTTGGATTTGTGCTGTCCCCAACACCAGTCCACCCTAACATCAGTCCCCTGCCTGGATCAGACAGCTCGCCTGCAGCTCTGTGTGGCCTTGTCCCAGAAACTTTTACACTAAAAGTTCAGTAGAAGAGCAAAATACCTCCCTGATACCCTACTGTTAACATCAATAGAGTGACTCCAGGAATGAACTGAGTGCACTGGAAGAGGAAAAATTTGAGCAAAGTAGAAAATAAATGAATAAGTTCTCTATTTAGACACACACATATACATACAGTGAGATTTTACAACTTAATTTGCTTGTGAATGGCACTGAACTGATTCAGTGTGGTTGCTGCAGTAGATGTATCCCCCAAACAGTAACTCAGTGCACAGAGAATTACGTTCATTCATGTATCAACATTTTTGAGTTAAGATACTTCTTTATTCCAAAGATTGTTGATTAGACCCCTTTCAAATTCAGTATCTGCTGTCTGCGCCTATACGTGAATCATGTTCGGCACAGGACATTGCTGATGCTTTGTCACAAACAACCTAGGAATAGAAAAGATCGGCATTTCAGTTTATTTTTCCTGCATCTTGTTAAAAAACGTACTAGGAATTTTGAAGAAACCTAATGCATAAATACATATTTTGTCTGATTCAATAGCATATACAATTCAAATGACACTGCATTAGAAAATCAAGGGGTTGGTGTTATTCACCAACACTTTAAACACGAGCAATTTATTTCTTTACCTTGATGTTAGTCAGGGGGCCAAATCAGAAAATGATGCAACACCACTTAACTGCCTGCCCCACCTTCCCCCCAACAAGCAACCAGAAAGCTACTGACCGCTCTAACACAAAGTGCTATTTCTTTAATCTTATAAACCATCACCTCTTCTGAGCCGTGAGGACAATAACAGATTGGTATTAGCAATCTCAGCCCTTCTCAGACAGTTGGAGGCTTGCATATCTTAACTGATGTGCCTAATTAGATGCAGCAGTGATTCAGCCTTCAGCTGCAGTGCCGTGCATCAGCGCGCTCTGCATCACCCGGTGACTGAGGTGTTTACTCTCCGTCACAATCGCTGTTATCTGTCAGGAGTGATACCAGACTGGCTTCCAAAGAACACCACTCCTTCCCTTATTTATATGGAAGTACTTTCACCAGAAGGAGCAAGTTATCTTTGACTGAATGTTATTCCAGTGGAAGATAATAGCCTGGAAATCTTGGTGTCTTCCAGCCCTGGACAGAAAAGTCTGCTGAACTTTCCGGGGGTGTTGCAGAGGAACGCTTTGGCACGTTATTCAGTCTCCAGGCCTGCTCACTCTGCTTAGTGACGTGGAAAGCTCTATCTCAGGGATTGCAGGCTTGTCAATTCTTACTTGTCATTGACTGGATGACATCTTTTTTTCTCTGTTTTTCTTTTCTTTTCTTCTCTTTTTATTTTTTTAATTTAGTTTAATTTTATTTTGTTTTATGTGGAATGACTTTCAGTATCTAACAGTGTGAACTAAAGGTGAACTGCTGTTCTGGAGGGGAAAGGTCTGTATGTCATTAACCTCATCAACCTCTGTTGATTTAACAGAGAATGTAAGCAAAGAAATGTATCCTAAAGAATGGGGAAAATATCAGTGTTTTCTCAGGCTTTATCCTTAGTAGATTAGAACAGCAAGAATATCCTTTGACAAACTTCAAAAGTGTGAAAGCCATGGTAGATAACACATTGTATTTGCAGATTTAAAATTGCAATAGTCCATAGCTAAAAATCCAGGTGCCTCAATCTGGGACAATTTTTTTGCCAATCTGGGGCAAAAAGCAGACCTCTGCTGAAATAAGAAGCTGGCAACTACTTATGTGAGCCAAGGATATTGCTCCTTAATATCAAAGCCTATTATCACTTCTACTTACTTGCCAATTGCTACATTTAGTGCTCTGTTTTCCATTGCAATAGTAGACCCTTAAGGAAAGCTAGAAAATCCAGCTCTTTATCAGTGATGTTTTCAACTCTAATAGGAGATGTACATGGCCCTGAACTCAGCTCGTTGCGAATAAAAAGGCTTTTAATTCATCTTAAAGAAACAACTAGAGATCATCCAGAGCATATAAATTAACCTGATTTTTCTTTTCCTCTAGCAAGGCTATTATATATCTCTTTTCTTTTTCTTCCAGTTTGGCTTCTATTTTCTCTTAGATACAACTGAAGTTTCCTAAGGCAAGGAACTGAAAAGGAATCAGCAACATCTGGAGTTATCTACACTTCTGCCAAATAAAACGAACACGTCTGAAGAGGGCTGTTTCTCGGAATAAAAAGGAAAGTGATGACTAATAAAGAAATGCAATTTACCAAAAATATCTCATTTTGCCTTTTCTTAAGTATATCACTTGTAAGTCTCCTTGACCACCTAAAAGTCCTACTTGGATCATGCAACAGTAAGATTTGCCCAGAAAGAACAAAACATTTGGCAGTTTTGTATGTTGTTTGGAAGTGAATGCAAGTTTACATATCATTTGATAGTATCTTATAAACCGTAATCTTTGCATCTAACTTCCCTCAACTCCATTTTCATCAATAGAAGCAAATTTTTCACACATTTAAGCAGATATCTAAAATAGCTCATCTGAGCTATTTTACCACAACATTTACCACCACAAAAGCAGCAGTTGCTCTCCTTTGACTGAAAAGGCAGCTCAGGACAACCAGCTCAGCCATGACATCTACACCTGTAGATGTCTAATGTCAGGAAATATGAGGGTCACCTCCCAAAACTGTCTTGCAGAATCATCCCCCCTTGCACTCCTTATTTCTCCTTGCTATAACTGGTACCCTCCTGAAAAGGAGGGGACCATCATCCAAAGACAAGAGAGGCTTTTGTCTTCTTTCTTTAGAACTTTTCTTAGGGGTCCTTAAGGAAGAGATGATATGAGAATGAGCATTTATCTGTTACTTAGGTATATTTAGCTTAACATTTTTGTCCCTACTTCCAAGCCCTTACTCTTAGTCTTCCTTCCCATCCTGTTTCTTTTTATCCCACCTTAAATCTCATTCTCTAGGAGCCCTCCTTATCCAAGTCCCTTCAAAAAATCATTCCTACCCACTTGGCTATATTAATCCTGATCTAATGTGCTAGCAGCTCTGCCAGATAGCTCCTGGAACCAACCTAGTGTGCACCTTCCTTAAACAGCAGTTATGGGATCTTATCACGTACAAATTGTCCTGTCCAGAATTTCACTTACAGGCTAACTATGAATACCTGTATGAGACACTAGGGTAGGTGTGTAGTCACTCGAGTCAATGAGGCAACAGTCCCCTCCAGAGGAGCTCTCAGATGGTGTACAGTTTGAAATGATCCATGAAGATACCCACTTCTTTTCTCTACTTACATAGAAGGAGGCCTGAGTGGCAATATTCCTTATTTTAGGTTACCCATGAAGTGCCAAAACAGTAGGGTAAACCTGAGCTTATACCTTTTCTTTTTATGGGAATACACCTTAACATTTCTTTTAATACTTGGAAATAATAAACACAAACAACTACAGAGGCACAGAACTTTTAGTTGCCTCAGGGCACTCTATCTGCTCTGAAGCCTATTCTCACCTTAAGTTTAGTGATTCTTCAGCTGCTATTGATGTTAAGAGGAATTCTGCATCTGGAAAAACAAGGCCTGTTGACATTACTAAAGGACCTCACTGATCGATGATGCAAAGAAAGGAAAAAAATGCAACAATGGAAGGAAAAGGGAAATAAAACTAGGCTTTATACCTTTACTAAAAGCCTCTAATATCCTCTCTCTATTACAAAAGCCAAGGGATGCTGCAAATTTGGATACACTGGAGTGCAATTTTCTTCTCTTTGATGTTGCTGATGAAACAACAGGTCTCTTCTCTCTTCACATTCAATACAAACAGGAATGGGACTCAACCCAGGATGAAACTGGGAGCAGCGCCTGAGCTGCTAAAAGCTAAAAGCAGGCAAGGTCATCCCCAAAGGTACAAGGGGTTGAGAGTGAGCTGGCAGGTCTTGGGGAGCAAGCCAGGGTCACCCTTTGGCAGCACAGTCCTGGGTGAGCAAAGCAGAGCACACACTGGGATCTGCCCCACCCAGTAGCAAGGATCTAGCCAGAAGAAGGACAAACCTGACAATCTTCCCCTTAGATTTTTTTATCATTTGAGGAATGCATGAGGAAATCACATGATCCATTCAGCCTAACTCACATAAACTTAGAGAAGCATGTGGCTTGAATTTTACAGCCTTTTCTTATCATTAGTATTTTTCCTTCAAATCTCACATTTTGTTGGGCTCACAGAACAACAGTGAGGGCTGTCCTGCAGCTAATTTGAGGCCTGCCTATTCCCTGTGACTGCAAACAATCTGCAGCTTACTGGATAAACTGTCTTCTTTGTATTTCGAAAATAGTCAGCACAAATCCAATTAAAAATGTTTCTTTTCTTTCAAATATTATATTGTTCTGAGCCTTTCTGTGTAAGCAGGGAACCCTGGATTACATTCCTCTCCAGGGGATCCTAAATGTTTATACAAATCACAGTAGGCAGCATTACAACACTTCCAACTTCTGCCACATTCACTTTGTCTAAACTCGAACTTGGTCAGAAATCTGTCACACTGCAAACTGTAAAAGAGAGAAATGAAAGGAAACTGTCTTATTTTTGTTCCTTTTGAGGATGTAATTCTATTAACAGATCTGTATGTCTTTTCTCCATCAATTTAATTACGAATTAATTAATTCTTAGCAGTTTTCTAAAGCCCAGCAAAATATCATCTGACCCAAAACATTTCACAGCAGGGAAAAAAGACAAGTTAGATAAAGCGAAAATCCATCCTTTGGAAAAAAATGGTGTTTAGAAGAACAGGCAAGGGTAGAAAAAAGATCAGCTCTCCCTTTTCCTCAGCAAACACATCGCTGCATGTCTTGCTGATTACATTTCCCTCCTTTCCATTTCTGCGCATCATGCCCCAGACTGAGCTTAACCACAAACTGGTGATGCTATATCCAAGGACTTCTTATTTTATGCCTTTTCTTGAGGATATCGACACCATAGTAGTTGAAATAGAGCCATGGCCATGGCTTTGCCATTGGTATCGCGCCACAGCCATGGACCTCTTTTCCAACAGGCACATAAAGCCTGAACATGCTTGGAGGTCCAACCTGATGATTTAGCTTGTCTCTCAGTCTGAGGCAATGTGGTGAGAAATAGAGGGGTCTACATTATAAATGCCCCAGCCTCAGAAAAAGTTACATTTAGTGTTGTTTGAGATAATTTCAGGAAGGGCTTGAGTTTGCACCCTTTTTTGTGAGCTTGTGTGTTGCTCCTACCAGGCAGGTTGTGACTGCCATCTGCTTACATTTATGCTTTTATAGGGCCTTTTATCACAGGGCTCCCAAAGCACTTTACACACTTACACCTTGATTCTCTGTTGTAACAGGAGGTGAGTTTAAATTAAAATAATGTGCAGGTCGTAATCTTGGAATTGGGCTTTAGAGCCTCCTTTTTCACCTCTCAAGTGGGGCTATTACAAAGCAGGTACAAATAGCCAGAGCCAGGCATTTCAAGCCACAGTATGAAAATCAGGATATTTCTGTGAATGGAGAAAACAGAAAGACTTAGAAAAAAGGAAGCTATGTTTCACATGCATTGCTGATGAATCTCACAATGTAAAAGAGAAGCCCATCTATGCCTTTGGTAACTGTGCAGAGGGATGACACTCCCACTTGCCATGAAGAAGGGGAAGCACAGCTCAAAAAAGCACTTATCTCCTTGTCCTTATATACAATTATTGGTGATTGATTACTGCATGTAACAGGGAAGCCCAAAGAAAGGAGAAGTCTTCTTTCAGCAAAAGAGCTGCCCCACTTCAGGGAGGGGGAGCTGATGTTCTCAGCTACTGCAGAAGGTCACAGTGGCAGGCCAGGAAAGGCACAAGATGTGACATGTCCCTCCTGTACACACAGCAGGCGTAAGTGACATTGCTATGCTGACCGCCTGGGGAAGGGGACAGAAGCTGAAGCAGCGCAGGAAGCTGAATGCAGGAAGCGCGGGAGTAGAGAACAGGAGTTTGTTTTTGGAAGTGCTTCCACAGGCTTAGCAAGTTAATTAGTTGCACAGCACGGGCCCAACCACCATGCCATGAAGCTTTTTTTATTAAATCTGCTTATTTTTGGACCCTCTGTTGCTAATTCAACTGCCAGTGGCCAGGCCAATCAGAGAGAGCATGCTGCTCCTCCAGGCACAGGTGGACACCCACAGCCGACACTTGCACCTGAGCCAGCCACCTCAGGCTCCTTTACTGATAATGCAGAGAAAGGTTTTCCTTAGGGAAAACCTTGGTTCTCTTCCTTAGTTCTCTTCCTGGAACTGATGGAGAAAATAGGAGAAATTATTTATACTCAACAAGTGTTTGTTTCATTCCACCCTGAGGTCAGGAGAAAGGACATTTCTCACACCCTCCACCCTGCAGAATAGGCCAGTGAATCTGCTCTTGCAGAGAACTTTAAAAAAAAATTCAACACAAAGACATAAAAATAAAAATTAAGATTAAAATTAACAAAATAAACAAACAACTATGAAAATTAAAGCTGGTTACCCACAACTGGATCTTCAAGACACACAACCCTACATACGCTAGCTCATCACTAGGAAGCATAAGTTATCAGTTTACACCATGGCACACTAACTTGGCTTCCCAGATCAAAGTACCCGATCCAGAGGGAAAGACTGAGAAGGTAAAAAAGACATGAGAATAAGAGGTGAGAAGGTATGGGGTAAAGAACCAGGAAAGGCAGGGAGAGCAGTGGAAAAATAATATCAGAGACCGAAAGAAAAAGTAGAAGTTGCAGTATTACAGACCTGCTTCATTCCTGAGCCCTTCTCTTTTCTCTCCAAGTTATGTCTTTTCCCCATCCACCCTGACCCTCCCTTCTCTTCCATGGCTCACTTTGTGCATCCTTTGCCACTCTACTCAGTCCTTCACCTGCACAGACTCATTGCCACCCACAGAAAATTCCTCCAAACATCAACCTGAGGTGCATTCTGGAGCAAAGGGGGGCCTGACATAGCTCCTGCTGACACCCTGCTGTTGCAGATAAATAACTCGGCACTCACTGAAGCTGGGACTGGAGTCCAAGTCCTCTGGCAGTTTTATGAAACTCTAGCTGTTCCTCGCCTCTGCTTTTCAAAAAGTGCATGAAATGAAATGGCTTGTTCGGGGGCAAATGACACAATGGTGCTAAACGGCATGATTTGTTTGTTTGTTTCATCCCAGGAGGGGAGGAGGAGGGAAGGAATGTATATTTGATCTAATCCAAACCATTTTTTTTGTTGCTGTTGTTTCTGCTAAACTCTTTAAAAAAATATCAATGGTTTGAACTGCCCTACACAAAAGAAGTTTGAGGAGAAAAGAGAGATACTAGACTCCATTTTTCTGTCAAGACTCGTTTGACCCTCTGACACCTCAGCCCGGGAGGAACTCGCTTACGAAACCCAGCGTTCAGAAATAAATTTTTAAAACAGCCCAAGCTGTCCCATATTCAGGAAAAAAGCTGTTTATTTACTCTGCCTTCTCCTGCAGTGCTTGTATGCTTGTGTCAGAGCATGCTCTGAATTGCCCACTGACCTACATTCCCTGGGACATGAAGCTGTGCCTCCCTGCTCCAGGGCTCGGCAGCACCCCTTGCCCTGGCCCTGCACTCCCTCTCCAGTGTTGCACCAGCTCTTCCAGCAGCACTCTGCATAAGTGGATAATGTCTCGGGCCACCGAAGCATGCTTTTAAATGGATAGCCAGCCAAGTGTATATTAATTAAACTTAAAAGTTCTATTTATTTCCAAACACAGGGGGATTACACAGACAACAAGTGGCGAAAAGTACTCCAAAATGTTCTCACCCTTTTAATTACTATGCTATAGTTAGCCCAGCGAGCTGATGTATAATCAGTGCTGCTGTACGCACTGTTTACAGCAAACACTCAGGAGAAACACACTTACTTCATGGCCTCTCTGAGCAGCTGCCACGTTCGGAGGGGTAGGATGAATACAGAAGGCACTGAAAGGCCCTTTTCTTTATCTCCTCCCCTCAGGGCTGCTCTCCTCCAGCACCCTGCTGTGCTTCCTGGCCCTGGGGGCTTTGCCACTAGCCCTGACCCCCTCAGCAGTGCTTCCAGTCCATCACACCAAACCTCCCATAGTGCCCAATGTGTACCTCTCCTAGAGCTGCTGTCATGGAAGTTAATTACCATTGCACCACGCTTTCCTGCTGGCAGTTTTTAGAGCTGGGCATCTTTGGAGTTTGAATTTATTTCATGCCTTCACGTTTCGTGTGTTTACAGCTCATGCATTTCATAGGCAAGCTGAGCAGCCAAGTGAAGAAGGACCCCCAAGAGGCTGATCCTGTTCCCCTGAGTCTGTCGCTGGGACCAACCACTTGAATTCAGAGAGATCAGTGCTAGATCCAGCAGTGCTAGATCCACTCAGTTCCTCTAAGGGCACCTTGCAAGCCCCCACCAAAAGTGTATCTTTTTTCATAAAACTGGAGGTGAAAAAAATCAGCAAAATATGGTAAAAAATTAATAGCCCAGTTTGAAATAGCCCTACTCTCACTCACACATACCACTACACAGAGTTAATAGCACTGACCTCTGTGCTCCTCTGTTTCCCTATCTCCCAGCAGTGCCTCACAAGCTGTAGCATATTGCTGTCTGCTACTCAACTTGGCTGCCTTCAGCACTGGCAGCTCATTTTCCTTCCCTGAATCCTCAAACTCTCCGTTCATTTTCAGGTGTTTTCATTGAAATAGCATGGAAAAGAATACACATGCACCCATTAGCAGGCCAGCAAAAGCCTATCATCCTCTTGCATTTTCACAACTGATTGCAATCGAAACAGCAACGTTTTTCATGTGACCCTGGGTCTGTGTTTCAAAAGTGATATCCACTCCCAACTGTACACATTTCCCCATCCAGACAACCTGAACAACATTAGGAACAGGTAAATAAAGTCATGGTAAGCGTGGGAAACAGCTGAGTAAATCACATTACAGTATCACAATGCCACTACTACCACCTTTCTTACAAGCAATCTGAGGCACCTTATACATTTAGTACCTCCACACTCATAGAGTTAGCGGTTCTTTGGACAGCAGTCATGTTTAACCTTCACCAAAACAGTCTGACTTCACCTTCCAGGACCTCAGAGTCTCTCTCATAAGGTTCAGCAAGCTGCTCTTCCACAAGGTAGAGTGAGGTGAAGGTGTAAACACTCCCCAGCTTCAAACCTTGGGCTTCTCTGTAAGATAAGGTCTCTGACTGGCTAAAAACATCACCTGGGGAATCATCTGCAAGCCTAGAGCTACCAGAGCAAAGAGCACTTTGGCCACTGTTTCTCATCAGCCATACCATCTGTCATGCTCTACCTCCGTAAGTGCTGATGCACAGACTGAGACCAGGATGTCTAAGGATTTCAGGATTAATCCAGACAAGAGGGATTCTGCAGCTTTCCCATTCCACAAATAGAATAACACCAAAGCCTTTTGAAGAGAAGCTGGACAGAAATTTTCTGACCAGGAAATAGGAATTCATTCCTTCCCAAACTGTTGCTGCTTTTCCAAACACAGCCAACATCTCAACTGTCTGGGAACCTCGCTCAAGGTTTTGGAGGTGAGCCTTGGGATTTGGGACACCTGTTCAGCTGAAAGGGTGTCCTTTCCTGCAGAACTGCCCTGGACCCAGGAGTCTCGGGAACTGCCAGCAAAGATTTACTGTCAGGGCTGCATTCCACAGTCCTCTCTGTTCCACTGAGCAGGTGTAGACCCTGTAGAGCTGCTGGAAGTTGCTTCAGTCTTTCTTCGCTTTGCTTGCTTTAATATACATCACATTTCAAAACAATGTCATTTCTTCCAAACTGAAATCCAAATTTTTAGGCAGCTCTGGAGTTAGTGTCTATATTGACAATCTCTGGACCAAAATACAAAATTTGTACACTTCCAAATTACTTTGAGACATATGAAAAATGCCCTAAGATGAATAGCTGACAGATCAGCAAACTGAACAACCACAAATTACACTGAAGTTCGTGTGTACGCACGCATGTGCATGTACCACATCATAAACTGACTGAAAATGTTCCCTGTCATAGGACAAGCATTGCCAAGGTAGGATTAACATGCAGAACTACTTCGTGTCTGCATCTGGCACAGCTTTTGCTGGACAAATGACTCACATTCATTCTGCTCTTAATTGCTAAGGCTTTTGAAGACTTTTTCTTACACTGCTCTATCTTTCTGCAGTGGGTAAAAAATTAATTTCCTTGTATATGGCAGTGTGTTTCCATATATCCCGCTGCCAGGTGTTGCTGTGAACCAGGTGGCAGTCCATCCTGCTCTGAATCTTGACTGTGTTTCACAGGCTTGCTAGGACTGTTCATGAAGGCATATTGAAATGCAGGAAGAAAGGCTGTTTGCCCTTTCTTTAGAGACCAGAAAACACAAGTTCTGCCCAAAGAGTTGCTATACATGTGAGTGGTGATGTACTAAATGTATTCACTTGTCTCAGGGTTGTCTGCAATCAGGGTGGTGGTAATGGTGGATGTTATCAGCCTCAGGGTGGGAAGATGCAGAAGAAGACCTTTTTCAGATATTTAGAAATAGGTTTTGCTCTCTGGGAAGATGCAGATTGTCCCAGAACACTTTTTTCAGATATTTAGAAATAAGTTTTGCTCCCTGGGCAGTTTGCCTGGCCACTGTGCCAAAGACACCAGAGGAGCTCTTTATACCACGTGAAAACCTTCTCCCAGGCACAGTCCTGGGACTTGCAGATGCCCAGAGCTGAGCTCAGCCCTTCAGTCCATCGCTGTGGACTTAGTCAGGCATATGCACATGGCCTGCAGGTCTTGAAGCCTTCCTGTTTCCCCAGCAACCACTGCTCCTGCTGGCATCTGGTTCTTACAAACCCATTCCCTGACTTTTGTGTCATTTTCCATACTACTGCATCAGCAATGGCATGGCAGCCTGTTCCTTGCAGAGCCAACCTCAGACCCTGGATGTTCCTTCTGTTCCTCAAGCCGTTATAGGAGTGTCACCAACTGGACCATTACAGAAATGTCACCAACTGAGTAGGGCAACTCATGAGTCACATGGCACCCAGTGGTGATCCAGAAGTTCCTGTGTGACTGATGGGCACTCTGCAATCCAAATAAATAAAAATTCTTGTGTAAATATAACACACAGTGATGCTATCACTGATTCACACATAAAATAGCAAATGCACAGCTCGGCTTGTTTTGTAAGATCGAGGGGCGGCTTGATATACAAGTTAAGTAGGGTTTTATTTCTGGCTTCACCCCTAGGACCAATGTTCACTGATACTGATATTTAAAGAAGTGCTTTCTTCAGCATGGCTACAATCCAGGGTGTGTGGTGTGGTGGTCTTTTCTTTCCTATGCTGGCTTCAAACAAGCTGTGGGTGTCTAGGTGGGTGGTTGAGTGACATATTAGTGAGGAAGCTTCCTCCCCTTTCAGAGCTACATGGAGAAGTCAGAAAGGCATCGTTTTAGAAAGTGACAGGCAGATCAGGTCGGACTATTGCTGATGAAAAAGGGTTTAAATCCATCAAGAGTCTTGAATTTGGAACTGCACTGCTACAGAGAGCAGGGTGAAGTGAACTTCACTAACCTCTATAAATATTATCTGTTGTTTAATTTCAGATTTGCTCCTCGAAAAGCCTTTCAAAATGCACACTGCCTCATTTCAGCTCCTGGCATCCAATCAAACTAGCTATCTAACAACAAGGAGCAGAGGAAGTCTGTCCTTCGCCTCCATTTAGAAGTGAAAGATTCCCCCTTCCCTTCTGCCCACCCCCACCCCGCCTGACTCTGAAGGTCTTCCAATTATCTCCTTTACCTGCCGCATTAAAAAGTAAAACATATGAGTTGCCAGAGATACAGAGTCTGAGGACAAGCCACTGTGGCAAAGCCATGACATTAGAACAGATGGAAAACTTCTCGGGAACAAAATGTGCACAAAAAAAAGGGTTCTGGCTTTGAAGTGTATATTCACGGTGGGTGCTTTCATGTCTTTTGAAAAGCCCTAGCTCAAATATGACCTACTTAGGCAACATTCTTATTTATGTCTCCAACTAAGGAGCAGTATATTTAGCAAATGAGAGGAAATCATCCCCCTGTCATGTTTATAGATTGGAGCAAACTTTGCTGTTTAATTCTTCAACAGATTTGTCTCCATAAAAGTGGATGTAATTTAAACACTGTTAAAAAAATCAATAAATTCCAGAAACTTGGGATAAATGGAATCATAATTTCAAATATATATATATATATTATATATGTACAGACATACATACAGAGAAATAAAGAGAGAACATTTATTCAGTAGACTGCAGTTAAACCATATTTATTTAACTGATTCAAGAGTAATGGATAAGGCTGAGCAAAGGTGGAGAGCGAATCATAGGACTTTGCCATTTTAATTGATGCTAAATGCTGTCTGTAAGATAATAAGAAACACAGAAATTCTTAACTCTTCACAGACTAGGTAGGCTTATCTGGACCAAAATGAAAGGAGATTAAAATGTAGTTTAAAAGATTCCTAAATTCAAGAAATCGAAGTTGAAAGGCACTTCAGGAGGACATTTAGTTCATCTCCCAAAGGCAAGATGAATAAGACCCACATTATTCTGGACTGTAATCTGTCTAACCCCCAAGGATGGACATTTGGTAAGCTTCCAAGCAGGCTATTTCCTCTTTTCACAATTATCACTACTAGAAGGATCTTGCTGGCATCTAAGCCATGTCTCTCACTGAGGTTACACCCATTACCCCTTGTCCCAGTAGACAAAGAGTATAGATTATTTCTTTCTGCTTTTTAGTAACTTTTCAAGACTTATCATATTCCTTCTTTTTTCTTTAGACCTGGCAACCCCAGTTTGTTCAGTCTTCTCTCACGGATCATGATGATATTTGATTAAAAGTGTATCACCCTATTGACTCACATCTCACCTATTACCTCTTCTAAGATGATCCACTCCAAAACCCAGAGCCTTCTCTTCAAGAAGTCACTCACTCTTGTTGTATTAATGCTGTTCAGTGTTCCTACCTCAACAGAAGAGTTTTGCAGCTCTCCTTGCCTCAGTTTGTACAGGCCACCCATCCAACTTCTCCAGATTACTTTACATTCTCAACCCATTCTCCACCTGGTCCACAGCCCATCCCAGCCTGCAAAGCAAACAAGAACCTCTGCTTTCCACCATCGCTCTGCATCACACTCTGTGCCAGCCCACATCCCAAAGCACCTCGCTCAAAATCCTCTTGCAGTTTCACAGGTAACCATTGGTAACTGGTCTCTGATTACAGCTTGCCAGAGAGCTGTGTACTGACCTCAGAGGACAGTTTCTTCTCATCCTGGTTTCTCCATGTTTCTTCTGACTGTGTCTTGTAAGACAGTATGAAAAATCTTATTAAAATCAAGACACCTAACAACCACTGTTTTTTTCCTACAACAAGGTCTGTTGCTGTGTCTCAGAAGGAAAAGAGATTGGTTTCAGGTGATTTACTCCTGACAAATACATGCTAGCTGTCCTGCTCACGTCCTTGTTCCCTTCAAGGGGTTTATGATCGGGTGTTTGATTGTTTGTTCCGTGTATTGGCAGGTATACAACTTGACTACAAATCCCTGGGTTCAGCTGTTTCTCCTTGTTACGGATAGACACTATCTGCCCTTTTTCCATTCTCCAGAACCTCTCCTGTCCTTTCTGACTTCTAGGAATAAATACTAAACTTTATGGTACTGTTTCAGCCAGTTCTCTGGTTCTCTCTACCCTAGCTTGAATTTCATAAGACCTGATATATTAAAAAAAAATTTTGTTTATCTCAGTATTTTCGAATCTCATTTTTCTCTACTGTAGCCTGAACTACTATCCTGTAGTCACTGGCTGTGTTAACCCTCCAATCATAGCTGAGCTTCCTAAGAAACACTGGTTCAGAACCCGATAACACAATTTATTTCAGATAACACTATTCATTTGGGGGGAATGACCTAGTGTTTCACAGCCTTTTTAGGCCAAATATTTCAGAAGTTCTCAAGTTGTTTCTTAGCTACCTGATGCTCAAAGGCCCCCTTAATCTCCTAAATCGAAAGGAGCGCTCAGCGTCTTAAAAAAACAAGCCCCTAGCTGAGGATCATACTTTGTATCTCAAGACAATTATGATTCTTCCTCATCAAAGCTGATCTGAAAATACCATGGGAATACTTACCTTGTCACCGTTCCAGCTGAATGCAGAAGGACCGTGGTGTGCAGAAATGGAAGTAGATCATCAAACCCCATCCACATTTTCAGTGAGAGCTCCAAACCTTTCTTCTGCAACCCAGCAGTTTGGCCTACCTTAAACTCTCCTTAATTCTCACACCTCGCCCTCCCAAGTCATAACATCATATTTATACTTGTCTCTTTAATACTTGTTTAGAGAACACTTACAAATCCACTGATGAAATTTAAAAACCCAAAAGACACACTTTCCCTTAAAATGGATTAAAACAGTGTCAGCTCCCTTGAAGTTAAGGAATGAATACTATTCCTTAGAGCTGTTTTTATTCCTTCTGATATCCTAAATGATGCTGAATCAGAAAGGGTGAAGTAACTGAAATCCAGATATGTTAGTTTCTGCTCCATTAGGAAAAGGAAAAATCAATTTGGCAAAACATAAAAGAAGAAAATCAATAGGAAAAGAAATGTTATTTTCAGTTGAAAACTAAGAATACATTACAAACAATGGTGAGTGAAAATTATTCATTGATTTGTATAACACCTTTTACAAGCCCAAAAAGTGCTCCAAAGAATTATAGATTATTTAAACCTAAGGATAACTTACCACCAAAATGCATCTATCTCTGGAGTGGAATGCAGCTGCTACAAAATTGCAATAGCAAACAAAACACCACAGCTTTAGGGCACAAACGCTTTATCTGAGGATGCATCAAGGGAAGTTGAAAATGCAGAATGGAATTATCCAGGCTGGAATATGACCACGCTGCAACTATATCGATTTCAGTTTAAGCTTAAACTCACAGAAGATAGCCCCATCAGCCCATTAAACAAACTTTGGCTCACAAAGTCCCTAAAATGCCCTGGGATAATGTGCCAGAGGATGGGTCATTCTGTGTTTGGACTATTCCTTCTGCTGTTTCCCTGGTCACTGTCAGCAAGCCGATGGCACCAGGCTAATGGCCCTCAGGTCAGAAGCACACCCTCAGTGGCAGGGCAGCCACCTCTGGCGGGAGGGCAGGTGGTGCAGGAGGCAGTCTTGTGTTCCCCAGCATGAATCACCACACTCATCCAGAGGCACTCTAAATCCTCCACATTAAGCACACATTAAGTTGTTTCAGGATATGGGCCACATTTATATCACTGTCATTAGTAGCAAGGGCTCACACTGCATAAAATTACACAAAGTACCTTTTGTACCTCAAGATGTACTTAGCAAGCAAACTCCTAGGGGCAGTGAATGTGCCATCTTCTGTTTCTCTAAAGCACCTTATTCAATTATGGCAATATAAAAATGATTTATAACAATCTATTAAAAATATAACTCAAATGAGTTATCACTCCTGGGGTCCTGGGAATATACTGTAGGATTTGCCATTTAATTGTAAATCAAATCTAGTGGCCAGTACCTCGTGTTTTAGAGAAAGATGAAAACTATTGATACACCTCAACAATTGTAAGCGCAGAGTGTCTTGGATGATACAATCTTGGGTCATCACCCAATATGTGACCGAGGGAGGCAGAAACATAGAATACAGTGGCAGACATTTCTGCTCCCTCCAGTCCGTAAGTCGATCAGTTCTTCCACTGATCAGGAAGCTTCCACAAGTCCAAAGGCTGCTGCAGGACATGTAGGCAGGCAGACTTAAAACACTTGCCATCACTGCTATGGCAGTTTCTTTCTTCCTCAGCTTTCTCTGGAAAAGCTTCTTGGGAAGATGAAAGTCCAAAATAGCAGCAAGACAGAATAAACAGCTTGCCTAAAAGGCCACAAGCTGGGCTGGAAAAAGATTCACAAAGCATCTTGCACACAGAGTCCTCAGCAAACTGCATTGCACAGGATGACCCAGAGCTCTGGGGACAGCTGAAGCTATTCATGGGGTAGACACACAGCACCTGTTTCATCCCACCCAGTTCAACAATCCGAGTCTACCTGTTCCTGTGCTAAAACCAAGGACATGCAATAAGAAAATCTCAGTTTAAAAACCTGAGCCCTCTCTTCTCATTTTCAGAACAGCCATGAGCTAGTACAGAAGCCTGCATCAGTATCAAAATCAAAATAGAGATTGTGTGCATCAGAGGCACACACTATATCTGATAAAATAATTCCAATTCTGAAATTCTGACCATCAGCAAACAGGGATGGAAACTATTTGCACTCTGGAATTGCCTGGTTTTGATAAAGTGTGTTGATAAGGCTGTATTCATAGGAACGCCCAGGCCAGGAACTGCCCTATGTGGCCAATAAACTCTTTCCTCTGCTCTTACGGACAATGGTATCTGGCAGCTCTTTTCGTAAAAGCTGTACCTTGAAAACAATGTCCAAGCAGATGAGGGAGGTTAACCCCCATGTGAGTGATCACACAGCACAGGCTAGAAATCCACAACACACAGATAATCAGAGATGCCCTCACCTGATAAAACTCACCAAGATCACCATACTTTAGAAAAATATCTTTAATTTTAATGTCATATTGAATAGATAGATAAATCTGCATATGAGAAATGGCAGAAGCTGTAGGAATGCTAAATTCTTCTTTGCTTTCACAATTTCAACCAATCCTGAGCTTCATCTCTTCCATTGCTCCTTCCCCCAGTTAAAGAGCTTTGTTCCCGCGGTTGGGAGAACTCTTAATATATCACACTCTTAAGGAAGATTCAAACATTAACGCCACTACTAGTATAGCATATGTTTCTTGCATCCTAAAATCATTAATGCATTGATTCCTATGGGTCTCCCTGCCCAGTTCCCTAGGGATTAGCACAACACCAGTGACAGGTGATGCTCTACCCCTACTTGGATTTCCACACAGGATTCTTTTGTAGATACTCTAGCACCTAATATGGCTTACCCTGTACGTTTCCCTCAGTAAGGTCACTCTCTCTTCTAAATAGCTGTCTTTTTTCACAGAGCTTTGTCTCTTGAGAAAATGTTCTTTGGTTATATTTGGCTAAAGCTGGCCAACCAGCTCAAAAGTCACTGAGAGGACAGCTACACACCTCACCTCACCCACAGTGCAACACAGAAGCCTCGTTTTCTAAAGAAATGAGGCTAAAAAACAAACAGTGAACTCAGAATCTTCTGGTCTCTCACTCTCTGTGAATCTAACGTTCATCTTTGTTATAACCTTCTTCTGACAGCAATTGCCTTTATCTGTAGTTTGGAAAGCTTTGAGCATATTGCCAGCACTTTAATAGTAAAATATCAGAGAGAACCATATATCTGAATATTATTATGCAGAAAATATGTGCATGTTCACACAGACAGCAGATACATAAAAATACTGAATATGTAATTTAAGGCCATATTTGTGTTTGAGTATGTAGGTCAAACACAGGGCAAAGTTTCTTCTATTATACACAAAACTTAGGTGTACACTGGACCGAAAGAAAGCACACAAAAACTCCTTTAATTCTGGATGCTAAAAGGTGCAAGTTCTAACTAGCGTTTGGAAGGGTGATTTCCCCAGGGAACCCCAGGTGTTCTGGGCACGCGCCAAGCCATTATTGCTGAGCACTGGGGCTGAGGTTCACCTCACCTAACCTCAGCCATCTGTCTCCCTATAGAGACTCGGGCACCTCCAGAGGGTGATACTTAGGAGGATGGAATGAATCAACCTGCCTGAGTCTCACCACTGACTACAGGGGCGGCCCAGACTACTCACCCAGATAAACTGTGTGATTTTTGAATAACTACGGTTAGGTGAGATGAATGCCAAGCTCGGTGAATATTAGCCTGCAAAAAACCAAGTGAGTGGGAAGATTCCACATCACAGCTGGATAAGAATAAGAAAGAGCAAACCATAAACCCTGAATTCTCAGGGTCTACATGGAAGCAAGAACTGGTTTATAATACCCGGAAACTTGTGCAACTGCATGAAGAAGTCTTTCATAAGAAACAAATATTGCTAAGGCAACTAACTATAACTAACATTTTGAATATATTTATTGCCAATGAAACTTTGAGGTATTCTCCCTATAGGTACTGAAAAATGGTGATTTTTGCCAGCAAATGCCAGAGGGGCAATTTCTACTTTGGTTCTGATTTGGATAATTTCCCTTTTGTCACCACAAAAATCAGAATGAAGATCTAAAGTGAAAAAATCCAAACAAATCCATACAACCCGAGCTGGACTCTGCAGCAGGAGGCTCTAATTGTTCTACTTTCTCCATATTTCAGGCAAAAAGGGTAACACAAACGACCCACTGGGCAGTGGGTTTAAAAATTGCTAGTTGTCCGCTCATTTCTGCAGTTCAATTTGTTGGCTTTCGAGTAATTCTATTGGTTTTGAAGTTCTACTTCCCATTAGTGCTATCGACCATGAGAGATTGTTAGAGGGGGATTTTGTGCTTTTTTTTTTTTCTACCTTCACTGGCTGGAACAGCTTATCCCCATGTCCATTAAATATACATTTGAACAGCATTTCCACCTGCACTTTGTCACCTCGGGTTCTCAAGGGGTGTACCTCCACTTGGCTCTGAGCTCAAGGGCGCCCTTGATATCAGTCTGAGAGTGCCAACAGGCATGCTGATGCCCATTTGAAATAGCTTTTCCTTTGCCTCAGATGTTTTCATGCACTCAACAAATAAGAAGTCTCTGCTTCACTCTGTCTGTCGTGCTGTAGGACGACCTCACCTCATTCTGTCAGTGAGCTACGGTTGCTTTCAGGCACATTCCAGGCTTTGCTTTCCTTCCTGGAGTGTCCCCCCCCTACTTTAGGATCCAAGTTAGCAAAAGGCTCACAGTGTACTGATCTAAGCTTACCTTCTTGAAGGTGCTCACCCCACTGCCGTTAATACTGCATTTCTTTTCAAAATGTCCACATTCCCTGGAAAATTAGAAACACCCTGTAATTATGAGCTGCTTCTGAACACGAAAGAACACAAATTGCAAAGAGGGAACAAAAAGTTGAATTTTCTGCAAATAAAACTTTGGCAGTAAAGATAATTTGTTTCTCTGCTGTCAGTAAGAGGTGTCTATATGGGTCACTGAAGAGGTTCTTTACTGGGAATAAGTTAAATTCAGCATCTACCATCTTGTCCTGTGGGTGAAGCATGCTATCTCAAATACGCAATACAGCCCAAACTGGGTGTCATCTTTTTTAAACTTTCTTTTTTTGTGAATCACTTCCAAGTCTTGGGGGTAGGACATCACGACAGCCAGTTCCTCAACAAAGAACTGACATGAGAACAAAAGCTATTCCTGAAGAGTTCTCAAAATAAAAGTGAGACAGATGAGTGAGGAAAAGTTGCATGGGTGTTTCATCAAACAAGAACACGGTCAGAAAAGAAGTATCAAAAAATATAAATTCATTAAAGATGAGCGGGCTCACAGAATTTTCAGTTCTGCAGAAATATATTTTAGGAAAAAAAAACCCAAGAAGGCTCCAACAGTGTGAATATGCCAGGTGTGGACACCTTCAGAGATAACAGTGTTGATGCCTTAGGTTTTTACTTTTATATTTTTCAAATCCTGTACTCCCTAGCGTGTAACTGAAGTTTCGTGTGGCCTCTTAGCTGCTGTTCTCTCATGCTGGTTAGACGTAACAAGCCCTCTCTAGGTCTGCTCTTCAAGGATGCCAAGCCCCAAAATATGTAAACTAAAAGCCTCTGAAGAGGGGGACAAACTTGGGGCAGTTACATCATTAACTGAGGTTATAATTGGAGAACTAACCCTGATATGCAAATGAACCAAACTTATAAAAGTGTGAAGAACTCGTGACCAGGGTCCATCTTGGGTGTAGCCTTTTGACTGCCCAGGGTGTACCTTTGAAGGCTCTTCAAATAAATACCTACCTTTATTCCCTTATTCTTGTCTAGTCTCTGTTTTTAGGTGGCCACCTCAAGGCATCAGTGTCAGTGTTTCATCTGAGAATTATTTTCCATTTTTAATATATTTGTATATTTTACATTCTAGTACTGTATTGAATAGCAAAACCAGCACAGGTAATTAAGAGTGAATCCTTCCTAGAACCTTCTTCTGTGAGGAGGAATTTCAGACTTTTGCTCTAAATTGCACCAAAGGTAAATTTCAGTATCTTGAAATCCTTTGGAAAATGGAATTTTCATTAATTGCCCAACACTGTTTTAACTTCAACCCTTAGACAACAGCTAAGTCAAGCTTTGGGAGAAAATGCTAGTCTCCCTTTGAAAAATGGTTCCTGCTTGGGTTCCCTTTCCAATGGCATCTGGTGAGGGCTGCTTTGCCATAAATCTAGACCAAAAGCTGCTGAGCAGTTGTCCTGAAAAACTACAAATAGTTAAGTGGCTGGCCATATTCTGGACCCTGGGCAATATTTTTCTGTATAATTATTTCTGCTGTTGTCATTAGCTCCGGCACTCTCACTATTTATTACCATAGGTATTTCGAGACTCATAAAAATGTGATCTTACTCAAGGCTTAAGCAACACATGAAATAAATCAGCAGCACTGAACATTGGCTGACACTAGATGAAGCCTGGCTGGGAACAGCTGGATTGCTCTCTTGACTAAATATTTACAAAAGCCATGATTATATCACTGAGTGACACCGTGTGAATATAACAATTTATCAATCATCATGTTTAACTGAAATCCCTGCAGGAGGGGATGGCATTCTCACTTAACAATAAGTATCTACTGTATGTTAATTAAGTCACTTATTTTGCGGCTATGCTTACTTCAGGGATATTTGGGCATTTTAACTACCCATTTCCTAAGCACTGCTTACTTCAGAGGCAGAGAAAACACAAGAGTTCAGCAGGGCTGTCACTTGCATCAGTACCCATCCAGTAACACCGCCAGAATTACATGGGGCACACTCCGGAGCAGGGGGAAACACAGACCAATGCACAGAATTTATTTTGTTTTTCACACTCCTGCCATGGTTCCCCTGCCTGCTGCAGGGTGCCCATGGGCAGCCAGTACTGCAGCAGTTTCCCTGCCATCCCCCTGGCTGCCACAGGACCTGCTTCCACCAGCACCAGCCACTTCAGTCTCCTGCCTTTGCACATCCTCTCCCGAGTAGCTGGCAGCACTCACAGCACTGGCTGGCAGCTCTGTGTCCAAGCTGAAATGCCCATGCCCTGAGGAAAATTTTCCAATTTTCTCACCCCATATTTATCAGGTTAGGCAAAACTGAGGGTTTGTTCACCCTAAAATTCCTGAAGTTTCACCTTGTAATGCAGGGTTCTCCAACACCAAACCCATCTCCCTGACAGCACCGACACAAGTGTGTCTGAACAGAGCATGCAGGACAACCCACCTCCAGGCCAGCTGGGACCTGGTGGTTCTGTTTCCACCAGAGCTGGTTAGCACTGACTGTGTAATGTCCTGAAAAGGCCACTGAACACAAGGCTACGTGCTGCAAGGAGAGAAGGGCTGGGACATGAAGAGCTCTGCTAAAAGTGTGACATTGCCAGGGAACATAAGGATCAGGTTCATACAGAGGGGAGAAGCAAGCGGACTTGCTCAGAGGGGAGAAGGTTCCCATGAAGATGAAGCCAGCATGTCACACTGATATGAAATGCATATTTGGGCACTAGAAACCACTACCACATGGCACGAGCTTTTTACGAAATCTTCCACCTTCTGCGTCATGCCAGATTAACTCTCTTGTACCACCAATGGCATGAGAAGTTCAGCTACCTTCCTATCTCCTTCGGGTTTTACTCCAATGCAAGAGAAAACACAAATCTCCTACTTGCCAGTCCCACTGCACAGACTCTTTTAAAAAGTTTTTCTTCAAAATGTCACACAGGTACATGAATAGTGCAGCCTGTTTGCGTGGATCTCAGGCTAACATTCAAAAGGAACAAGTGGCATCCATGGTTCACCTCTGGAAACTGCTTTTAAACCTTGTCTTTCTTTCCAGGAATCATTGTTCAAAAAGAAGAAAAAAAGTTTGGGGTGATGAAGTCTACTCCCTTGAGAGCCTGAGAAGAAAATTTCCCTCATATGGATCTTAGACATAGATTTTTATTCCCATTTTCTACATATTGAGAGTCTGCATAATAATTGTATTTTAGTCTTTGGAGCCCATCTGCCACTAAAGGGGAAATTTCACCTTCTTCTTTTTACCTACAGAGAGGTTTATAAATCAGTAAGCACACAGACATGGGAGCACGGGACTTCGTTGCCCTTCCAGGAGCCCTTAATGGCTCAGACAATCACAGCAAGTGCTCTTTTCAGAAACAGAGGGAGGGAGGAGAGAAGTTAC
Organism: Platysteira castanea; assembly: GCA_013397175.1. Lineage (NCBI taxonomy): Eukaryota > Metazoa > Chordata > Aves > Passeriformes > Platysteira > Platysteira castanea. The sequence goes on from VYXC01009561.1 coordinate 598,190, forward strand.
GATAAATTTAGTTTTCTTTTGAAGTTAATAACCTCCTACAAAGGCTTTTGGTAAAACACAGACACCTTAACATTTTTTTCCTTTTCAAACAATTTTTTCCTCTATTTTTCCCTCAGATGGTAAAATCTGAGGAAACCTGTCTCTTCAGAAGTAACTGCTTTGTGTGAATGACATCAACAGACCACGAGGTTACCACTGGTAAGTTGGCACCCTGAGGGGAATGAAATGAAATCTCTTATCAGCCTACTTGCTCCTCTTCTTTTCTGCATTTGGTGCCTTTTGTAATATGCAAAGCAAAGGAAACGTTTTGCTCCCCTTGATTTTTTTCACCTTTTTTTTTTCCTCAGGAGAAGGAACAATAGATTTGACTGGTTTCTCCAAGGTCTCAGCTGCATCTTCAGGTTTGTTTGGTACCTCAGCCAGAGATGAGTGATTTATACTCCCTCTTCTTTCTGCCTCACATTAGACCTTCTCTCACCTACCACTGGGTTCTCCTGAGACTTGATTCAGGCAGTTTGAAAACCCACGGTCTTCCCAGGGAAAGAGGACCTCCACAAATGTGGATAATGTTAACTTTTACAAACTCCTCCACCAGAGCAACAGCTTTGCTGTCTTGACTTCAAAACCACGGCAGATGTAATCTATTATCAATTTCCCAGTGTGGCTATCCTGTTGTAACTCTCCTTCTTCTGGCTTCTCTCAGGTCAGAAGGCTTCAGAGGCAGAAAGTGTTGGTGTGGAAGGGAGATGATAAGGAGGAGAAAATGGGTGAATGTATGGGAAAGTGGCTACCGCACGAGAAAACTCCCTTCCCTGTACACAGGATTTCCAACAGGTGGAGCCAGTATGGCAGCTACCCACAAAAACAAGGAATGAACCTGAAAGATGAAAGCTCCAAGGGAAGATTCCAAGAGGGAGTGGCTGGGGTTTGTTGCAGAATATTGAACCTATCACGGCGCACAACCATTAGCCCCAGGAGAGGAGATGGGAGGTGGGGACTTTCTGCATATGTTTTTAATAAGTCTCACGGATCCAGTAATCACACATTATGCAAAGAACAGTTTAATCTTTCCTAAACTAAGCTTAGAAACAAAGATGTTAAATCACTGCAGGATCCCAAGTCTGGAGTACAGCAGGGGAGCCTGGATGTCATCAGGAGGATTGCTCATATACTGTCACATGCAGCTTCCCAGCAGGTGAGGGAATATGTGGAAGCAGGGAGAGAATGCTAGCCCAAGCTGGGGTGGAGGAGAACTTCCAGAAACCTGCAAGGGAAGATTAAAGGTTAAGGAGCCGAACTATACACACAGATCTCTATTGTTTTTACAAACAACATGCTTTAATAAACTGTGTTTAAAAAAAAAAAAAAAAGTGTATTTTCCTTTTTAAATAAAATAAAAAGAGCAGTTCTATTTCCTTTTTTGAAAAATTGTTTCTGAGTCACTATACCCACCTGACATGACTCCTCACTTGAAGAGCTAATATGCCTGTAGCCCCATGCATACTCTGAGAATACCCAGAGATTCTTCCTAGGGAGAGGCACAGAAAGCCAGGCCTGGTTTAGGAGCCATCAGTCAGTGAAGGACAAGGAAAGGTGTCACCCACCTTGTAAGTGTGAGAAGGGGAGGAAAGTGGGCTGAGAGGTGAATGGGTAACTTCAGCACATGACAGAGACATGATAGAAAGGCATGAGGGATGAGATAGCAAAGATACTGCTTTTTGAAGGATGACACAATTTAAAACAAAATAAGTTTGGTCAAATGTTTATCATAGTCTCTCCAGGAACCTCCACTCTTCCTGTTTATTAATTTTAATGATATGGCATCTGCAGTTCCCAGTCAGAACCAAGGCTCTCCTGACACATGCATCACAAGAGGATGGGGCCCTGCCATGCACAGAGCACAGAGAAGGAAGATAAATAGTGCACCAAGAATAGACCAGCAGGATAAAACTATTCACATGACTTTTGAAGCCTTAGAGAGTCCCAATTTTCTTTTGCAGGAAATTATTCTGTGCCAAAAAACTTGTCTTCATTTCAAACAAAGCTAAATACCACATCTGAAATTTCCCAAGCAGAAAAAACCCCAACAACCACTATAGTGTTGCTTACAAATACAATATCAAACCAAGTACATCTCAAATGGTTTTCTGAGGAGTACAGGTTTCAATTAATCCATACATCCTAGCTTGCCTGAGCAGTTCTATGTACATACATACACATATCTGCAGTTTTTAAAAACATAAATAGGCATCTGCACCTGTCTCTCCATTTTATTGCAGCTGTGTCCTTTTTATGTTTCCCCAAGAAATCATGTTCTGACACACAAGAAAATACTCCTCTCCCAGCAGCCTGCCTTGAAGCTGTAAAGAAAGCTATGGACGTAACAGGAATGCAGCCAGCAGCGTTCCAGAGAAATCTGGGAGAGGAACATTGGACATACTTCTAAAACTTGGAGTGTGTAATACAAGCACAGACTGTCGGCCTGCCCCTGGCAGGTTTTACCATTTCTGATGGCAACATGAAAGAGGACATAAAGGTGTGGGACTGATCTCCCCTACTTGTAATTCCCTGGAAGTCCAGGCAGCTAGAAGAGAGCACTAGTCCTCCAGGCTCCCTTTGTACTCAGAGGAGAGTGAGCGATCCCTTCAGAGAAGGATTCATCCCTTCCGACATGGATACGTGAGGCAGACGGGATGAATCACCCCCGAAGGGGCCCTCTCTCTGCAGAGTCCTACCGCCACTGCAGAGGGGCTTCAGGCCACCACCACAGATTTGATGCCTGTTACAAGCTGGATGAGAAGAATCCCTCCCAAAACAACGCTTTCAAAGCAGTGTCAGTGTCCTCTCAGGATCTCAGCTCAGTTCTCTATTTCACCATGTGCTGTGTCTTTCTGCCTTGTTAGTTTATAACACCCAGCAAAGAACAGGTTAATTAACATCATTAGGAAGTGCAGAGCCTCTAGTGAAAAGCTGTGCCTGTGCCAAAACTGCCCTCCATTTTTAATTATTGATATTCCGATTATTGTATCAACAAGAAGTCATATTCTGCCCCAAAACACTTCTCCACTGTTTAAACCTACAAGACAACTTCCTTTGTTTTATCTCCAAAGTTGCTCCCCACCTGCTGAGTTTTGAGTGTAGTTTCGCCATTTATTACTATGTATCAAACACAAGAAAACCTTCCTGGTAAGAGGTAAAATCATTCCCACTTTTCTCCTGTCCTTCACCATAAGTCTGTCACACATAAGGAAACTCTGGCAAAGGAACCTGGATTACTGTATTTCTTCACGGATGTATGAGCTTCTAGGAATACATTCAATAACCCAACTTAATTTTACAAGTGCTGGTGGTATTCTTTGATATTTTCCACTCCAGGGACCATAAAGTTTCCCCAAGTCCAGTAAAGCAAATTTTTAAAATCTTTGTGAATGCCAAAGGATTAAAGGATGAATTCAGAGATTTAGAGGCAGGTAACTGTTGTGGGTACAGCACCAGAAAGCCTGTCTTCCACAGAGAGCCCTGCCAGTGAGCTGCTCTGTGGCCTTGAACAAATCACTTCACCTCTCTGGTACTTCTGCTTTCTTGTCAATATTTTTGTCTGCTTAAGTGTGTGGTTTCTGGGGCAACTCCTGTGGGTTTGTAGAGTGCCTGCCAGTATAGGATCCCAGCATCAAATGGAATGACACCATAGTACAAAAATAAGGGCAGAAACTCAGGAAGTACAGGGATTTGAAAGGAAATATCTGCAATGTTTTTTTAAAACCTCTGATGCTATTGGGGTCTCCAGATCTCCAGGCTCTGAAGGTGTAGCAATTTTTTAAAGGACTAAGTGCCTGTTGTTGATCGTAACAGGGAAAAACGTAGTCATCTATGTTTTTATGACTGGCCTCTAGTCTGCTTGGCTTGGTTATGTTTAATACCTGTGGAGCAGGTAATTTTAATAAATAAAAAGAGAGAGAAAGGGAGAAAGTGTCAGCATGAGACTGGGTATGAAGTTATTGCGAACATGAGTGTAAATGTGTCAAGGAAATCCCCAGTGATCCAAAAGGGAATGCAAGTAGCTTTGCAAGCAGCAGAAGCAAGCTGGAAAAATTGTACAGTGGTCTTAGCTTTGCAGAAAGATTTTCATTTTTCAAACTGTAGATCAAACCAAATTAAATCAAAACTATATTTCCGTAGCACCTTTCACACTGGGCTTCCAAGGCACTTCTCACCAAAGGCAAAGCCACTGACGTGTTTATGAAGGCAGCAGGTCAGAAGAGCCCTGAGTTAAGGTGTGGCTGGGAGGCACCAGCACCAGGAGATGTCACTGGCTGAGAGGTCCCTGCACCACAGGATCAGGCTCAGCACTCCCATGGGAGGAGGAAAGCCAGGAAACATCACAGTGCACAGACCCATATGTGAGGTGCAAGGCACTGGTAAGACACATGAGAGCTCTCAGGGCCTTGTGAAAGGCAGACAACACAAGAACTGCCCAACTGCTCCACAAGGACCAACACAGAAAGAGGAAAGGCAACTTGTGCCTCCTCTGCTCCTTATCCACAGGGTCCAGCAAAGGCAATTTGTGCCTCCTCTGTTCTTTATCCAGAGTCCAGCACTGGTGCAAGAAAAGGATGCCCTAAAATTCCACCAGTGCACGCAGCCCAGTGACTGCAGCCAGAGCTCCTGGGCAGCAGCCAGGTTTTGGGGCACACGGTCTCCGCAGGCTGCCCACCTCTACAGCCCACTTAGGAGCAGGAGCGGGAGCAAACGGCCCAGCCCTTCCCTGGCATTGCTGCAGCAAGGACAGCAGGCTGACCTGTCCCCTCAGCCACACTCAGACATCTGCCCATCCCCTGCACCAGGCCGGATGGAAATACAGGACCACTCGGACAGCAAAACCTTCAGCTGCCACAAAACACTTTTCTTTGCACCAAGATTAGGAACAAAAAAACTCCTGGGTGCAAAAGCTGCAAAAGCACTGAAATCCTTTCACCAGTAACTCTAGGCAGGCTCACCTTTCTAAGGTAAATTTCATCCCTGCTAATCCTATCAGTTAATATTGAAATCAAATACAATATGGTATTTGATATGACAGTCTCCTTCTTATGAAGTCAGCTGCAGCATTTTTTATTTGCATATGATTTAATTACATTTTCATTCCAGGTCTTCCATTCTGTGTATGGGTAAAAGCACATGAATTCTGTATGACTGTGATGGTAGGAGAGATTATGAAACTTAGAATAATGCTGCAATGTTAGGCAATATGGAAGAGAAGTATTGCTGTTTTAGGAATGAGTCTTCAGGAGGATGGGTGAAGTGAATAAGCAATGCAGTCCCATTTCTCAGGTGGGACCAATATTTCAGCTACAACAGATACAGACCAATATTTCAGCTGCCTATATAATTTTTAAGATAGCCACAGCCTTTTTTTTTTTTTTTTTTTTGTAAGATACACTATCTTGTTTACAGGTTTGAGCTAAACCATTACGCGAGGAGAAAAAATTCAAAAAGAGAAGAACAGCAGGTCACCTCAACTCCCAGCAAAATGGAGCTACGTCATCGCTGGGCTTACTCTCTGTGTTTCCAAGGGGTGGGGGTACCTTTGCCCTGGGTTCTCCAGTGTGTGTTTCCTCTGTAAGGTTTCTGCTCGCTGATTAACAAGAAGAATTGGAAATCATGAAAAAATTTCTGCATAGTCAGAATGGAAAATACAACATTTTCAATAAAAGGAAACAGCCAAGCAAACTGTTGGATGCTGTTCATCAGTGGCCATTATTTATGGTCACTAGTTAGTGAAAACCAGTAAGACCTCTCAGAGCCAAACACTCGCTTATTAGCTGAAGACACACGCACAACATTCAAGTGCAAGTATCCCCAGTCACCTGTAAATAGTAGCACATAATGTAGAATTATTATTCTCTCTCTGTCACACCAATTGCAGCCATCAAGTGTGAGCTTGAAGGAACAGCTGTGAGAAAGTGGTGATAAGGAGAAAGCCCCAGTTGTTTTGCACATACAAGGAAGGATTTGCACAGACTAGGGATACAAAATAGATTCCCAGTCCTAAATCCTGACATGAAGAGTTAGTGGTAAACTACATTTTTATGTTAAAAAAAAATAAAATCTGAACTTGTTTTATGACACACATGTTAGTCATTTGTCTGTCTACCACATCAGAAATTGTCAAGGGTAAGAAAATGCCACGTTCTTATATATTCAGTTGGTACAGTGGAATGGGCAATGGGAAACATTTCTGGTCTTTTAAGTGCTGAAGATTTTTTCGTGTTCCTGGATTTTGATCCTAGCCAAGTTTGTAATTTCACAGCATTTTCTGCCTTAGTTTACCCATCCATAGGCTGGGTATAATTATAATGCTGCTTCTTAATTCAGAGTTTACATTTTCACAATGAGCTCAGACAAACAGAAGGTGCTTTGTGAATGTAAAATACTGATTTTTTTTTTCTCCCAGTTTGCACAAGGTCTAGAACTTTATACAGTAACTAATGTATTCCTTGGACACAGCACAAACTTCCTCCTTTCCTGTAGTGAGAGGACATTTAGAAAGAGATTTGGAGTCAAAACCAATTCAAACAGGGCTGCCTGCCCATTAAGAACAGTGATAAAAAGCCAATTTTGGTTATAGCATTAAAATGTTTCAGTCATAATAATCCTTGATTTACTGGTTATTGGGCAGCAACTGTTAGACTGTACAGCACAAATAAGTTTTCTGTCTTTCTATTAGGTTACAATCACAAGGAATATTTGCCTCTAATATCCTAGTTAACAAGTAGGTAAATTCGTAATATGAACACCCAAGTATTTCTACTTGAAAACAACTTTTATTCAGACCAGAGCATAAAATTATTTGAAGTCACTGTGCAAAGCTTCCAGTGTTAATATTTCACTAGTTCTAGGTGCATTTCCTCTAATGTTGAAATTGTGAATACATGGAGATAGAAAAGCAAGCAATGAGTTTCTCTGGATTAGCCATCTCTGTAATGCATGTGAAGGTCTTAAAAAGTTCAGGACCAAATTTGCAAAACTGAAAAAATTTGCTGCTTCCACTAGGGAGAAGGAAGGAATTAAGAAGAATTTCAATTAATGATGTAGATAAAAGATGCAAATAGAAGACTTGTAAGTGGCAAGTAGTTCTCTTCTTTGTAATAAAACTCACAGTCGTGTATTTTTTCAACATCAAATCCATTTTTCTTGTCATTTTGAACACTTCACATTCCTTTTCTGGAGTTATAATTTTAGCCTTCTATAGAGACAACATCAAGAAACTCCTCTTTTCATGCAGACAGGCATTTCAACTGAGATATATTTACCAAACAGATATGTGTTAAACATAGGCAAGGCAGTACAATCCTCTAATCCAAACACACACACACAGAATTGTTTCAATACAAAAGGTAGAAGAAATACTGATTTTACACAGGAAGTTGGTACGCTGAATAGTTCATGTTCATTAATACTGGTGAGCTGGTTTTGGACCGTAACAGGAGGCAGGATGATAGTAAAAGGAGAAGTAACTACTTTAAGTATTAGTAGAAGTGACTTTTCAACAGGACAAGGGGGTCATACCAGTCCATCACAGTCCATATATGCAGATTTGCATATATGAAGCCCATGCTCCAGGAGGTTTCACAGCTCTTGCTACCCAAACCAGTCAGAGAAATCCTACGTTTCAGATAAAGGCAGATAAAGCCTCACATGTGTGGACAACAAGATCAGCAAGCTACATACTTGTGCTTCATGAATAAACCACTGTAAATAATAAAGTGACCTCCAGTGTGTAATTATCTCAACCACTTTTTCGTGCAATGGTTTTGCCAGATGAAAGCAAATCAGAGAAACTGGATTTTCCCATAGATGTTTCAGTCTTATAAGAAGGAATGATTAGTCCCATCTTTCCCCTTCCCTGCTTCTCACACCCCAGGACAGCTCTGGTTTTTACTCTACTGTTGGCAGAGGGATATGAGTACTTCTTGTAATTCAATCATCAAGCTTTAAGACTGCTTCTCAAGGCTAAATGGAAGCCAAATCTCAAAGCTGCATGCATCCTATGGCCTACTGGGATCTAAATACAACTAATTTCTGCTGGCTGAACTGTAATAATGAAGATTTTGAGTGCTCAGTGATAAAATTGGGGAGGCCGTATTTAAGGCAATGGAAGTTATACCATGTGCAAAATTCTATTCCCCAGACCGAGATGAAAAAGCTGTTGTTGAATGTTGCACGGATAAGACAGAAGAAGAGTATAATTTATGCATTATAATTGAAATCAAGGAAGCATTTCCTGCTAATGCTGTCATGCCTGCTTTGCAAGGCTAACCCTAATGACCAACAATTGTACTTTTTAATACAATTTCTGAAGCAAGTAGTGGCTAGGGAATAGTCCCACTGGAACACACACCACACATGCCTCCCCTACATTTCTTCACGTACAATTCACAGATGATTGCTTTGCAAGACCGTGAATGCATGACTTACTCATTCTGGAAGAGTGAAGAGTCCCATAAAAGCATTTACTAATAGACTCTCTGGCAGGAAAATCCACCTCTGTGCAGTTCCAAGCCACTCTAAACTTTTTTTAATCACCTAATGAACAGTGATTCCCTTTCACTGTTGGGAATGGACAGGCAGATTCAGAAAAAAATAAGGACCAATCCAAACCACTGTCCACAAACGTGGCTGGACCATTTTTCAGGACAAAATAAAAAGCCTGTGTCATTCTAGTTTAAACAAGAAGCAGAGAAAAATTAACTATTTATTTGTATTTCTGACGCAGCAAAAAGCCATATTAAGAAATGCCCTAAGAACTCTGCGATGTCAAGATTTTCAGATCAAGGTTTACAGGTGCTTTAGCTCAAGGTTGAAGATGTTCAGGTGGCATATTTACTCTGGGGATAATCCCATGAAGCACCAAACCCATCACTATTTGCTGAAGGGATAAGAATTGTCACTTCTTACAAGTACTAGACAGAGTAGCTTTAATGGAGCAAAAAATCATGGAGAACAGACTTCCCACTCACCTTCCTAACAGTTTCAGGATAGTACCAACAAGACATTTTACCTGCTGTCTGACATTGGCTGCATTCGCCTGCACTCAGATAAGCTTTTCTCTGCAGTATCAGGGTCAATCTAAGGAGGTACATTTAGGCACAAGGACCATCACTGGTGGGGGCTACATCCTCACGTTTCTTTCCTTATCATTTCAGCTTAGCCCTTCCTTGTTTCTCCAGCATAACTACTTACAGGAAGAGTATTAGCAAATGATGTAGCAAATCAGGGATAAGAGCCACTGGTCATTAAAACGAGAAGGCATCCTGGGTTTAAGAACTAAGAAGATGGCATTAACACTATAATTACTGCCACATTAGTGCCACATCCATATCTGTGCCAGCAAACTCTTGGAAAACCAAATCTTTTTTGTTAATTGTTTTTCACAATGCTTTTGTCTTCCATGGTTCTCCTGACTGCAAGCCTGGCTAGTCAAGCTGTCCCCTTGCTCTCAGATCTTACACAGAGAAGTGTGTTGGCTCCCAGCAAAGAGAACACACTAAACACGCACATACAAAAAGAAAGAAAAAAAATCTGGATTTTCCTTAGTTCTTATTTGCCTGAAAAACACACGAAAGATTCATGGATAAATCTATACCAGTGTTCCATACTAGTGTTGACATATCACAGAAAGCAGTAAGACAGCTATGAGAAATTAGCTTTTATGTAGCTGTGTCTGCCAAGACTAAAATCTTTTCCACCTCCAGTCAGTAAGGGTCTTCCTAGAGCAAAATCCCTCTTGGATCCTAAACTAAACTGCTTTTGATTTTATTCAGTTGAGTATAAGATCCTCCTTGCTCCTAAATGTAAAGATACAAGATCAATAATTTCATCACAGCAATAATTTCTATTCTGTGTCAGATAGGAATTGTTGACAGATGATGCTCCATCTGTCACAGTATTTTACAGTAATAAGCCAAAATACAGCAAAAAAAATTGTAAACTGTACTGTTAGGAACTGTCGCAACAGAGCATCTTGGTTTTTTGGAAATACAAGTTGTTATAACAAAAATCTCTAATTCAAAGCCTGGATCCCGGGACAGGGATAGCTATTTAGCATCTTTGAACAATGGGGTTTAAATCTAATACTGCCTGGCAAGGCAGTATTTAAAGTAGATTTACATGGGCAGACAACCACACACCTGCTCTCCTCACACTCGGATCTGGACAGTGCAAGCTAGATCCCATCCAGAAGCTGTGTTAGCATGCTTGCACGACATCAATCCCCAGCTACCACTCAAGTTATACATTCATATTCCCCTGATTCAGTGTTCAAACAGAGCAGTCACATAATGGTCTGTGTCTACTCATTCCAGCATGCACAGGGCCATGTGTTTAATGGGGTCAAGCCAACAAGTATGGGGGGCAGGGATGGCAGATGGTATGGAAACAGAGTAAACTTGGGGACAGCCAGGGATGTGTGATCCCTGCCGGCAGCCACTAGCACCCATTGGTGAGGAGATCCTACGGTTCTCAACTTATCCCTTTCTCCTTCTTTTCCCATTAGTATAGTGACAGCCAGAACAGATTCAGCATCTGATTCCTCTGCAAGGGTAAACTTCAAAATCTATGCCTCTGTCTAACCTCTAAGTGTGTCATTCGGTTTTCTAACCCCCATGAGCTTCCCTTTCCTTCCCAGATCATCAGAAGGGTGACGGCAGTAAAGACGGATGATTCTGCCCTTGACCAGGCACTCATTTTCCAAGTCAGTTTTCTATCACAGACTCCCCGCTAAAGCTGTTTCCCAGTAAAACACGTAGACGTGGACAGAAACAAAACAGAGTGCCTGATGCAGCAGAACATACTGGAACATAATGCACAAATCAATGATCACTTCAAATTTAAAACTTCATGCAAGTCACACAAACCAGAACCACTCAGCTTTGTAGTCTCTGTACAAAAAAGAAACAGAGCAAAACAGAAAAGAAAAGAAAAAGGAAAAAAAAACTGCATAGGAAAATTACATCAAGTTTGATTTATTTTCTCTTTGCTGGTATATTCTGGGATTAATTCTTCTTGTATCACAGCTGTTTCCCTCCTTTCCACCAAGCCCAATCCAATGGCACAGCTTCCTCAATGTTTGCTCTGTCTTCGCTGGGTGAGCAAAGCCTTTTCATTTCACACATCATTTACAGCTCGCTGCTGTGATTTCAGAAAGTCAGTGGGCTTTTACCAAGCTAACAAGTGAGATAAACATTTTGTGTGTCTGCTAATTCTAAAACTTGTGCAGATTTTCTGACAGTAGGTACCCTAAGCAGTTAGAGAAATTCAGCGGTTTCAATTCAATTTGCACCACATGGCAAGCAAGTTTGCCCGGGAGTCAGTAAATAAATCAGGAAGAAAGAGAGGGAAATAAAGAACAGACTCTTCAAAGTCACATCCTATACCTATAATGCAAAACTAAATTCTCTCAGCTTTCAGTGTATTTTACGTGCTTACTAAATTGATTCTCTCATTCCTGGTTTGAACCAAGGGAAGAAAGGTAAAGATTTCTTCCTTTATTTTTTGTCATTGAGCCAGATTTAGACACTTTCTCCTGGAGTAAGAGAATGACTGCTCGCTCAGGGACAAATACTGGATAATGCATCCAGCTGCCCAGTGTGTCCAAACTGAGTCTGTATTTTCAAGATCACTGGACATGAAAAACATGAGAATCTGGATGTCTAATCTGATACTCCCCAAATTTAACGGCTCCTGTTTATTTTAAAGGTACAGAATCAGAGGTCTGTATATGCATATGTAAATGTAACAACTATATGTTCAAATAACAAAATTATTTATAAAGGTAAATTACAGATGCAAATCAGGTGTGGTTTTTATGTATGTCCAGCTGTGTGTCCAAAGCTTTTTAAACTGTGGTTCTGTTTAAACAAAGAGAAATAGGAAAAGCATAACTAAACAGAAGAAGTGTGAATTTTTCCAGAGAGATTCTTTCATGTGAGAACAACTGAGACCATTCTTCTGTGCAGCCAGGGATATGATCGCTTACAGTAAATATACTACCTTATACTAAAACAACAACAATAAAAGAAAACATTAAAAAAAAAAGGCACAAAAATTTTGCTGCCTGGTTTGTTGTGGTTTTCTTATTTTCACATCACTAGTAGCACTCTCCTATGCACAGTGAGCTTTGGCACCACAAAATGACTAATTCATTCTGGATTCTCAGAATGTCAACACCATCAAACCTCAAGATCAGAAATTAATTAAATGAAAGAAACGCATGTCTTATTTATTAACAACGGTTGAAGAAAGGGAATGGTGAACCATTTCAACCTGCAAGCCAGCAACTGGCAAGCAAAGCGCCTGTTTCTCCTACTTCCATTTAACTTCATTTAATAGAATAATACTGCATGATCGTAGCTAACGGAATTGGCAATAAAATGGCTATTCAAATTTAATCAGCATGGGAGAGTAAGGACTAAAAAAAGGATGAGGGAGAAAAAATGGATGGGTGCCTTCTATCTGGCATCACAGTCCGGAGACTGGAAAGTGATGATTGTCGCATGTTCCTTATTTCACACAGCAATATGTTGTAAAGAGGATGGAACCAGTCACATATGTTCTGGGCCTGGCTGGGATGCGTCTGTTTTTTATGAGCATGAAAAGAATGTTTCTCCACATTAATCAGGACTTAAGGAAATACATAGCTACATCTTCCAAATCAAAAAAGAGAAAGCCAGAATGAAGAAGATTCAACCTTCTTGCAAAGGTTGAAGCAAAGTTATACTTAAGGCAAAACCTCAAGAAATCGGAAGTGAGAGGCCCTCCCCCAAAACTTTAGACTCACATTCCCTTTGTCCTGACAATGCTCAGAGAAATACCCATATTGCTGAGGGATATCTCTTGTATATACGCCTCCAAGAAAACAAAGATCTAATTTAGGAAAATATTAAAAATCTCAGACCTTACATATATGCTCAAATTTAAGCATGTGCTTAAATTTTTTCCTGAAAGAAGCTTCAGTTGTGTAACTGGTTTATTTCAGCTATCATCAACCCTGAAAAGCTAAAAATTGAACCATCAGCATTTTAGTTACATCACATAAGAGCTAATTTTTAAGTTTGTCTTTTGAAGGATGCTGAGTGCTGTATCTAAAACATCCAAGGTCTTTTTCTTTTGGATAGAGGAAATGTAGCAGATCAGGCAGAAATGCACAAGGGTCTCTGAACATTTTTGCTGTAGATTCCTGTGCAAAACCAATTATTTCATAAATTTAAAAAAATGCAAAGCAGGATATTTCAAACAGGAAACAACATAAGTAGCATAGTTTTGAGAGAAATAATCATGTTATTATGGAATACTAATCCAAGCAAGCTTCTTTATATTCCAAAATATTGTTTTATATGTGGCATTTCATATTCTTTTTGGTCCGTTTTTTAAAAGGGATGTAATATTTCAGAATTGAACTATTAGACCTCAGTAAGGCTGTTATCTCAGGAAGAAAAGGACTCATTGCAAGTGCTTGAAAAAGACAACGAAACAGTGCAGGGAAAAATGCCTCCAGTGTTGAAGATATTTTTAAGATATCATTGAACAATGTTAGCAAAATTAACACTTGTAAGAAAGTAGAAAAGAAGCAAGAAACAGGGCTCAAGCAAATGCTAATTGGGGAGTTCTTCAAATTTCTGTTCAGAGGGGCAAAACAGTCTCCTGGGTAGAGGTCCTCTGGGATTTGGGAATCAGGAGCTCTCTCCCCAGCCATCACTCCCTGAATTCCCAAGTGACTCTTTGCATTTAAAGCCAAGATGTTGCTTGATCTGCAGAACAAGAGCCATGAACTTTGTGCAGGACTTTGAGATCTGCCATTGCAAAACTCTGGGTCAGGAAAAGGAATTCCAAAATCTGCAATTAGTTGTACACAAGGGCAAATGTATAAAGCAGATCAGAAGTTTCTGCTGCCAGACTTCCTTTTGAAATCTGTTCAAAATTCTAGTCCACAAGAGTAAGATGCCTGAGTCTTCACTAAATACTGAACCAGCAGAAAGTCATAGTGGCGAATTACTGCTCTAATTTTTCATTTTTGTTTATACCAAATTCACCACATTTCAGTTGTTCCAGAAGTCAATATAATAATATTTTTTAAATTACATTTACATGAAATCTTTTCTCTCCAAATACTTACCCAGGTATACACAAGTTACACCTCATTATATCTTTGAGAAGCAAATAACCACAATGCCCCTTAAAGAGAGCTGCACAAATGCAAGGGAATTGGGTTGCCCACGTCCCCCAAAACAGTGGCCAAGGTCAAAATTTCTTGCAAATCCCTGACATTTCCAGTGAAAGTATTTGCACAGCAGTGCATTTGAAAGCTCCGTGGATTAGGGGGAAAAAAGTAATTGTGGGTAAGTTTTGGGTTGCAGCTGTTATTAGGAGGAAAGGAATAAACTAAGCAGGCCTTCATTTGCACTGTGCAGCTGCAACTCCCACCAGTGGAACACCTTGAGGACAGACTGATGCAAAACATCACACCTTCAAAAGCAGGGGAGCTGTTACTGGGCTCCTGGCATCCCAGCTGGGCACTTGTGAAAATGTTACCCATAATGGCATTTTTGCTGCCTTTTTTTAGTTGTTTGGGTGGGTTGGGTGTGTTTTTTGTTTTGGTTTGGGTTTTGGGTTTTGGGCCTTTTTTGTAATGTGGGCGCTTCAAACTTAGAGCAAAATACGTAGGTTACTTTTCCTTCTTCTTACTGGGGTATTAGTGGGATAATTTCTGAAAGTTCATAGAACGACAGAGCAAGAGAAATGGTAACTTTAAATTTCAGAAAGAACTCTATGTTTTATTTTTTAATGTAAATGTTGCCTAAATGTTGAATCTTAGCTTTAGTGGGAAAGGTATTTTAACACTTTACCACAAAAACACTCTGTCTCCCTTCCCTGTGGTTGTCTCTTTGTCCCTCATGTCTTTCCAGCTGTATGGAAGTCATGTATATTATAACAAAGGTACCATGTACTTCTGCATTGAAAAATTAATGTGGTCCCACTCTCAGATATTAATTGCCAGGAATGGGCTCAGAAAGAAATACTGAGGTGAAGCCTAGATAAAAGAGCGCTAACAGTAAATATTCCTCAGCTTTTTGGGGACTCAGACACAAGATTAAATGCCCTTGTAACTCTTGGCCTAATATCTCAGCCAAACCTATAGAACTGTCATAGGTTTACAAGCTTCTTTTTTAGTTTCTATTTTTTTTTCATCCCTCATTAGACTTTGGGACTGTAAAACACCTTTTGTTCCTGCCAGCTACATTTTCCCATCATCCAGATTATGGATTCACTCACTTCCTTTACTGTAATGTGACTTTTTATATCCAGTATAACCTTCTTACAATCATGCCCACTTGCTGTAAAGGAGAAGAGATATTTTCCAATGTCTCTGTTCAATTATTAGTGTTGTCTGTAATGAACTATTGTTTAATTATAGAATTTGTCTCTGTTGTACTATGGACAAAATAAAACACAATCGAAGATTAATTTAAATAGGAAAACTAATGTTCACAGCAATTATTGCAAAGCTGTGAATTTTAATTTGCTCCATCTGATGAGGTGATTCTTTTGAGAAGACCACTAGGTTCATAAACCCGATGCACAGAGAGCTTAATGCTCAGGGACACACATGAACACTCACACATTCATAAGTGAATGGCACACTTCTGAATTGCAACACAGCCAGTAACTCCACATCACAAGGAAATGTCTGAGGGAGGATATTTATATGTTCAGCCATGGCTGGATCAATGTTTATATCAAGTGATTTGACAAAATCAAAAGCGGTGTCTATCTTGGTGATGTCCTATCTACATTCAGGGCAGCAGTGAAAAGAGGCTAAAACTGCTGTATTCTTCTTGACTGTGGTGTACTCATTCTTCATCTTGAAGTGAAAAAGGCATCATTTATGCTAGAATTTTTTTTACCTCAAATGCAGTTGCCACATTTGGGGACTAAATTTATTGTCACTTCTGCCTGATTTTTCAAGACTGGTCAATTCAAATTCCATGCCTTCAGCAGCAGCTGTAGAGGAACAAACTTTAGCTTTTACAGAAAAAGAGGGCTGGGTACACAATGCCAATCATAAACCCCACACTACCCCATGTTGCTGATGCTCTTGGTTGGTAGTCTGGACAATACTCTATTTTCACACATACTTATTTTCCAGTCTTATCCAGATAACAAACCATTAAGATTAAAGAACATACTAAGCAGAGCACAGAGGAAGGCTTTTGAAAACAGTGCCTTAACTCTTCAGAGAACCCTTTGTTTGTGAAATGGCCATAACTCTTGCACCAAATTATCTAATTTTACCTAATGCCTCTCTCTACAGTATTCTGTAAGACCCAGGGATGATGGGGCCTATAAAACTGTATTGTTACCTCTTTTTCCTATTAATGGAGCACCACTTCTTCTGTTTGTTTCCCATTAGGAACCCTGCTGCACAATGTCGTATATAATGCATTTCTATACCATGCAGCTGAGCAGCTCTCTTCAACTGGCTCAGTCTCGCTTTGGAAGTAACAACGTGCCAGAAACCACTACAACCCTCCATACAAACAACCAGAAATTAAGGCTCTGCAGGGGAGCATGTTACTGCCTCACAAGGAAATAAGAAGCAGGGCTATGGCAGCCCACAAACAGATCATCTTTTATCACAGTTTAGTCAACTATCCTTACAGCAGCTTTCCTATGTTTCCTGTTCTTTAACTTCCAACCAGTAAAAGCTCCCATGGCTGAGGTGCAAGGTCCTTGACACTCACACACTGTTAGCACTGTATCACAAACCTTCGGAAGCATCACTGAACATCTTGTTCTTCCACCACCACCAAAGCAGTAATGGTGTCATTCTCACATGCATCACCAGCTAAGGTTAAGTGTTATATCTTTTTAATGGCTCATGTACTTTCTATCCAGGACTCTCCTCTGGTGTCGGGGGATGAACTAACTACTCACTTGTGTCTCCAATGTGTGTAAATTAGCATTTACATGATATAATTCCCCATCTGCACACACATTAAAGAGATATGTATTTCAAAGCTGGTCTTCCAGGACATATATTGATTCACACCACACAAAGTCATCACCTGTCGGGGCAAAGGATGTGATTTACACATGACCCCATGGTGCACAGGGAGAGATCAAGCTGCCATGAGCTATGGTCCTGCCTGAAACTTCTGTGGATCTGGAGAAATGGCGCTGACCACTTCCTGCGAGCTCTGTGCCCACAGCTGGCTGTCAGGGAGGGGTGCAGTCAAGGTCACGGCAACACATCCCTTTCAGGGCAATCCTTGCCACTGCCTTGAGGGAAATGTCTTTGCTCCTCCATCTAAGCAGTCTACTCCTTCTTGAAAGACAAGACATTCCTTGCACTTTGCCTTTCCAACACTGCAACACAAGTTGCTGTATAGGTCACTCAACACACATTCCCCTCCGAGTAGGGAGGTTTAATAGTCCTCTCCTGACAACTTTAATAAGCAGCCTGACAGGTTATGCAGCTTCCAGCCATTTTTTTTGCTACGAGCTGGGTAAAAGCTAGTGGAAGATGGTGGGCGTAACACTTCATCCTTTCATTCAGAATAAATTCAGAGAAGCCATTAAGGTTCTTTATGAAGCCAGATGTTTGAAACAATAATGATCTCCACCCCAAACATAACTACGTGCCATCTCCCAAAACAAAGACACATGTGGACAGAGAGGTTTCACAGGCAATTATGTTGTGAGGGTTTGTGCGTGACAGAAACAGAAAGACCAGAAAAACTGAGGAAGAAGACAAAAAAAAGACCTTGTCATTATTGTGACAAAATGGGGAAGAATAAGTATCTGGATGAGCAGGGGCTGGGGCAGAGAGACCTGACCCTGTGTGTAAAGAGATTATCTTCTGTCAGATTCCCCACAGGTTCAAGGGAGCAGTTCCTCATGCATTCTTTGTCATAATACAAGATTTCATTCAGACCACCTGATTGCCTCATCCATCTCTTCTAGAAAAAGAGCAGCAGTACACTGAACTTTGGCAAACTTCTCAGGTCAGATATGCATAACACCTAACCTACAGGACTTTTAGTGTCTGTGCTTGCACACATCATCTAATGAGTGAATTAAATTCAGATTGTATTTTGAGTGGGGGTTGGTTTTTAACCACTACATAAGCTGTGCAAACTTCCACTGTTTACCCAGCCCTGCATACACAGTTTAGTAGAAAAATTACTTGGCCCTGGAGAACACTGATGCCCAACATGGAAACTTGTTAAGTGTTTGGTGATACCAGTTAATTTGCAGTCACAGTAACATTTTGCATTTGCTGCTACAAGAACAGTGCACACCTAATGGCTCCTCAGGTGTAATGGCCATATTCCCCAGCTAGTAATAAGCAAAGGGTTACTCTTAGTTTAACAGATACCCATAATGATCCCATACATGATTTTATGGGGAAAATGTGAAGGAAAGGGGAGCAAGGGGAACTGCCCTTTTGTAACCATAAACTGCATATTCTTCATAAATTCATTGCTATAATTTGCAGTCCAATTTTTTTAGCCATTGGATAGATGCATTGCAATTCAAAGTCTTCATATGACTGGTTTTATTCTTTCTTGTCTTACAGCTCAAATGAGTGCAATCTTAAGAAAGCAGTGCTTTGGACCACTTGTACTGATAAACAAAATGAAGAGCACAATCAAGCTTTCGAAGGAGCCACGTACATCAACTGCTGACAACTCTTCCCTCTGTCTCACTGTACTAGGGCAGGCAGCTTGCAAAACAGCTCATCTTCGGCTGCCTCAAAGCACCATGTCTTTCCCAGCTCCTCTCCTATAACCTTCATGCTCTGCCTCCTTCCCATCACGCTCTGCCTCTCTGCATCCCCTTCACTTTCTCCGAACAAGCCTTAGGAAGAGACAGACTGCTCTTCTCCACTGATCATGACAGCAGTGTTCTCAATCTCCAACTCCAACCAGGAATAAACCTATAACCCTTTGCTGCTTTCCTCAGCCCTTAACTAAAGCCTCCCCTTCCCAAACACTGTTCCCTCCTGCATTTCCCAGCTGTCTGTGTGCCTCTCCTCGTTCCACTCACCGGCTCCCTTCCCCAGCTTTCCCAGCTGCAGCAGGTTAAAAAGGAAGTATAAGATGTTGCCTGCAGTTGATTTTAATTCTTTCCCTTGTGCTGCCCCTGCAGGCACGAGTTGGCCAGCCCAGCTGTGGCACTGAGTGCAGCCAGCTCTCCCTCACGCACAGCCTTCCCTCAGCAAGCTGGGACTGATCACAGACAGACAAATGCACACATACAGTCATATTTATTTCTCTGCATTCTCTGGAGTTTCCTTACAGTATGAGGTCTAGCAGAAGAAAACATCTGCTTTGTTTGTATTTTAAGGTAATGGCTTCCTCTGCAGACCTGGAAACATAAACGTGACAGCAATGGACCTTTGTGGGAGAAGCAGAGAGGGGCTCCAAACTGAGAGTGAAATGGCTGAGAACAGGTGAAGTGTTCGAGCAAAAGGAAAATACAGAAGTCTTCTGAAAACAAAAACAGTGAGGGAGTTAATAGATTTTTGAATACTCTTTTTTTTT
>VYXC01009561.1:617804-680178 GCA_013397175.1 Platysteira castanea
TTTTTAAAGAAGACCATAATGTGTTGTTTTAAGGAAATGAATGTGAGGAAGAAATTTGAAATTTTCCTGCCTACCACCACCTTTTTACAAGAGTCAAAATGATGCAGAGTGACTTTGGCTTGGACAGGCACCTCAGATTTCTTCTCTCCCCATGCATAACACTCCACAAATCCTCTTGCTTATCAAATCATCCAATGGGTAAGAAGGCCATAGTGTTAGATTGTAACTGGTAGAACATCTAGCATGATCATCTGCAAGATTAGTCTGTCACTGTATACCACTGGAGCCCCTCCTTTTGTGACAACTCCTTTCCTCACGCCAAATGTTCTTGAAGACCCTTTCACTCTCCAGTAGCTGCCTGCAAGGTCCAGCATGAGGGGACAGACTACAAGTTATGTGCCACATCTCAAAGGAGTGAAATATAATGAACATGACAAAAATGTGCCACCCACTAGATCAGGTTGCTCAAAGCCCCATCCAGCCCGGCCTTGAAAACTTCAGTTGTGGATGTGGGGCATCCACAGCTTTCCTGAACAACCTGTTCCAGTGCCTCACCAACCCCACAGTAAAGAATTTCTTCCTAACATCTAATCTAAACCTGCCCACTTTCAGTTTAAAGCCACTCCCCCTTGTCATATCACCACATGCCCTCTTAAAAAGAATCTCACCAGCTCTCTTGTAACCCCCCTTTAGGTACTGAAGGATGAATTTCTGCTCTGTCCCAGAGTGAGTGTAAATGAAGAGCCCTAGAGGACCTGTCAGTCTGTGACTAACCCATGAGAAAGGAAGAATGAGGAAAGGTGGCCAGGAAAGGTTCTGCAGTCTTCTGTGATGCCAGGACTAAGAGGAATGAACAGCAGGACAAAGTCTGCACAACAAAAGTATGTGAGAACAGCTGAAGAATGTCATCAAAAAGCTGTGGATGGATGCGTGGATATCCAGAACACCCTACATATTCTAAAATCCTGATACATGGAGCTAAAGGAAAACAAGTGACTGATGATTCTGAAGAGATGAGGCCTGAAAAATGGGTGGAATAGTATAGATTTTTAAAACACTAATTGGCAACTGGTAGAGTAGTGCTGCACCTGCTCTGTGAAGACTGCAATATCTGTAACTGCATGGGGTAGTTCTCTAATGAAAGCTTCTATTCTGTAGGAACTGATGTTGCTACCAGAAAATGATAGCATGACAATCCATCATGTCCCAGAAAAGTCCAAGATTTGGTTTTCTGGAAGCATATCAAGGTCATGGGTTAAGATTAGCTCTTATATTGACATCACACCTAGCCTTACAAGTTCCTAATTGTTCTTATTTTTTCCTGAAATAAGGAGAGATCACAGGAATTCACAATGCTCAATTTGTGGTACAATGGAGTGTACACATCCTTTCAGTGCAAACGGTGACATCTCCAAATAATAATGAACAAGTTAATTATTTCGTCTAGAGATCTCATCTTAAAAAGGAGATCTCATGGAGGGATCATGCCAGACACTCACAGGTCACCATCACTAATGTGATGTACCTTATTCAGCAATTTGTCCAAAGACTCTGAAGAAACTTTAGAGCTTTAAAACAGGAAACTAACTTTAAACCTTGTTATGTAGCAGCTGTAGTCATCTTGCTTTACTCCTTAGATCCTAATATTTTAGACAGAAAAAATTAGAGACACTTTTGGGGGAGGGACAGGAGAAATAACAATTTGCAAGTCTTCTTGCTTTAATGTATTTAAATCACAAACACTGACATTTTACTGAAATTACACTTTTCCAGTAGAGGGAATATAGAAGAAAGGAGGGCTGACCCTTCCTGTCTTGGATGATAAATATTAAATCAACTTGAACTCTAATAATTTACATAAGTTGAAGCAACAAACAGAAACAGGCTAGTTGAACCTAAAAGAACTGGAACATTTCTCAGTGCTCTGGGAGCCCTTTTGCATTTCAGTGTGGCTCAGCGTCCTTGGCTATATTTCCTAGCTCTCTGAAGATGAAATACTAAAGCTATTCAGCATTTTTCTACAGTTGCAGAAGAACATGGGAAAGAAGCAAGTGAAATTACAGGAGCAGAGACCGCCTTTTGTTATTACACTTAAGCTTTACTGTCATGCACTTCAATTTCGAAGAGCAGCATTTGTAGCTAAAAGAAAAACTTGCTCTAGCACTTAAAACCAATCAGAAATAAACAGAAAAAAAAACATTTTGGGGGAAATACACAATCTTTATCAGAAATGGAATGGCCACCCTTAAATACAAACAGGGAAAACTGATAGCTGACCCCTCAAATAAAGGGCCACAAACCTTTCATTTGTTGGGAACAGTAATAATTGTCAGAATATGAATTAACCCTATTGCATGAAAATGCTTTTCAGATTTACCACTGCCTGAGAATGAAAAGAGAATTTGTCCATAGAGCGTTTATCTATGAAGAAACTTCTCTATGAATAACCACACAGCAAGATTATAATTTTTAAGGCAAGAGACCCAGTGAGATGTGGAGCCATTGTCACTCCCACAGCAGTAATTTACTACAGGACACATAAGAGGGTCAGTATGTCCCTCAGGATTGGTCTCTTGAATTAGGGCACGTAACATCCTGACATCTTCTCCTGAATGGTTCCCAGGAAACTGGAGCATGGGAACATGTAAGTTTGCTGGGGAGGCGGCCAGTACAGGAGTTTCAGTTTGGTGTCCTCAGCTGTGGACTGGAGAGACTGGAACAGCAGTGGGTGGCTGGCAGGGTGAAGGAGGAAGTGGTTACTCTGTCACTATCCAAATTCTTCATTATCATTCTACATTCACAGCTCCTGCCTTCTATGAACACCAATCTTATTTATGACACATCATACAGCCCCTGCAGTAAGTGAGAAACTCCGGCCCTCAGTGTTTCAAGAAAAACTGCCTTGCACTGCATTAGCATGCAAAATGAATGAGGCAGGAGACCAGCTCCAGCAGCTCCCCAAAATAATATGCGACAATCTAATTAAACTTTATTGTAACTATACAAGCGAGGAAACAGAATTAAGGCTGGGTAGGCAAGCTCAATTTTGTCATTTCCTTAGCCTTTGAGTGTTTGCAATTTGATAGTCTTGTCATGTAGGATTTCTAATAGAATTTTGTGCATTTTTAGAAAATAAATTAAATTATGAACTTCTACATGGTTCAGCTTCTGCTAGGCCAGCAAACTAGACCAAGGCAAAGCTGAGCTTTTTTTCACTGCTTCCTTCCATGCTGGCTTTTCAATTGTCACTGTCTAGCAGAGGAGCTCACCTTCTTCATCCATGCCTTATTGGTCAAAGAGAGAGAGCGATTTCCTAAGCTAGAAATGAGAGCATGGTACTAGCATAGCTTGGTACCCGGAGAGAAGAGCCTGCATTCACAAAAGAACACCCTGTGACTATCAGCCAGTAACACTCAAGGGCACAGGAAGAGGCAAAAGATACTGCAGAACCAAACACAAATCCATCCCCACATCTATGAGAACTGTTAAAATTACACAGTTGGAAGTATTGTTTTTTAAGAGATCTTTGTTCTTGTACCTATCTCAGCTTACACTTTCCAATTAAAAAATTGCTTCTGGGCTTGATATCAAATGCTTAAAATTGCAGCCAGAAACATAAGCAACTCAAAATAACCCCCTTAGAATGGAAACTCTTGTACAACCTTCATACTGCTACGCCTGGAGTACACTGCCAATAAGATGCCTAAAAAGAGGGAGAGAAACTCAGGGTGGGAGTGAAGGGAAGAGGAATTAGACTGAAAAGGAATGAAAGGGAATCCCACGAGGAGCCAGCAGAAAAGCTCCAGACATTCTGGCAGTTCTAAGAGTTTGTTCCAGGTGGCAAAATAGACACTCACTCGAGGGGGACTTTTGATGAAAAAGGACTGGGGACTTCAGGGCACAGGCCTTAGGAGACCTGCAGTAACTCTGAATCTCTGCTGTATTGTCTGCCACAGCATATGATTAGCTTCCTGTGCTGTAGCACATTGTAAGGCACTTTATAAAGCAATGAATTACGCAGCTGAAGTGGAGTAACCACATGCAAGCAAATACGACAACCATTATGCTCTCAGCAACATCCCACACACAGCCACGAACATTTGCATTAGTGCCAATTAATCTGAGGTGGTACAAACTCAGCCAAGCATAGGATTTGTTCTTTGGTGTGAAGGAGGAAGGGAGGGGAGAAAAATATCCTTTTGTCTTCAGAGAGGAAACATCTGTAGGAGTTTTCAAGGGCTTCGGTGACTTTGTTGAGCATGGAGCGGGGGAGCATGCTATTGAGTGCTTTGATCTCACCAGCAGGTGACACTGCAGCAAGTGGGAGCAGCTATAAAAAGTTTGAAGCATTCTAGGGACAACTCACACAACCGGCGCACAAATGTGTTTAACGTGTGACTCACAGTTGCCAAGAAGTGGGAACTTGCAGCACGGGCTGGCCTTTTGGTTTCAGCTTCTCGTTGCCTATTAATGTCTTCCTTTTACCCTCGCTGCCCCCCACCACTGCTTTCAAACGCTGGGGTGAAGCAGAGTCAGGAAGGGCGATGAATCTTTTAACCCTGCCACATGTGGAAATGCATATGACTAAAGCACAGCCAGGGAAAACTGTTCCAGCAGCCCTACCTCTCGCTGAAGTCAGCAGAAAAGCCATATCCTTTACCATCAGTGCTAGCAGAGGAGCCTACCAAGCACTAAAGGCGTATTGTACTTTTCCAGGTCCACATTTTAACCAGCTACTCTGCACAAAAAATGATGATGGCATTTGCAAAATATGGGTTTTCCTTATGCATTAATACAGAAGAAAGCAGACTAAATACTTGAGACCTAATAACAGACTTTACCTCTTTGTACCTCTCTGTTCTGGCTGGAACTCCCAGGAGGACTGGCCCTACAAAACCCTGGGTTCCAGGACCTGTGTTATAAAGGGATCAGGAAGATCAACCTACTGCTACATGATGGTCCAATTCCATAAAGAAAAATCTTCCTGCAGCTGGACATCCCATGCACAAAAATTCACAAGTGCTAACTTACTAAGCAAGGCTTGCGCTGCAGATTCTGGCAAGGACCATGGCTATTGTATGCTGCTAAGGGCAGAGTGAAGGTTGTCTTACTTTGTCATTCGGTGGTTCCTCAAGTGCAAAGGGGATATAGGCAGTGCTGCCAAGTTTTGTTCAGCTCCCTGTGCAATATATTAATTTTGTAAATGGGTTAGTGAACTGATTTACCACTTTCTAGACTATTTGCATGAAGCCGTCAGTCGTATTTCCCAGTGAAGACATCCTGCTCCAAGGAGCAGTAAGCAATTGTCCCCAAATCCTTGCTGCTGCGCATAGGGGAAGCCAAGAGTCCTTCTGAGACAGTCTTCAGAGAGTCTGCACACTATTTGCAAGATACGATGGGAGGCTGCAGGGCACTGGCAGGCATAGGCTGGTACCCACGTAGGGTTTAATGCCAGAAGCATTTGTAACAGCTTGTACTGTCAGTCCTGCCAATGCATGGCTGCCCTGCTCCAGGTGTGCTCTGTACAGAGAGAGTGGATACCTGGTGCTGGCACCTGGCACAGTGCAGCCAAAGTGAATATCTGTTGTCTGCTTGAAGTGCATGTGAATGTGTTAAAAACCAGCTGGAACGTGTCAGCCAGTGACAGAGATGCCAAAACCAGGGTGCTGGGCACGACGCAAGCCACAGACAATTCCAAATGGCTCCACAAAAGGTTGACAGAAATGCAAGAATTCAGTGCTCAAAAAGTGTTTCTAAGTGCTTCTACTTCAGCAAGCAAACCAAAGCACATGGATAGCCTTTCCATAATATTTTGCACATGTTTGGGTATGTGGGGGATTTTTTACTATTATCTGAACTAGAATGCTGAAGAGCATTAGAGGTCTCTTTGGAGACACAGAAGCAGTTTTAAACCTAATCATTTAAACAGTATACATTTGCAGCACTACACCCCCTCCTGTGTCCAATGCAAGTGCCTATGGTTTTACAATCGCACCTTCCCATTGATGCAGAGTTACACAGCCAGGGGAAAATGACAAGAATGAAGAAACTCAGAGCTGACTTTGCAATGAAAGCAAACACCTAGCATAAACCACTCAAGAACCCAAATTTATTTTGACTCAGAGCCCTTGGAGACATTACTTGGGATGACCATAGGTATAAAAACGCATCTAAAGTGTGACTTTTCTATGGCAGGTGTTCCCTCATTGACTACAAGATGCACTGATGGACTTCAGACTCTTTATCTTCCACTGTTCAGATTGCACCTTGGAATTTCTAATATGTGCACTGAAGTAGACAGGTGAGGTTATATTTAACATTCATGTACATTAAACTATCAGCATTACAAAACTGCAGTGAAGATTGCCTGCCTTTCAAGACCAAGAGAGAGAACACAAGGGGCAAACTGCAAAAGGGCCAAGCACTTTTTCTCTTCATCACTCCCACTTCCTACATGAAAGATTCACTGGCAAAATTTGCTCCGAAGTTGTGGTTTTTTGGAACAACACTCTCTAGTCACATAAGCAACACTTTATTTTTCCAAGTGTAGTTATTTAGTTTCTTCACATTTGAATTTTCATGTCACTTCTCTTCCTCTCTGTAGTTCTTGCTTTTTTAAACAGTGTGAACACATTCTGTAATTATTGCTGACAGCCCAATGTTTAATGGTGTTGAGTGTCTTTTATGGCACAGTCAGACATTCATTTAGGAGACAGCTGTCTCTGCGTAAAAAGTCACTGCCCCTTAACTCTTTATCTCTGCCCCCACTACTCAGACGTGGCAGCTGCCCGTACCTGCAAACACTTGAAGCAAAGCCTGTTTCCCTCCACCCTGCAACAGCCTGAAAGAGCCCACGGATTCGGTTACTGCACCTCAGCAGAGGGGAGCAGGAACAAATAGCTGATCAAGCAGTAACTTGTTAAACCACCACAGCTGTTTCTCAAGCAAACATCCGACCGTGCCCTCGGAGCCAGCACGGCGCACGTGGTGCTGGAAGGGGAGAGGTTTCCAAAGCTGGGAGATGCTGTGGGAACCATCCCACATTCCTCCCCTGCCCCAGCTGAAAGCCAACCGCTGTGCTGTGACCACGGCTGCTCTGCAGGCTCGCCCGCTCATCTCCCAGCCTCCTCCTGGCCCTCACTCTGTTTTCCCTGCTAGTGCCAGAAGTACCATCGTGTACTCAAAGCGCGGCTGAGCTTTCCTAGCCGCTTTCATCTGCCGTTTCGCAGGAATACGGCTGATGTGGCATGATTCCCAGCTGTTTTCATAGAAGACTGGCCCAGGCAAGCACAGCTTTAGATAGCCTGGGTGTGACTGACTACCTGGTACACAAGTCAGGGGGTGATTTGGTTGGCGCCAGTCCCAAGTAATGTGAAGTAACACAAAACTCATCTATCACCATGCAGTACTTACCAGGTGAACCTTCACGAAGAGAACTTGCCTGACCTGATAATACAGTATTACCCCCAATAATTATGTAATTCAATAGTAGTGCCGATTACCCACCAGGGAAGGGGAGGGGGGAGGGCAATTGCAGCCATCTGTGTTTGTTTGCCTGAATGTTCCCACAAAAATGTTCTCAGCGTACATCGTGCTCGCAAGCGGCAGCCTTGAAAGGGAGCTGGGACACCATTCTGTGGGGCAGTGCTGTGCCACTCCATGTGTTGTCAAACTACTGCTGACACTGCCATATTGTATCTTGAGATTTTTGAACTATAGCAAAAGAAGAGATGTGGAGTGTGTGAGAAACACAGTCCCCTTCTTTGCTGAACAGAAAAAACCTAATCCCCTGCCGCAGTCTTTTATACTGCAAAAAAAGCAACTAATACATTTTTGTGTTATCTGTACCCTTGTTCTGCACTTCAGTGAAGTTAGTTTAGAGCAATTAGTGACTTTCCTGCACTGTCTGAAAGAGCAGGCACTTTCTAGTGCTCTTTCAGCTTACTTACCAGAATTACTTTTTTAAAATTAATTCCTCCATTGTATCAGCACAGTAGAAGATGGGCCTAATACTTTCATCATTTGTAAGTCAGCATATGATTTTATACAATTTACACAGTGCCTTAAGAAATGAAAGCATACCTGCTGACACTGTTCAATGCAAATGCTTTGCAGGATTTTCCTGTACCAGGAAGGCCAAAAAAGGACCACTGCGACCATCTTATCTAGTCTCACCTACCATACAGGTATGGCTTGAGCAAAGCAAGTCTTGACCTAAACAACTCTAATGACAGAGAATCCACTATGTCCACCTCCCCTAACACTGAAAAGGCATTTCTTCCACCCAGCCTCTGGGAGTGGGGAGAGCTCAGGAGACACGTTTTCCACCCCAGAAATGCTTTGTGCATGATCATGCTTCTTGTCTGTGATACAACAGAGGGATACACCATTGCAACAGATTCCCCATAGCCTTTTACCTTTCATCACTCTTGCCTCCAACCTTGATATGGGAAGTGTTAAATCCAAAAGTATTATAAATAGGTCTTCTTGACTCAATACTGGTAAAAGTTTCACAGAAAAGACAATATTCAGCTTTTAAGAAATTGCTTCTAAAATACAGAGGTATGAAATTATGCTAGTCTCTTCTCATCTGGTTTTGAATCATCCCAGAGGGTTGTGTGGTGGTGATGACATTTTCCTTTTAAATCTGAAGGACTTTTACATTAAGTTCTATATCAGTTTTTCATCAGTTTGCTACAGCTAGAACCAAACTGCACAGCTTGCTTCCTTCCAGAGGAGGAAACGACTACTTTCATTTAATCAAATTGCTGAGGGAGATGCTATGAAGTCCTCTTAAGTATGATAAAATACCCTAGTAACATATGCATTTATAACTGATATTACATTGTGAGAATTAACATTTGGAAATAAGATGATTTTAAAAATAAAATCCAGCAAGTAGAACTTGGCAACGAATCATCTTGAAAACCCTGACACCATGAAGTGCTCAGGGCAAGGACCCCATGCTTCCACCATAGCAATTTTGTAGGTAGCGTGTGGTGAATATTAGTACTGCTCTCAGCTGTGCCTGAGCATTTAGGAGTATTATCACAATAAAAATCACCAGAACCATCACAGACCTTTCTAAAAGCCATGAGTTTCACAAAGGAGAAGCTAAAAAGCTCCATGGGTATTCAGTTTATTCAGCAGAACAGCTAATAACTGATCCCGCAGTCCTTATTCAGGAAAGAATCTTATTCCTAAGGGGAATTCAAGTGAGCTCCATTAGCTCAAATGCTCTTCACCAAATAACCAGTAGCCCCAGAAGACTGGAGACAGATAAAAATGTTCCTTCGTAAACCTAGCTGCCAGCTGGAGTCAGCTGAAAATTTTCAAAAGGAATTTCTACAAGGGCTTAAAATCAAAGGTATTTTTGTCTGAGTAGGAAAGCAAAATCAGATCTCTAACAAGGCAAAGAGGGATAGCAACTTTAACAGAATTTTTACTATCTTTGTCTTAAAATCTCAGTATTGTTCAAGCCATTGTGCTTCTGCTGTATGGGACTGACAGAAACTGTTTTGCTGGTCTTGCTGTCTAGTCCAGAAACCAAATACCACACCAGAAGCAAACAGGTTATAGACTAGGTTGTACAGGTTTCTTACTGTGTTATACACAATATATTTCTGCAGTATATAGGAAGATGACAGCAATAGTGTTGCAGGGCATTTATGTTCATTAGTATGGTCAGCAATTAGGAAAAAGGCAGCTGGAGTTCAAACACAAATGAAGTTGGTGCGGTTAAAGCAGCACGTTTCCTGCCTTGCTGCTTCACCCACTCCTTCCATACCCAGTCATGCAAGCACACTGCTGATTTCATTGGCACTGACTGAAAAAGTAAAGAGCAGCCTTTCCCAGAAAGTTGCGGGATTTAGCCAGAAAGCTGTTCTTCAGAGACTAAATTATTTTTTTTTCCCAGTGCATCATCTTCAATGCACAAATTAATAGCAAATAGTCATGTAGGCCAGTCAGAGATGGAAAGAATTCTCCAGACCTTACAAGGGTGTCAAGTGCAGTTCATAGAGAGCAAAATTAATGCCACTAGAGACAGCCAAAGTTCACCTATAAGCAATTCTCTGATGGGTGATTGCTTCTTCCATTTTGCTTTTGCGAGGTTTAAGGTGCATAGGTAAAGGAAGATCACGGAGTGGCTGAGATGTTTTTATAAGTGTGGACAAAGAAGGCAATTTAAAATCTTTTCTGAGGTGTGTATAATTACAAGTGCATTTCAGATGTTGTTAATATGCTTAGGTGCTTAGGGAAAGCAATCTTATATGAAAGATAACCTTTTAATAGATTACTTTATTACAGCAGCACTCAGCCTCACCACTATATTCAGGGTTGAGTTGGCCTCCCATGTTTTCTACAGGTTTATAACTTAGCTGTAAAAAAAAATTTGAACTGAATAGTCATGCCAGCTATTAAAATTTCCATACTAACTTTCAAAAGTAAAAATCTGGTTAATCTTTTACAGATACAAATACCTATTGGCTAAGGAATTAAAGAAGGGTTTTGAATGTGGGGTTTTTTTTGTTTATTTGTTGGGAGGTTTTTGTTCTTTTTTGGCAGCCAACTAACTTCATAACCATTTCTCTGTCAGAAATATATTTGGCAAACCATTAGCATATATTGATTAGTTATTACACAGGAGAACTGTTATTGCAAAGAATTTTTTTTAACGTAATCAAAGCTTGCATTAGACAACAGATTGCAAAACCTCCAAAGGAATCTTTAATAAAAGCCTTTTAAAAAAATTAAGTGAATTTAGTGCTAATGAAAACAAGAGATCAGTAAAGTTGGCCAGAACCAGTGATGCGCAGACTTCCTATAAAGCTTTGCAATACATTATGGCCCTGGACTAAGACTTTCTTACTATTTCAGCCATGAATCCTCTCTGCTGTTCAGCACAAAATGCACGGCACCCTCATGACATAGGAAAAAGAGTTTCTGGAACTGCATTCCCATTCTGGGCACCAACGTAGTGCACCTTAACTGTGCAGTAGTCCTGCATGATGCCAGTGACTGACTCACATGACCACAATTTGGCTCTTAGCTGTTAGCTATGACTTCAGCTAGAGATGGAGGCCAGCTTCCCAGGACAGCTTGGCAAGCACACGTGCACTACATCATGCGGATTTGCAGTGGCGCAGTTACAATACTTGATAATTCAGTTCTGCAGAAAGTCCTGCTTGCCTCCCTCTCTCGAGCAGTCTGTTTAAAATCAAGTTGGGCTGTTGGCACAGGTAAAGTAAGCAAGATTTCATTCTCAAGTTCTCTACTTTCTGATGACATGACCTGTCTTCTGTATTATGTGAAGGAAACAAAACCCTTAGGACTTTTACTGGAGCTCTTTTAAGAGCTTTAGGTTTTTATTTTTTCTATTTTCTCTGTGCTTCAAGTATTTTAAAAAATGGGTCCCTGATGATGGCCTCAATTTTTTGCACCTGTGTTTTGAAGAGTTTAGTGAAGACCACCAAAATACTACCACTTAAACACTGGCTCCTAAACATACACATGCTTTCACTGAGCTAGAGTCTTAAGTTTCCATAAAAACAGCAGCATTACTTGCCTTCATTCAAGTTAATTGATAGTCATCTGCTTGATGGCAATAGCGCAGGGACCCCTCTGTTGCACGTCTATGTCCTGAGTATTCTGTATGCTCTCTCTCTCTGGATTTTCCCCACTTTCAAGGTAAGGATGAGAGTAATGTTTCTCTTCCTTCCACAGCCACTGCCATCACTGATGCTGCAGAATACTGTTGTGTGGTGCTCAGACACAACAGATACCAAGTACAAATATGAGCACTTTACGCAGACCTTTTTACCCAGTACCTTTTTGGCCAAGAGAACATATGGTAGGTGCATCCCCTTGGATCTTGTCTTTTCAGCTCCTTGCAAGTGTCCAAAAGAATCAGTCCTGAATAACTTCTTGACTTCTTTACCTCAAGAAATGTATGTGCCCATGTGCCAATACACAGACCTACCATACAGGAGGTCACGTTAAGGCTTTTAATGTGTATCATTGGTGGCACTGTAGAGTTTTCATATGAGTAGTATAATACTTACAGGGTACTCCAAAGGATCCATTGCATTCCACCAGTAGAAATTCACTTTTTACACAAAGGTTTGGCATGATTAATGATCTGTTACGGTCTATTGATTAAATATTACCTGCAACAGAATTGCTTAAATACATATTTACAAGATAAACTAGAACAGCTCACAGTCATTACAGTCTTTGTGGTAATTAATAGGAAAGTTATGTAAATACACATTTAAGTGATTTATATAATAGGGCTCCAAATAAGCTGTTATAATCTATCATGCTGTAATGAATTAGCTCCTTTACTGTAGGTAGGTATCTGACCTCTACTGGAGTATGAAAGACCTGCTTATATGTCTCACTGCTCTTGTCTACTTTCAACAGAAAGCCATGTCTGAAAAAGCTGCTTCTGGAGAATAAAAAGAGAAAAAAAGTCCATTAGATATGGAGGTAATAGTAAAACATGTCCTAAAAAGCTCTATAGTCAGCTTGGCTACAGAATGAATGAACACCTCTTTGACTGCCTCACTGCACCATCGACAGGCCCAGGAAGGCTGCAGGAAAGATTAAACTGCCAGGCAAAGAGTATGCTGCATATGGAGAGGCTGCCTCTCCCTTAGGTGCCTTCCCTCCCCTACTCCAGAGCACAGTATTCACATGGGAGCAGAGACACAAGAATGAACTTGACCTGTACCATCTGAGGAGTGTGAGAACCATCAGACTGGACTGGGCATGAGAACAGACCTAGACCTAAAATCAGAGAGGGAAATTGCTAGTATGTCATGAGGCACAGCTAAGCTGCAGTCCTGATGCTCACACGGCCAAAGCAATGGGTAATCTGCACTGGTCTTCCCTGGTGCCTAATCCAGACAGAGGTACCTCACACAGTTCTTCTCTGGATGGGCAGGGCAGAAACCATCTTTGGACAGGAACTAAACACAGGGATTTTCAGCCATGCCTCCCAAGTAAAGAAATCTGAGGAAATCATTAGACATCACAGAATAGATGCTGGAAATAATTTTTAACTATATGACTTGCCTTCAATTTGTAATTGTTACAGCTAATGGTCATTCTCCAGATTTTCAACATGTCAGAAAAACATTAAGTTACTTCTGCTAGTTTTGGAGTATCTTCTTCACTTCAGTTTGGGAACAGCTTAACATGAAATGATATGATTAAAATGGGCTCTCAGTTATACTCATGGCTTCTTAGGACTATATTTTTCTTTGCTTTGTTCAGAAAAAGGAATAAAATTATAGTCTATTCCAAGATTTCATATTGTTAGTTTTAATGCTTTCCCCTTAAAAGTGTTCCTCCAACACATACTCCAGACAAAGCAGTCAAGCTTCCTCTGACCTCACAGTGTGTAGAGAGACTCAATTCAGCTATTACTTACCTTGATGAAGCTATCTTTCATATGTTATTCAGCTTAAAAGGCAGTGACTGGAACAAAATCATGAACATTATTTGCTAATGGAAATTGGGCTTGGAGGGCTCCCAGATGTTCTACGCAGCTACAGGTCTCATAGGCACAGGGGACATAGCACAAGCATGTTTTGGCATAGTAGAGACACTCTTTCATTCGCCAAGACCGTGAACAGAGGCAGCTCACCTGCATGGCAGTCTGGAAGGAGAACCTGAGAAGACCCACATGTCCTTGGGTGTGTGATGGAGCCTTAGAGACATTTCTGCCTAGTGAGAAGGACATATGCACCCACCAGCCGTGTCCCACACTGTGCTGTGGTTATGGAGGCACAGAAGATGCCTGCTCTTGTTTTGGAGCTCCAGATGCAGCTCTTGGAAAAGCTCCAACAGGATGAGGGTAGTCCCCCCCACAGCCACATCTGAACCCATCTGAGCTAACCCTGGTGGGGGCAGGTTTGAGCCCTCAGCCGGTAGGCAGCCACTAATGAAATCCATTAAACTGTCAACATTTAGGGAACACTGTTTTACAAAACCACTTAAACATACCATGCAACAGACAGCTGAATTAGGCCTGTCTGCCTGTGTGGAGTCAGAAAGAGCCATGTTACTCTTAAGGGGATTGAAAACTACTTTGCAGAGTAGAGCCCTGATTTTTTCATTTTATTTTTAGTGATTATTCAAATGCACCCCAAATGGACAAGTGCCTCTTTATTTCCTTCAGAGAAAAAAAAAAATTAAAATCCTGACATCAAAGACAACCACCACCATTCAGAAAAAAAAAAAAACCCAAGCCACTGATACCAAATGGACTTTGAAGAGGTAATTTGAAAGTGGGGGAGAGACACCAGCAAACAGAGCAAATGTCTGTGTGCCATTGGAGCTCCACGGCAGGGTGTTTTAAGATGCTCAGAAAGAGGTCAAAGCCTATTGCAGGTAAGAGACTGCAATGTAGCCAGCCGGTGTGCAGGAGAACTGAGCTCGAAAAAAAGAGGATCCTAGGCCCCCCAGGCCACTGGCAGCTGCTGTGCATGTGTGTGTGTGTATGTGCCACAGACTGACAGAAATGACAAACCAAGTCATCAGAGAGAGGCCAGAGCTGCTCGAGTCACTCTGTGAGAAGCCCTGCAGGGCGAGCAGTGGTGTCTACCAGCATGGGCTGCTAAAGGAGCAACCCAGCCACCTCCTGCTTGCTGGAGGTGAGGGATTGCAACTTGACCAGTAGGTCATGTTCAGTAGGAGATCCGAGGTGTGGGAGACGATTTTGAGCATGAAAGGAAAAAAAAGTGAAAGGAGTGCTCAACCGTCTTTCCATTTTCTGCCCAGCAATACAACAGATTCATTGTCTGAATAAATTAGAGGAAGTTGGTTTCACAAGAGCTGCCTCTCTTGTGGTCCATCTACTACTGGAAAAGACATGGGGTGTTTTCAAGGAGCTTCCAATAACTCCAGGAACATTTTGGAAAATATGCTGTATTTAGATAGATCTTTTCTTCTTATACTGTCCTATTTCTGTCACTTCTCATTCATATAAACCTATATACACAATAAAGATATTTATGGTTAATCGCATTTCTGTTTATTCCTTGACATGGAGCCATAGTTTCCCACCCTCCCCGAACTGGACTAGAGAAATTTCATTTTCCTTAAAGGCTTTGGATTTGAATTGACAGAGGCAGAGGTGACTATTTAGACAAAGAACAAACATGATATAGAAAACACAAGACAAAGATCAGTGGAGTCCTCATCCCCAAATAAATCTGTGTCCTGAGTAAGAATCACAAGGAAACATTGTGTCCTGTGATCAGGAACATTTGGTTTTCTGCAGTGAAGTTGTCAGGAGAGTGGCCATTTTGTGACACTTTGTATGCCAAAGCATTGACCATGACATGATGGCTTTTGACTCCACAGGAGAATGACAGCCACCAGCTAGCAGCAACTGGGGGCCCAAGGGAAAAAAGGGTTTTATAGTCACTCACAGTCTCAAGAGGCATTCTGTCCTACAAACCATCACTTCTGTGACATCACTCTCATTCCCCTGGCAATGAACAGTGATGTCACAAGGCAAGCATTCAAACAGCAGATATATATAAAATAAACACTCAAAACAGGTAAACACTGAAATAAACCCACAACCAATTCTCATGCAAATTTCCCTAGTTATAACAAATGTAGGAAGGGGAAAGCAGAAAAATAAATGATACATCTGTACAATTGGTTCTAAACAGAATGTTTTTCAAAGCTCACCCAGAGACATCACTGACTCTTTTATGTCTGCTTTTCCACTAATTTGTACCCTGTCAATTTACAAGGTATTTCAAACACCAAGTCTATTTAATAAAAATGCAAAGTACAATGGGGAATTTATGTAAACAGGTTGGCAAAATATCTCTGTAGAACATTTTGGAAGGAGTCATGAAATTAATTAATTAAAAATGGACATTTTAATAGTTTGGTGTAACTGGGATATAACCTAACCAAAACACTAGGCCTGACACTTTATTAACATATAAATACAGGTAGAAGTGAACTTTACCAGAGTAAAACAGTCTCAAATCAACTCTCTGGTGGGAAGCCTCCTAGACCATTAAAAAAAAATCTGTTACAACGTCACGACTAGTTTTTATTATTATTCAACAGTAGCATCATAAACAAAATATTTTTCACTCAAAAATCATTAACATTTAACAAAAAGAATGCATCACTATTCCTAGGGCATGAGTGTAAGATTATGGTCTAATTTTTGAAAAGACTCTACTAATTTAAAATGTCTTATCGAAGTTAATGTTTAAAGCTAAAATGACCTAACTGGTCACAAGGCTTCTTGGAGTACAATAGAGAAAGAAGGAAAATTAGATTTTCTCCATGATGGATGAGTTTAGGAAAGCCCCAGGGGAATTACTGCCTAATGTTTTTCAAAAGATTTGCTTTTTGATTTCATGATGGTGGACAAAGGAAGGCTGTTCAAAGAACCTGCTTCCGCTGCCTGGTTAAGCTGTCCACAAGACTACAGTACCCCATTATTTGGGTCCCCAAACTGAGATTTTTATGCTGGATTGAAGTCAGCCCCAGCTGACTTAAGCCAGCAGACATTTTAACCAAAGAATCCCTCCGACAAATATATCATGACCACACATGATGTTCTGGAGATATTAAATTGACAAAAGAATAATACTTTCAGGTTACAGAGGTCAAAGGTACATTAAAAGTACACAAATGGGTATATTATAAGCAATTTTAGGAGGTATTAAAATAAACCCCAAACTTGATGGGCATAGAAACAACTGATCAGTCATTTATAGAGTTACTAGTCATTTACTAGACCTTTAGCAACTTTGTGTGTGTAGAGTCTCAATATAAGCTCTAGTTTATGCAGCTTCAGATTTTAAAAAATGAACATCATAAATTCTCTTCCCAGCTCCACATTTAATAAGTAATAGGTCTTGTTTTCCAGATTGCTGAGTAGTCTGTAATTCTCTTCACTTCACTGGGAGCCGTTGTAGACTCAGCATTTTCAAAAGCAGGCTAATTATTTAGTTGCCCAAACATGACATAAAAAAACTCACAGCTCACTAATACAAAACTAACTGTCTTGCACAAAAGTGGCCAAATCCTGGTTCTTCACAGAGGAAGGGAAACAAGAATCCTAGATTTCTGCAGGCAATGAGTATGTTCTAAGATATCATCAAGACACAGGAGCTGGGTCGGCAAATAAATGAGCTGGTTTTATTGAGCTCTGAATTGTCACAACCAGATTATTCCTTGCAACCAAAATAACTGTTTGAAAGCTACTTGAGGTGTCTCCATTCTGTCACTGCCTGCCAGCTCGGCACACTCAGTGAGGGAGTGCAAGCACCCTGAAGGGCTGCTCTTCTCAAAGGGAACAGAAATGGGACATGACTTCAGTCCCTCCCACATCAGCTGGTGCTGCTCACCCCATCACACCTGTAAACTGCCTTTCTCCTTCACAGACAAAATACCTTCATATATAACCTCTGCTATGCATTTGTATGTCACTGTTATTAAGAGGAAGAATTTGTATCCTAAGCAGAAAAGAAGGCATTTCCAATGGAGACTTTTCATAGCAAAATTCTTGAAAACCATGAAAGGACTGAAGAAGTCAAGTCTTAGAGTCCTTCAGGTTACTCTAAGACAGAGTCTCAAAAGAGCTCAAGTCTCACACACCAAAATAAGAGACAGGTTTCTAATAAAGCTCAGTAAGCTGAGCTGATTTTAAAAAACATTCATTTAATTCAGTATGTGAATCAGAGTCCAGCTCATTCTGAGAGATGATACCTATTGTCCAAAGAATTCAGCATGTTAACTGCTTTGCAAGATTTTCCAAGAATCTTGTTTCCCTCCCTTATGCTACCATTACTTCTGGCTGCTACCATTACTCCAGATAATTTCTGGAGGAGGAAAATTCATTAAAAGAACAGAAAGACCTTTTTTCCTCCAAATGTAGTCCCACTCATAATGGTAGTCGTGTCCCACATGGCCCATCTGCCCAGATAGCACTGAAAAAAAATCTAAGACATGTATAGTGGGTGAGGGATACCCACTCTGCATTTGGGGGAAAGGAGGCAGGGAGAGTTGAAACTGAATTAAATAAATGATCACCTTATATTGCTTTACCTTACACCTAAAGTGTCTGCTGCCTAAGGAAGTTCTGAAAATTCTTGTCAAAGCTAAAGAGTGAGTTTTAAAGCACCCTTTAAAGTGATAGTCCTCCTTAATGGTCTTAAGAAAAACTAAGTACAGCAGAGTTCCAGATGCCTTTCGCAGACATAGATATTTTGTTTCCTCATTTAGTGTCTATTTTAGCACTGGGAGGACTGATTAAGGAGAAACAGCGCACTTCTAGCAACAACTTCCATGATATCCGGTTTCCTTTCAATATCTGAAACAGTGTGGATCACTTAGTCTGCACTGTTACTCTCTCCCATGGTATCTCAGAAGGCAAAAAAGGAGTGCACAGAACAGAGCAGCTCAGATAACTGAGATTTTAGATACCTGTCAAAGTGGAGTACGGCTGACTGACGCTGCTCAGGGTTATCGACAGCTGGCAAACTGTATGGCAGGCTTTTCATAGAGGTGCCCAGAAGACAAGGGAGCCAGCACCACACACAAGTGAAGTTTCACCTGCATTTACCTATTTGCCTGTAAATGCATAAACTCTGCCTCTATGACCGGGTCTCAGTGCCATCCACAATTATAGTTAATACCAAACCAAAATCAACCATCATGTATAACACAGACAGATACTCTTCTCTAGGCATTGGTTTACATCTAAGCATTAATTTATTCTGCATTTTGTCTGGTTTTGTCTTTTATTTTTATTAACATTAACCATGGTAGCTTTACAATAGCTTAAACTAATGGTTAACCAGGCAGATGAAATCTCACTAAATATTGTTTTTGGACTGACTCACTGAGACATGGACAACTTCAGTGAAAGTACAGAACCTTGAAGAACACAGAGAAATGCCTTTCTGCCTAATCCTAATGATGGCAAGCCTTCCATCCATGCTTTTCTGCCACTAGGTCCATATTTGCTTTGTAAAGTTGACAAGGGATGACTGAGTATTAATAGAAAATCTCAGAAATAACGCTGTCTGTGTCCAAAGTCATGAAATAAACTTTGCTCTTCCTATAGGAAAAACTAGCAGCAGGCTCTGTATTCAGACCCAGACAACCCAGGTGCATTAAGCAGACAAGTACTAACTCAGTGTAATCTTCCCTTCATCTGTTTCCCCCTGTTTTAACTACTTGAAATTATGCTTTTTTCTTTCTTTGTGAGAGGTAACTACTCCAAGGACGTTTGAAGCCTGATTTATTACTGCTTTCCTGGCTTCAGTGTAAATAAGGAGGAGGTCATATTTTTGGATACCTGAGCATTTGCAAAAAATTTGGCTATTGGGAGGAGGCTGCCCATGAGTGACTAGAGCAGGATTGCCATAATAAAGCTTCCTCATAACTATAATTTCATATTCAGTATAAGATCATTCTGCATTACACTCTATACCTGACCCAACCCATAAAAATAAACTTTGGGAAGCATCCCTCTGGAATCTGATCCACAATTAAAACTGTAGCTAACACATGAAGATAAACTAGACCTAAATCCCAGTGCATTAAAGAGAAATTTCATAAATGTGTCTGAGATCTTCATGAAGTTCTTGGGTTGGCCAAGCAAGCATAACAGAAAGGAAAAACAAGGAAACCTCAAATGCAGGCTAGTTCTGTAGCTATGAAAAAAGAGAGAATGAAGCTCAGATCATCCTCAGTCACTAACCCACAGCTTGAATAAATGAGAAAGCAGATGAGAAAGCAGGATATCAACTAACTCAGCTTTAGCTACCCTGCCCTAATTTTAAGTTCTGATGTGGTCACTCTCTACCCACACACTTCACTTTGAGCTACATTGTACAAGAGCATTTTAATAGATGCTTAGAGAATCACCCAGAAACCTAACAGAGTAGGCTGGACCTTGTAAATCCATACTTTAGCACATAGCAATCAGTCTTTAGGAGAGGTGCACAGTATAACCTTGGATAGGTCACTCGGTTTGTAAGACTTAGCTTTCCACCCATAAAATTGAGTATCATTTTCTTTATTT
Organism: Platysteira castanea; assembly: GCA_013397175.1. Taxonomy (NCBI): domain Eukaryota; kingdom Metazoa; phylum Chordata; class Aves; order Passeriformes; genus Platysteira; species Platysteira castanea. Next base: position 637,885 of record VYXC01009561.1, read on the forward strand.
GATGAATAAGTTTGTTTTGCTGCAAGTACTTTGGGGAAGAAACCATTGCTTTGCAACATTCTAGCAAAATAGGGGATCAACCAGCTACTGCCACACAAATATCCATAGGTATGAGTTTGAAAGAGTTCAAGTTTGTGATAACAGAATTGTCTAAATAGATTACTTGAGATAAATATCCTTTGTGTCCATGGCTATCAATATGCAAAACCAAGTCTAAATGATCCCACCTTTTCAAAAACAAATTCATTACCTTGTTAACCTAAGTTCTTTTGTATCCTCACTGCCCTACAGGGTTCCAGATACATTTTGCATCTTTTTTTACACAATTTGACCTTCAGTCTTCATGTTTGTTTCTTTTTTTTATCTTCATAGACTCATAGAATGATCAAAATTGTGAAGAGAGCTTCAAGACCTCCCAGTCCCACCATCCACCCAGCACCTACACTGCAACCCCTAAATCCCTAAACCACACCATCCAGCACCAGATGCAGACACGTCTTGAACACTTTCAGGGATTCTGACTCCACCACCTCCCTGGGCAACCTATTCCAAGCCCTGACCACCCTAACGATGAAAAAAATTTGCCTTATATCAAATCTGAATCTCCTGCCTCAGCTTAAGGCCATTTCCTCCAGTTCTCTCACTGCAGGCACAGCAGGAGAGATGGGCCCCTTCCTGGCTAAAACCTCCTTTAAGGGAGCCGTAAAGAGTGATGAGGCCCCTCCTCGAGCCTCCTCTTCTTGAGACTGAAAAAACCCAGCTCTCTACGCTGTTCCTCATAAGACAAAAAATTTTGATGTATTTCACCAGTTTTCCACTGGTGTTGCTCCTTTGCTGCTGCAGCTACATAACCATTTCCAACAAATTTTGGTGTCAAGAGAGCTGTTGGGCACCATGTGTGTTCCAATCTCCCCTGGGCTTTGACAGAGCAAAGTATACACTCTGCCTGCCAACTGATATCAAATGGGCACCTTGGCACTAAGGTTTTGCAGAGTTACCTGTCGTTGCTCAAGCCCCATTGTCTCTCTAAGTACACAGCACTGGGACAATGAAGGCTGTTGCTCTCTTCCCCTGGGAAATCACCTGTGCAATCAGAAGGAACATTTGCCACCGCTGTTACTCTACCGTGCCATACAACTCCAGAAGATCAGAGAGAAAGAGAAAGAGAAAGAGAAAGAGAAAGAGAAAGAGAAAGAGAAAGAGAAAGAGAAAGAGAAAGAGAAAGAGANCTCCAGAGAACACAAAAGCTTGATGATGGGATCTCAGTACCCAGAAACTGCAGAGCCACTAATTTCTCTGAAATGTTTCTGCCTTACAAAAAACCTCATACTCCATACATATGTATAAGCAGAACATTCCCTGCAAGCTTCCTAAAGGAAGGAATCTTTTTCACTCACCTCAACATGGTTGCTTTTGTAAAACCCACATTACAGCTTGAATTAAAAAAAAAAATCCACAAAAAAACAGAGAGAGAGAGAATGGCTTTGTTAGTTCAAAATATACAGAAGTTGTTGTTAGCAAGAGAAGAAATGTTTGCATTCTTGACCTTTACAGAGGTAAGACAAAAACAACTACTTTTTCATACTAATAGCATTCTGTGCCTGTCCCTTGTATATTTTCCTTTAAACTTGCCATTTTGCTGTTGCAGCCGGGCTTGTCAGTTTTCAGCACTAATGGGTTGTGATATGGTGTCAGGGGAAGTCAACAATCAATGCTGGAAAAAAGGGCTATCACTGCTGACACAGCCAAGGATGGAAACACAATGGCCTTCCCTTGGAAAGAAACAGAAGAAAAATCCTGGGTTATATCTTGCTTTGAAGATTAGTAGAGATTTGCCACTCTGTGACCAAGCTATCACTTTCACCCCTTCCTACCTCAAGCTATACTCCCATTGGACTCTAACATTATTCCTCATCTTACCCAAAATATGGAGGTTTAGTTTAAGGAGAAAAGCAAATTGCTTTATAACAAACATTTTAAAGGACTGTAGTCCACGTTTTTGTTTAGAACTTGTACAGTTATTAGCTTTTAAAAAGCTGAAGAGAAAAAAATGTTGGACTGCATCATGTACGCCTGTGGAGCAGCACAGCAGAAAAAGAATTTTGGATGCCCTTCCACTGTCTCATTATGAATTAGATCAGTGCTCAGCCCCTCAGCTCCAGCTGAACTCAACACAAGCAGTGGACACTCAGCAGCTGTTAAATCAGATATCACTGGCAGAATTACGAAAGATAGACAGTGTTCAAAGGCATTCAACAAGAATAATGGCAATATTATTTATTTCCATAGCTTCATGTCAGAAAATCTGCCTAGCTGTAGGTCTCCCATAGTCCTGGAGAGGGACATAGAGTATGGTTATTTTAGTTTCTAGATGGGGAAACTATGACAAGGACATTAAGATCAGATCAGGATCTTATACATACAGACAAAACCAGAAATCAGCACACATCATAAACATGTTGCTAGACTTCATAGCTTCCTTCCCTCAGAACTGTAATTGTCCAGTGTCACTATGGATCTTTTCATACCAGTGGATAAAAGGTAAATCACAGATTTTTCTCTTCTATTAATGAAAGTGACTGAGATCGATTTCGGAAAATTCAACATCTCCAAAGCAAACAGGAGTAATTGAATCTTGCCTCTTCCAAGCCAAGAAATTATCTTCTCCAAGATATTTAGATATGCCTGACTCCACAGACAGCCCTAGAATAATTTTTCCAAGCATAATTCGTTTTTCTATCAAGTTATGGCCCTAATTGTGGACTCATATTTACTCTTCCGTTAATTCAAAATATAATTCTATAATCACAGTCTACCTTCACTAAAAGCCAGTTGCAGAAGGGTTTCTTCTGATATCAGGACACTGCAGGGCCATGGCAATAAAAGGAAAGGGACAAGAAAGAGTGGCTAAGAACAGAAAAAGAAGGAAAAGCAACAGCAGTGAGAAACCTGGGAAGACAATAGAAGGAATTTAGAGAAACCTCAGGAGATGCTGGGATTTTTAGGGTGCTTTGCCTCTATGTGAGGCATTTTTTTCTGTGGCTAATTTCTCCATCACTCATCAGACAAAAAGCAGATCCTGGAAAGAAACAAGAGGGAAAACATTCTTCACAGGATTTCTCATTATTCCCGCTTCTTTCACTTCCCTCCTCTCCACAACCCTTGCTGCCAAAACCTGTCTGGCCATTAAATGTTGTTTACAGGCAATCAGTAAGTTATAAATTCACAATGGCATTACTGAACCACACAGCTCTCAGAACACTGCTACTACAGCACAGTTTTGACACCAATCCTTAAATAAGAGTAAAAAGCTGCTTCTCCAAAACACTTGTTGGTAACACACATCTGTTTTGGCCAGCTGCTCCCATGAAATACAGAGCAGCACCTGGGAACATGGCTGCCACAGGAGATCGTACCGGATGCAGTACACAAGGAAAACATCTCCGAAGTACCATGAAGGCCTCCTCTCTCTCTGGGTGTTACATTGCACCAGGAGAGTGCAGGGGCCTTAAGGAACTGACCCCAAGATCACTGAAGTGAGTGATTCTCTTCCCACTCCAGTGGGCTTTCATTCACACTGCTTGAAGGAGAGGTGAGGAAAATATGACTTTAGAAGCAGTTTTAAGAACACTCTACTGTGTGATCTTTCATCATAAAAATAATTAAAATAAAAACTACCTGAGTCACAGAGTTTATTTTATCTACATAATAGAGACACACACAGTTTCTGATGTTCAAAGCTACACAAAGTCTGCAGAGAAAAGAGAACATCATCATAAAATAAAGTGCTTAACAGATGACCAAAGTAAATAATGGAAATAAGAGTGGGTTTTTGCAAGCATAAGCCTGAGAAAAGCAGCAAAACTTCCCCCATCTGGATAAAACAAAAGGAACATTATGACAACTTTAAAAGGCATAAATAAAAACCAAAATACAAAGACTAGAGACAATTTTGCATTCTCATTTAATCAGTCAAAAGCAGCCATTTGCATGCCTCCCCCTCCCCCATCGCCTCCCCCCCCCCCCCCATCACTGTCTAATTCATTATTGCTATCTATGGAAACATAGGGAAGGAGAATCAGTCCCACCTGTGCAATGAAGGAAAAGGAGAAAAGGTCATGGAGCTAAATCCTATAAACACTTTAAAAACTGAAATGAATCTCTTAGAAAAATCTAATTGAAATTGACTTGAGTCTGAGTCCTGTGACCTGGGTGGAAAAGGTGGTCGAAGGAGTGTAAGCAGCAGGTAATGATGGGAGGTGAGGTATTGAGCTGATTTGCTGCAGGGGTGTTTTCCATATGTTCTTATTTAATATCTCAATTAATGATCTGGAAAAGGAGGTAAATAGCACAATAATGAAATTTACAAATGACAATAAACCAGGAGGCTTGCAAATGTCAGAGAGGGTAAGAATAGTATAAATGGAAACTAACAAGGTTAGATAGGTAGGCAGGCAATAAAATGAGATTCAATGTGGAAAAATGTAGACTAATACACTGAGGAAAAATAATCAGAAACATGGAGAGTCCATGAGAAAGCAAAACCTGGAAAGCATCTGCATGGCAAGATATCTATGTGTGACAGCAAACAACAAATTGAATATGAGTTCTCAAGGATATATATCATTTTAAAAGACCGATGCAATTTTGGGCTGCATATGCAGTAGAATAATGTCAGAAGAGGAAAATTATTGTTGATGCATCTGGGAAGACTTCTGCGGAACACTGCATCCACTTCTAGACACCTCCGTAACAAAAGGATGCTGGTATGCTGGACTTCAGAGAAAAGCAACAAAACTGATTAGACAAGGAAGGGGCTTGATTTATAAATCTAGATAATAAGTTATCCTGGTATTACCTGGGATAGAGTTAATTTTCTTACCAGTACCTGTTGGAGTGCTGTGTTTTGGATTTAGGACAATCATGTTGGTAACACACTGGTGTTTCAGTTGTCGCTAAACAGTGGTCAAGGACTCGTCCTTCCGATGCTGCCCTGACAGCAAGTAAGTAGGGTGGGGTGCACAAGAAGTTGGGAAGGGTTGCAGCAGGGACAGCTCACCCCAGCTGGCCAAAGGGATATTCCAAACCCTATGGTGCCGTGATCAGCACATGAACTAGGGGGAAAGATAGCTGGGGGCCACTGCTTGGGAACTGGCTGGGCATCGGTCAGTGCATGGGGAGCAACTGCACTGTGCATCACCCATAAATTCTAATTCTATTATTAATATTACTACTAATATTATTTTCCCATCCTTTTCTGTCCTATTAAACTGTCTTTATCTAAATCCAAGAATTTCACTTTTTTTCAAATTCTCTCCCCCATCCTGCTGGGAGAGGGGGAGCGAGTGAATGGCTGTCTGGTGTTAAGCTGCCTGCCAGGTTAAACCATGACATAAGGGCAAAACGACCACTGTCTAGAAATATATCTTTGATTAACAGAGAGAATGGAAAGGGATTTCTCGGATGCCAACATGCAGTGGGTACAGCTAAATGTAATGGGATGAAACTAAAGAAGAACAAAATTTGGATGAAGTATTAGAGAGTTTCTCAGAAACCACATGATTCAGTCTAGCAGGTAATTTTCAAATGGAGAATGAATAATGAAGTCCCACCAAACAAAGTATTTGAAACTTGAGCAGGTAAAGCACTCAACGGCAAACTGTAGTGAACAGCTGTGCACTCATAGGAAACTGAACTACCTGGCCTAAGAGTTTATTTCCTACATACAGCAGTATTTTTCAAGGAAATACATATCACATATACTTCTGTCCTAGTCCAAAGTCTAATTGTAGAGTAAAAGCAAAGTGACTGCATACACTGACTATTTAAAGTACTCAGAGACAAACGGATGTGTGATCTGTTTTTACACAAAACCCACTTCTTTTTCAGCAGGCGTGGTTTTTTAGTGAGGTGATTCTCAGTGTATTTTGTACAGTCAAAGGAAAATGTGATTAAGTTACTTATTTGCTTATTCATGTCTACTGCCTTTCTCTTTTCAAATTTTCTGTATGCTAATATCTTTATTCATTCTCATGTAATACACTAGAACTTGCCTAGTTGCAGTACAAGTCTATTCACAGTGAAAAAGGAAGCTTTTAATGCTGAAGGGCATTGTAATGCTCCAAGACCCTGGTGTTAAAAGTAACAGGGGAAACAAAGACTGAAAGTAGGATGTAAGCTAGGAAATACATGGATATAATTTTCTTTTAAGAGAAAAAATGTGAGTTTATCAATTCAGTAATCTGTGTGTATTTACATGTACCTACTTTACCAAGTTTCCCATTTTTATGCCACCCAGACAAGTCCCCTTTTATGAATGTCTACCTTGGTTTTTACAAAAATTCTCCCCACATTCTTCCAAGGAGAACAAAGAGGTGAAAGGTTTTTCAAAGTTCTCCTGTCCTTCTCAGTTCCCCTAGGGGTGGTTGGAGAGCTGAGGAAGGAGCAAGGCTTATTGAGAAGAAAGCTCCTGTTTTTACTGTAATAAAAGGTGGCAATCTTATCATGTATAGATGCTCAAATGATGTATAGACAAAGGACGTTTGCAGTGAAGATTGCCATAGGCAAAACAGCAGATCTAATCAAAAGCTCTGCACGCATGGATGTAGCCAGCCAGTGGGAAAGGAAAGCATTCACAGCACAGAATCTGGAATTGCTCTTCCGTCTCTCCACAGCTTCCCACCAGAGCACAGGAGAAACCAGGAGCCTTAGTACTCCAGGCAGAGAGGTGCTGCGCCAATGCACGAACTCTATGACTGTGTCACAGAACGCTATTAATGTAATAGCAGCTTTACTTTTTTTCTTTTTTTTTCTTTTTTTTTTTTTTGCACAGAAGAACATGCTGCTATCTACCTCCTATCAACAGTCAGCAGAATGAGGTGATGTTTGTATGGCAAGTGCTGCAAAAAATATTTCTATTGTACAAAATAAATTACAGATCAAACATATACATTTTAAAAACTATTAACATTTAGAACATTTGCATTTTTAAAACTGTCAGAGTGATAAATGTACACATGTCCTCAAATTCTCAAATTACTGCAAGTCAGGACACAAACCACAAGAAGTAAAACACTCTCAGCGAAAGCTACCGCAGAGCTCCTCCTTCGCCCCGCTGAGAGTAACTGTGCTAAACTAGGTGTCCCAGAATAGAGGTATTACACAATCTGTGTGCTCCACGATCTGAGAACAATGACTGAGAACAATGAAGCACAGACAAGTGTGTTAAGGTACTGTGGCAGACACACCTCGGCACTTTTTCTGTTAATTTTTGTTAATCTGCCTGGGGGAGGAGAATGTTTTTATCTAGCAACACAGGTATTTTAAACTGTACCCTCTTTTGGAACCATCAAAAAACAGACAGCCTGTAAATCAACACGTGGGGATTTTTGTTCTGTAGTTGGTTGGGGTTTTTTCTTGTATGCCTCTGTCTCACCTTGTTGGCCTTGCCTTTTTAGATTGCAAATTCCTCGTGTGGCAGGACACAGTACCACAGTTTACACAGTGTCAAGCACAGTGTGATCCAGTTTTCACTGGGCCATGTGAACTGCCATGAGGCAATAAGCAAATAAAAATAATAAAAATAATGATAATAACTTACCACCCACCACTGTTGTAGAACCCTGCAGAAACGAAGGGCCAGATACTCTAAGGGGACAAACTGGCAGGAGGAAACCTGCACTGCGCTCCTCTACATGACAGGTGATAGCACGTGACTGCAGACACCTCTCCTCCTCCCAGTGTCCTCATTCTGAAGGTGCAGCATAAAATGCACCCCCGAGCACAGAAACCACCAATAACCCACCGGATCTACCTCAGCTCAACACGGCAGTAACTCCCAGCACTCCAGCACCCCCAGCCCCTCCAGGCGTCAGTGTGAGGAGCTGTGCTGTCTGGCCAGTGCAGGACAGACAACAGGATGTTTAATGGTCTGCGCTGCTGTCCGAGCCAGACACGAGCTGAAACTCTGTCTCTCCACATGCAACTTGGATATTTGGCAAGTCTCAGTGAGACACATTTTCCTCTTGGCCTCCTTTCCTTATTTCTAGGCCCAGTGTTCATATTCAAAGGAGCAGAAGCAGGCGGGGGAGGGGGAGGGGGGGCGGAGCAGAGGGGGAGCACACCAAACAAACAGTTTTAGTCTTCAGAGAAAGAAGAAAACTGGAGGGAAAAGAGAATACGTTCTCAGAAAATATAAAACCTGAGGAAATTTGCTTGTCTGCAGCATAAAAACAGATCTGGAAGGGGCAATGGGGACTGAGTAGCACTCAGTGGCACATCATCAGAGGCAGGGAAGAGACACCAGGCAGGGGGTTGGGATGCAGCAACCAGCTGCCCCATATGGTCAGCTCTGGGTAGGCAATTTGATTTTCATTTTCTCTGCTGATTGTGCTCATCCCTGTGGTATCTGGATGGAAAAACAATGGTGGAGATAATAGAACAGGATTGCCCAGGGCATTTTTAAGGGCTTGAGAGCCATTCATTCATAGATCAAATCTAGGCCAGAATGGATGCAGGTAATCTGCTGAATGTTGGCTTATATGAAATGTTCCAGTGGTATTTCACAAGTATCCACATAAAAATTGAATAATTCACAACTTTCTTAGCATTCTCAGCAGATAGCTCAGCCTCCACAGCCTCTCAGGTCTCCACAGCCTCTTAGTACTAATGACTTAGCTCTACAAATAAATTTAAGAACACAAGTCTATGCAGGTTCCGGGTGTAATTGTGGTCTATTCCAAAAAATGGTTAGAGGCAGTGACGAGTAAGGTAAGGTGTGGGAAAGATCCCATGATTGTACCAGTTCTGACAATAAAAGAAGCCCTTCATTCTCCTAGGCTATTAATCTGGTACCTTCCATGAGCAGAAACCTAGAAGAGCTAATTTAGATACTTGACCTTCCATTGTCTTCCATGTTAACAGGATAGTGAGTGAAAATGGCACTTGTTATATCCCATATTCTATTGCATTTTGTCCTGCAGCAAATAGAGAATTTATTACTGCTGTCATCATAATTTTAAAATAAATGCATTATATCCCATAGAGAAGAAATCCTCATACTATTATAAAATGGTCATCCTCAAGTGGTCATCATATCTAACACTGCCTTTCCACCAATTTTCTTCAAAGACCACTGAAATAAACACTGACTTATATATATATATATAAAAATATAAATTGGAGGAGAATTATGATGAGTATTTGCCAGAATATCCAAAAATGTGCCCCAAAACATTTTTAAGCAAACACTGGGCAAAAATTATAAAGATAAAACAAGTGTTTCCTACTTCTTATTCAGAATGGAAATCATCACTGCAACTGCAATTCAGCTGTTGGTAAGGATGTTCAAACACCTCATGGTGAGACAGCATGGCCTATGTTTACCTGGCAGGCAGGAAACCTCTTTGGCCTTACATCTGGGAGGTCCTTCCTCCCACTCTGTGTCCCCATTTGAAAAGCTGCCTGTTAATGAGGATCTGCATAAATTCATGCTTTACATGGGACTTGGACACACCACTGCAATGCCATTAACAGCAACAGTTCCAAATTATGCGGAAACCTTTAGCAGTAGGTAGGGAGAGCCATGCCAGAACACAAAACCAGAAGAAATGGCAACTCAACAAGAAACTTGAACTGATCGGAAGGTTTCCCATTTGGATAAAAACATGACCGCCATGGCACAGCAATGCCCTGTTTCTACGATGACAACCAGCATATACTAATGACAGAGATGTTCAGCGTTCTGCCAGCAGCTTCTCCCAGCTCTTTAAGAGCAAACCCCATTTTTGCATATGCATGTGTACACGAACACATGAATGGAAGAGAGGCCGGATTTTATTGCAATGTGCAGGGTGGGTGATTCAAGCCTTTGTGTAGGAAGTTGACTCACCTCCTTCTGAGTGAAAAATGTTCAACACAATTGTAATTCCCTCTTTTTCACGTAAAGTCAGGCAACATACACAGAACCTTCCAGCTCAGTATTTCCTAAACAGTGAACGTACCTAGAAAGTTTAGCTTTGAAACCTGTGACTGCAACAAAACAGGTCTGCACCTTCATGTCGGGTATCTCGAATCCCTGTGACTCGGCAGCAGGCAGCAGGGGGGTGAAGTGGGACGGAGAAAAAACAAGTTGGCTTGGGGGGAGAGGGGCGAGTGTTTTGGGCTTATTTAATAATGCACTAGTAAACAGCTCAGGCACAGAAATGCAGTGCAGTGAGAACCGGAGCTATCCTTTGGAGCCTACTGCTTTAAATTTGCGCGCTGTAGCTTGAAGCATTGCACAAACTCTCGGTCTGCTGACTGCCTCCCTGGAACACAAACACACGGGTGATTGGGAAAGCTGTTTTCCAGCCTGCCCTCCCTCGTTTCTGCCGGGCTGCTTTTGGTGTTTATTTATTTTTAAACAAGTCGTGTACATGGACAAAAAAAAAAAAAAAAAAAAAAAAAAAAAAGAAAAAAAAAAAGGCGAACAAACCCCACACATCTTTAATCAACACCTATTTCCTTCCAGGATCTTATGATCCTCTATTGATTCCCATTAAAATGCTTTTCTTTTTCTTTGCCCCCTCTGCTGATCGAATTTCAGATCAGCCAGGATGTGCAACTAACCTTCCGGCACAACTGAACCCAACTGACTCACCCAGATCAAAGGCTCGGCGCATTCATTAAAGCCCAGCACAGCCCAGGCAGGNCGGAGCGGCGAGGGGGTGAGAGCTCACCTCCGGCTGCCTCGGTGGCGTCAGGAGGAGGCGCAGGCTCGGCGGAGCGCGCTCCTCCGTGGGGTTATGGGCGGCTCGTAGCGTCCCTTCGCCGGGTCCAGCTTCCGAAAGTCACGGCTGGGTCGGAGCTGAGGTCCCTCCTGCCGAGCCCGTAACGGGGCTCCCGCACACTCCCCGGCAGGCCTCGTCCGCTCACTTCACCTGTCTTCAACATCTTTGAAGTGAAAAGTCTGTGTCGGTTTGGTACGAATTGCCAAGGAGGTGTAAAAAAAGAACAGCGAAATAAATTTTGTGCTGCAGAAAGGATCACAGAATCACATAATAGGTCAGGTTGGAATGGACCACAGTGGGTCATTGCTCCAGCCTCCCTGCCTAAGCTGGATCATCCTAGAGCACATGGCACAGGATTATGTCCAGATGATTCTTGAACATCTCCAGTGACGGAGACTCCACCACCTCTCCGGGCAACCTGTTCTAGTGCTCCGTTACCCACACAGTAATGAAGTTTCCTCACATTCAGGTGGAACTTCTGTGCATCAGTTTCGGCCCACTGCTCCTCGTGTCCTAATGGCTGGCACCACCAAGAAGAACCTGGCTCCAGTTTCTTGGACCCCCCTCCCTCCCACCTTTAGATATTTTTACACATTAATGAGGTCCCCTCTCAGTTGTCTCCAGATGAACAGGTCGGCCCTGGGCATAGGCCATGCTGCCTCAAGAGTGCTGGGTACCAAAAGCCATGGTACCCCATGGCACCCCCCCGTAGATATCCCACAGACCCTCACTCAGGAGTGGGGGCTGAGGCAGTGCCTGATCTTGGAAGCCTTGAGCTCCTTTCCTAAAGTGCACACAAATGTTCCCTAAATGCCATGAAACTCGCCTGAGCCTGCTCAGGCTGAGATCCTGCACGAACCAGCCTGTCAGTTCGGCAGAGGTAAGACTTGGGTATGTTCTGCCAACATCATTTCAGGTGAGCCAGCCAAAAGCTGTCCATTGATAGTCACCACTATCACTTGCCATTACCTCTTCAGGGATTTCAATGAAATGGGAGATATTTTTGTGTGTGTGGATATTACCCCTCCCAGAGCTGTCTTTTCCCATGTGCAATATGTTTCTTCCCTTACAGATTAAATTTCATCCACTAATTGACAAGTACACATCTTACTTGGAGTTCTGCCCGTTTTTGACATTGAGCATGTGGCTCTTTTTGAACAAGGTGTAGCTGTGATTCACACCAGTGTGCAATTTTTGCTTGTTTCCTAAATGTAGTTTAGTCTTGTCAGCTCTCATGATTGTTTTGTGAACTGATGTTCTGTGGTAGAAATTCTGTAAAGTTCCAGTTCCACAAGTCAAGTAAGAATTCTGGCTTTCATCTAAAAGGAAAAAGTCTCTTCCTGGTCCTCTTATTTGCAGCAGAAACTTATAGGAAAAGAAACATAAATCTGTTATTATGACCATCATTGGTATTGCTTGATTTTAGCTCTCTTGATACTTGTGTCCCTGATTCTTTATAGCCTGGCAATACTTAATATAAGACACAGATGAAAAGACTTGTGCAGCTTACACAACCACTTGTTTCTCTGCTTGGATCTCTCCACTATATTTTAAGGTGAGACAAACAAGCATTATTACCTACTGCTTACGCTATTTACCCTTACAGAGCCATGGTGGTTCTCTCTGCAAAACCAGGGTGTGTAGTTATTCTTGTGTTGCTTTGAGGGACTGTAGTTTTGGCAGCTGAGTATATGTTTGTGTCTTGATGATTTCTGTAAAAATAAGTCATTTATGATTCTTACAGGCTAGTATCTCAGTAGAAGGCTGTGTTGTACTACAAGAGAGATGCCATTTTCTCTAGCTGTTTATAGTATGCCATAGATTTTCACAGTTTGCCATGGGAGAGATCTTCAGGAGTTTTTCAGTCCCTTTTGTTCTCAGACATATTCATACAGAATCTACCAAGAGGGAGAGATGATTGTTAACAGAGGTTTACTTTGTCTTATCTTATTTTCCATCACTGACAAACACCCTCTTATATCTTTACATACCTATTAAACAATTTTTCCCTTACTATTTTTTACCATGAGAACATTCATCTGTCTCTTACAGTTTTGACTCCTGACCTTATCATGGTCAGGATAACACTCCCCACCTACACACACACACTCATACAAGTACTCTTCACATATCAGAAGATATTTGCCACATGCTTTGAGAGGTCATCCTTTCTCAAGGGGCTGCATTGTCAGCGTCATAGTTTAGGGCACCTGCCCATTGACTCCCAAATCTCTCTGTAGTTATATTCCTGTCTCCCACACCTCTACGTCCCCTTGTTTGGCTGGTTGCAACATCCACCTCATCACAGGCTCCAGGTTCTGTGGCAGAACCAGAGGAAGTAGGTTCGCTCCATTGCAACCATGGCAACACTTTTCAGAAATGCATCCTACAGTCCTTGTGAGTCTTCCAGTTTTCCATGGCAGCCTCGTTTCTCAGAGGCTACATCTACTCCAGGAATAAGTATGTTGCAAAACACGTAAGTCGATATTCAATAAAATACATCCTTAGTGTGTACAAAACCATCTGAGCTCTAAACAAGAGTGGAGGACTACATATAGTGCTGTGAACTTAATATAAGAATTGAGCAAAAGGGAGAGAGGTCATTTTAGATTGTTTCAGAAAGGCTCCGCGCCATTGAATCGGCCAAATTTTTATAAATCCAAAATCTCAGTTGTGTTCTCACTGTTAAAGCAGAACAACAAAAAAAAAAACTCTCTTTGGTCTTTAGGTTGCCTGTTTCTTGAAGATACAAGATTCCTAAGACGTTTCACACTTGGATACCTCTGGACCTAGGGAGTTTAGAGGCAAACATTTTGGTTTGCTGTCCTGCTGTACCAAGCCACATTCTCAAATGTAGGGAGGTCATGAACTTCCATAATGTTCAGGAGTGACTTGAAAGTTGTCTCTGTATGTTTTAATAGGGCTTATGTTACTCATTCACATATGAAGTATCAAGAGTTTGAAATAATGCGCTCAGAAGAGTGGGAGTGAAAACATCATGAGCCAAAAATTATTTTGTGGAAGAGAGTGAGGTAGAAGAAAAAAATTTTATGGAACTTTATAGCCTGTGGTATTAAAATCAGTGTAAGAGCTTCCACTGCCTGCAGTGGCAGTGGATGTGGGTACTGACATCTACAGTCAGCTTGTAGACTGAAATAATATTAGATTCAACAGGAGTGTGTTTTTTACAATGCCTGTGTAAAAATGATACTCATTTCCCAAATGGTAGGTCTCCACCCATGTTTCTTTTCTGAGTTTGCTTTGAGTTGAGCAATGGACGCTAGACAGCCTCTCTTTCCTCTAACAGGCATCATGCCTGGCTTGTGTAGCAGCATCATCCCACAGGTTTGTTCTGCAGGTACTACCCAGGTTTATCTGTCTTTAACCAAATTATTTCCACTGGAGTATTTCTTAATTGAAACACTTCTATCCCACTGAAGTTGGTAAGAAGTTATTTGACACAGAGCCTAAATTTTAAGCTAAACCTAACAGGAGACCTTTAAACATACTTTATATCGCTTGAAGCCCTTCAACAGGATAGATTTCTTTTTCTCTCACTCTAAACTTTTAGATCACCAGTTTGCTCAAGAGCAGGAGATGTCTTTCCAACTTGAGAAACCAGTGCCATTGCTGTCAAATTAACTGGCAGGACAGTTGTTCCATGTGCTCATACTTGATTGTATGTGGGACATCTCACTGTACTGAGGGCAGTTTTATTATTTTAAATTATAAAGGAGCTTAATTGTCTCCCAGTGTCCAGAGTGAATTCATTTGTCAATGTGATGCATTTCATTGTCCTCATCAGCTCATTGGCTTTTCCTGATGGAGAAGAAGGCTGAACCTTGTTTTACTTTATAGAAGTCAGAATTCTTTCTAATTAATAAAGTTTCTGTTTAGCCAGCACTATGAAAGGTGTTCTTTCCACTATACATGTGTCTGCTGAAGAACACATCTGCTCCTCTGTTAATTTTTTTCAGTAGCACCTTTTTGTCTGAGATGAAAAGGATCCAATCCTAAGTCCTGGACTGAGAGCTGTGCTCCTGAAGGAGAAATTACCCTTTTAAAAGATTCCCAAGAGCTGTAGCCAACCACAGCATACTGTAGATGTTAAACTTTTTGTACATTGCATCTTTGCCAATATTTGAATACAAGCCATAATTCAGTGGGAGCATAAATAACTTCCATTCAGAGAGATGGATGCTGTGGTACCAGGCCAAATGGTAAGCCTTGTCAGTGCCTGCATTTTCACTTTATCGATCACACAGCATAATATGATGCTCCTTATTTAAATCCTTCATGCAGATGTCATACTGGGTTAATTGACAAGCAACTGGATTTGATAATACATATAATGCTGTAGCAGCCATTGATTCTTGGATAGTGCGGATGTGCATGTAGTGACGATGGGGTTATGATTCTCAGCAGTGGGAGAGGAGTAAGTCTGTGGGTCGCAATGTAAATTTAAGCTGCTGAGGGGTGAGCATTAACTTACATGCCATTTTAGATTGATATAATAATTCTTTATAGGGACAGAGCATGATTGGCTGTAAAAGAGTTGTCCTTGTACCTGAATTGTTTCAGAGCAGCAGAGCTTTATGCTGAGCTAACAGCATGCTGTTAAGAATCAGTACCGATGTAAACACAGAGAATGATGGCTTTATGTTGGCCGTTATGTCATGCAGTATTTCACAGCTGTTGAAATAATTTCATTTTCAGCCAGGTTGCTTTGTCAGTCTATCAGCAAAGACTGAGCGAAGTGCAGCACTGAAAGTGAAATTAAACTCCCAGCTCTCCAGATACACAAGTGATGGCACTTTTGTTGAGCTGGAATTCTGTAAGAATGCTTACCAATTCCAGCTAATATAATACAAAGTCATTTGCTGCTTCACTTTTTTGTCTGAAGTTCATCACAGTTATATTGTTAAGTTTTTACATGAACTTATGCCACTATAAGTCAAAGGGAGCAAGGAAAGGAGGTAAATCAGGAGAAGAGGAAAACAGGACAGGGAAAGTCTATAATGAGATGAGAATTCAGAAGGAGAAATAGGTGACATCAGAAGAGCAAAAGATGAAGGAGGAAAAGGAACAGTATATCACAGGAGTTCCAAAAACAACGGAGATGTTACAAGTGAAAAATAAAATAGGGGAAATTAATATAGGAGATGGAAAAAAAGTAAGAAACATCTTTAATTTCTTGCAGGAATATTTAAATGCATTGCTAGCAATCCTGCTTGCTGTAGTTCATTGTGTTTGGCTCAAACCTTAGAAACACACTTCTATATGAGTTTCCGTATTTCTTTTTGGCCCCTGGCTTGCTCATGTATAGGACTAGGCCTCCAGAGGTCTGAGGAGAATTGGTTTCTAATAAAGCTTCTCCAACCAGAGCTCAAAAGCTCTCCCACAATGTAATGCACAATGAAAACTGACACCACCAAATGGCTTTAGTTTGCCTCTTTTTTTTTTCCTCTGGATTCTACGTACTTTTTTGGCATTTGCATATCTGACTTTAGTTTTTCTGCTGAGTATTGAACATGTGTTATGAAGAAGTAAGCTATAACCAAATATATGTGTTTATGTATCAAAAGCTACAGTAACATAGGTTTTTGTAAGGTTTTTTTCTAATTCTGTGAGAATAAGCAGATGTGAGGCACTTCCTCTATTATGTACGTTTATATGGGCTGTGTGGTCAGAGGTGCTTAGCAGTGAATTTGGCTCAGGGCAAGGGAACAACAGCAGTAATTTGAGGGGAGATTTACTCCTGTTAACACTTTTCAGAATTGGCAATAAAATCAGTTCAGTGCTCTTAAGATAGGGAGGGCTGGATTTTAAGCAAAACACGGAAGATATCAACCTGAAAAGTGATTCAGTGAAAAACTGTTTATTATTAATACCTAAAAGAATCCATATATATATTTCCAACAATTGAATGATAATGAGAGGGCTGCTCCCTTTTCCTAGAAATGATTACATTTTCTTTGCCCTTCTGGTTTGGCTGCTTTTAGGCTATTGCTTATGTAAAACAGAACACCTCCTAAGCCATCGTTTACTAAACAGAATCTCTGGCTTCTGATCTCACGCTACACAAGGAGGTAAATTGTATTCTGTGTGAGAAGCTTTAAACGTGAGCGTAATGGAAAAGGGGATACTCAGCAAAACAAAGACACACCACCAGAAACAACATAGACAGTAAGTTTGAGCTACTTAAATTTGAATTTTCACAGTTGAAAAGTAGAACTCAAACATGGAAAAAAGACATCAACTTTCATTAGCCCCACAGGTATTTATTTTATCAATTTGTATTTTGTGTTTCTCTTCTCCTAGCAAACCTGTCTGGCAGAGTTTGTTGAACAGAGGACAATTCTGCTCTGAAACGATGGAATGCTTTTCTGAGAGATCAGCTTCCAAAGGTAACAGTCTGGGGTCACAGCAGGGATGCTGACTGCTCAGTCCAGAGTGCTCTTAAACTAGAGGGGATTCTCATAGCTATGAGCTGTCAGTGATGAAGTCATGACCACATCCAGCTGTGTTATCAGTAAGATAGGTTGCTCAGCTGCAGGCTGTACCTCTGGCATGTGAGAACACAGGGTGTATGGCATAGGCCTTAAGGGGTATCCAGGCTCTCAGACATGCTGGTAAATTTGTGCTTCATGACAAGTGTGAGAATCTCATCTTCAGTCTGCAGATCAACTCCATGCAAAAAGCAGCTGGATGGTGGTGTCCATCCACTGATGTGTCAGAAAGTAGGCAAATGCCAAAGTGTTTGTGTACTGTATATGGACTGAGAGTCTTCTGTGATAGCCATCAGCTGAGAGAGAGAAACCAGCTCAGTCCCAGGTTCCTCCTCCACAAAGGTGTAAAAGCTATTCTTGCTCCTATAGGCACAGATAATTAATCTTGTCTGTCATGTTAGAGCTGTTGAGAATAGCTACAGGCAAAGTGTTGCAATACAGGAATCACTCCAAGGAGTTACTGCAGTGGAGCTTGACCCACACTGAGTCAGTAGAGTTAGCAAGGCCAAATGAGAGAAAATACGTGGATAGTAGCATATGGGACTGGATATACTGTTGAACAGTTGAACACTGTTATTTGAATTAAAGTAAGTTATTCTCTGTGATCTGCATGTCTCTAAGAATAAGTGGAGGTAGAGATAAAACGAGGACATAAATGGGGCATTTCATGTAAGATCCTGTGCTTTGGAGGCTTGTTCCAGCCTAATACATACAGGGTCATCACCACAACCATGCACCAAGCTCACTCTGAGGCTGCCCACCTTTCATTTGTATGGGTTGTAATACTGTGTATCAAGTCAGAGAAATACCTCTTTCAAAGAGTGTCTTTTCTTATATTAGTCCTTGGGATGTGCCAGAAACATGCTTAGCTTACTCAGAAGGACTGGGAAGGAGCAAAGGGAAAATCAGTAACTTTTCTCAGAAATTATGATGTCATTGCCTTTTCTCCCTGGAATCAGGCACAGAAGTCCCTGGCAGAGAGCAATACCTGAGAAAGCTTTACAATAAAAAAGCATTCATACTGCTTCCCGAAAACAAAACAGCTGAAAAAAAAAAGGATCAGCAAAAGATGCTTCTTCTAAGGAACTCTTTGTGCAAATTTGCTTCACAATTAGACAGTCAGAAGACACCTATCATGCTCGCCCAGAACCTAAGAGAGGGACCAGGGGCAGCCTATTCTGTCTGTGGCAGAGGAGGGAATTTGAGCTCTCTCACAGGTAATTTACAAACATCCAAAAGAGATCCCTCCTTGTACTCTGGGGGCTAAAAGCCCGGTTAGTTACGGAATAAACATGATCAATATTTTGCATGGTGCTGTGTCACACACAGTATATTCTTAGAGAGCCGTGCCTGGCACCTGCATTGTTTTCCTCATTCATCATACACCGGGCATGCCTTAGCGACAGCACCGTAGGAAATTGTATTCTTCATACTGAAATGCATATATCTACCTGTCAGAAGCCTACATGTTGTGCCAATAAGGGCCAAGGCTTAACTGCTTCTTAGTAGTCTGGTGCAGAAGCACCCATTACACAACTACCCTCTGTGTTCAAACAAGCCAGAACCTCGGATAGAGGCTGTTGCAAACCAGGATGGCAGCTGTCTGTGGATATAATCGCCACTGAAGACATACTGCCAGGGCTTCTGTGTCCTGGTTGCACAGCTAGGGGCAGAGCACTCAAATATTTCTAAAGCTCGATATGCAAATGCCTCTGGAATGAAGCCTTTTACAGTTCTGCTCTCATTAACCTGATTTGCATATGTAAATGACCTCTTGCCACATGATAATGAGGTCTGCTCATGCAGAGATGTTCAGCATATAAGCAGAGGGTTTTCAGTGACAATTGGAGCATTTTGGCTAAAGCAATTGGTACAGAGACAGGACCAAGAAAGAGGTAGACACAGAATCTAGGGATAACAGGACAAAGAAGCAGAAGGAAGCTAAAAAAAAATCAAATATTGTAGATGCCTCTTCCAAATGCCAAGGGCATCCACAGTTCTAATGCCTTACTGAAGCAATTTCATATAGGAGCCTGTGAAATGAGAGCAGCTGGAGAACAGTGACAATTGGGAAGTGACCTGTGGTATGGAGTTACTTGGAAAATAGCGGATGTCTGGCTCTCCTGGAACAGCAAGTGCATGGTCTAGCATTCACTGGCTAGTTTAAAGCAGCCTCTTCCAGTTATTCCTGTGAGCACCATCACAGAGAATAGAGAGCTGGAGACGTAGTGGTTGGTCAATTCTTCTTCAAGGGCAGTTTCCACTGTAACCATTTCTCTGTGCATACCTCTTTGCCACTGTCACACTTGTCCAGAGGTGACATTTCTCACCATAATGTGCTGCTTAGCTTCTCATCAGGGATATTTTATACCTATGCTTTGCTCAGTGTGTGTGGAAGCACGACAAAAACCACTCCTAGGTTACCCTCCTTGGATACCGTGCCACTTTTAGAGAAGAAATGACTGCTCATCTCCTGAGATATCTGTCTTCCTACTTGCTGTGTTTAACTCTTGGTTCCTGGTCCCACTACAGAACACTCAGCTGCTGAGGATTTGCTGACTCAGAGCTCTCCAAAACCTACATGATCAAGCACCATATCCAGCTCAGAAAAAAAGGAGTAATCAGTTCCACTCAAGACTCACACAGTTCTCTCAGGTAGGAATACCTTCATTGTTTCAAAGGAAGAAATGTCTCTGGAGGCCAGGTCTTCTCAAGGCCAACTGGGAACCAGTGTGGCTGGCAGCCAATATCTGCTATTGCCAATGACCAAAAAAAAAAAAAAAAAGTTGGCTAATTCAGAATTTATCTGTGAAAAAGCTTTCCTTTGTCCAGTCCGTTGACTAGCAGTTTGTACTGGTACTTGGGAAGTCAGATGGGCTTGGTCTCTTTTTGTCACTGGAAAAATAATAGTAACCAGGACCAAAAATGCAAAACCAGCCCTATTCATAGCTGGTAAGCAACCAGACTGAGGTTTAAAGAAATAGAGTAGCAGTGCCTGTCACAGTCAATTGAAAAGAAGTTGTGTACCTATATTCTTGAGCAAGCCAGAGTTAGACAAATTAAGTTAAAGTAACAGTGAAGGCAAAGCAACTTGGATGTTGGATTAATATAGGAAGTTGGATTCAAGCCTATTGAGGAAATTAGTTCATCTCATTACTACTTTTGCTTCACTCCCACTCACACCAAAGGGGAAATAATGCATATGGGAGACAGAGAAACCCAACATGCTTGTATTTCATTACCTGTCCACTGCTGACAGAAATATATGCAGTATGACTACAAGTAATGGTTAACTTCAAAGCACTAAAAACTGATTGTCAAACATGCCCCATCCTTTTTGCACATCAGTAGGCAGTTCCTGCAGCAGCCAGTGGCCCAAGCCCAGTTCATCCGTGCTCCACCCTTTACAATGTGGTCATTACATGGAGAAACTATAGTGTACTCCCTCCCCATCATGTCCACCATGAAGAGATTAAATTAAGAGATTCAATCTTACTATATTCACACAGTCAGTATTGTATTTCACAGCCAACAATATAATCCAGACTCATGACTGTCCCGTCCTTAAAAGCCTTCAGGTCTGGGCTGTAGTTTTCTAAGGTTATATTCCAAAGCCCTCTCAACACTGAATGCTCAGCTTTTAAGAAAAGCAACAGTATTGCATACCTATGCTAATATTAGTTTTTCTGGTGGTTGTAAGGAAAGAGTAATGCGCAGAACCACCTAAAAATGAGTAGTGTCTAAAGAGCTTAGTCTGGGCCTGGTGGCTTAGTCATATAAATAAATCAGAAGGATCTGGCAGAACATGCAGGGTCTTTTGAGTGTTTCTGTATAGCCTGTCTGAGCAGCAAGCCCTTAACCACACACTCAAACAGCCTCTGGGAGCACTCAGTCTATTTGGGCAACTAACAACCTGTCCTAAAACTGAACCTTCAAGCATTTGCCATTTAGAAAAGGCTGTCAGCCCACTAAAAGAAAAGCTCATGGAATTCTCTCACTTATATGGTGCCATCTTTAAAACATCTTTTGTTTAACTTTATTTTTAGCTTTTTAGTAGGCAGGCATTTTTTTCTTTGTTTTTAGGGACTTTAATCAGACAAGAGTTTTATGAGGCTATTCCAGGAGAAGATATTTAATTAATTCCAGAGCTTTTTCTTCCCCCTCTTTTGTTCAGCTTAGGTATACCATCTACATACCTGTCTATAACAACTGAGGTAAAAATCCTATGAGACTTCTAAGAAGCTTCGTTCATCTTTCATTAGATCACAGCAGAACTGAACCATATCCTCTCATTGCTAGACAGTTTTTGAACTAGGCTTTTCCGAGTCTCACTGGGGTATGTATGTGAGCTGGAAAGCTTCACAATGCATTAAGATTTCATGAGGGCCTAATTCTGTTCTCTGTTGCACTGCCCTGAATCTTCAGTGCGCAGCACTTCTGCTTCAGCGCCATATAACTGGGAAGACAGTAAGGCTCTGAGCAGCCAATCTCCACTGAGTGGACCATCTGAAAACCAGTGTTCTAGCCATGCTATTTGTGATTTTTATCTTGAACAAACAAAAATTTACTGTCATTACTTCATTCCTGTTAGATAAGCGTTTTGGACACAGGAAAGATGTTTTGGCTTATAGAGAAAACTTTTCTTCCAAATGTGCTCTTTTCTTTGTTTTAGCAAGAAAAAAAAAAAAAACAACAAAACCCAACCAACATGAAAAAGGCATTTTGAGAGATCTTATTTTGTATTACGTGGTCAGTGGCCCTTCATTATTTTGTCATGAATTGATTACATCTGGTGCTTCTGTATGAAGTCATACAAGAAGGCACAGAATTCTTCCCTTCTTGGTCTGCCCTATGACAGGATATAATTGCGGACTTTGTGCTTTTGTGAAGAAGTAACAGCTCAGAACAGGACTTGGACATCTTGTAGACCTGGGACCAGCAAGGACTTTGATTCAACATACCGTTACTAGAAGAGTAGACAAGACAAAAAATTGTGTCATAGAAACAGTTCCCAGCCCCTACAAAGAGCTGCTGGCACCTCAGTTTCTCCTGTTCCTGTCTGTAGCATATGATTTAGTCACAAGAAAAAAAAAATGCTCTGGCTTTAAGTAGTAGCTGATGAGAAACTGAGTGGATGGAGGAGTTCTTAATTAAGTAATTAAACAAATAAGAGGGGAGAGGATAATATGATACAAAATGATGAATAGAATAGAATAGAAAAAGTAGGTCACGAATTTCTGTTCTCCCTATATCGTGACGCAAGAAAAAATGACATGCCATGAAGTTCAAAGGTGAGAAATTCAAAGCCAATGAGGGAATGGTGTCATGTAACCAGTAATTATCTAGGGGAAGCCTTTTGCTTCTGGAAGTCCCTGATGCCAAGAATATATCAAGCTTAGCATTGAGACTAAATTATCCAGAAATACCATAGAAATAATAACAGCTTTACAAAGTGAATTAAACATCCCTTCTTGTTTTAATCCAGTCTTAAATATGAAGTCCTTCAGCTTTGACACCTTCCTTTGAGCTATCTGGTAATGGCCACCATCTAAGGTAGGTCAGTGGAGCAGCGAGATCTGAGTCAGCCTGGTGATTCTTGTACCCTTATGTCCATATAAAAGTCACCTTTATAACTGATACAGAGTGCAGGACAAAGTCCCATCCCAGGGATATTTACAGCCTAGTCTTGCCTCTAAGAGCCAAAGCCCCCTACAAATGAACATAGAAATGAATGTAGTTTCTCTACAGCTCTAGGAGATACCTAGCTTGAGGAAGATTTCTCCCCTGCAACAAATACCAACATTCTCAGTGGGATTTTCAGAGGCATCCATGTTACCTGTCTTGGTAATGGGCCAGCCTTCTGCTGATTTCTAAGTCTCTGGGATGCTTCTCATGCCACCAGGAGCTCAAAGATCTGAGGCCTCATTATTGCTGCTTTCCATCAGAACAGATTTGCTGCAAATGCACATTGTTTCTGCACCTTACATATTATTCCAGACATTCAAAACCAACTCTCTCAAGCTGGCCAAAGTGTGTTATGATGCGTTTAAATCTGGTGTAAATCATGAATTTGCTGAGGACAAGCTGCTTTATATTTTCAGTAAACTTTTGATTCATGTTTTTTAAGTGTACTTTAGAGTTTTACACACTTTCATCAAAACCAGATGATTTGATTATTTTCTATGTTCATCTACACCACTGCTTTGCCTGCATGTTTACAGCAGCTATTAAAACAGATGAAAGTCATCATGTGCTTCAGACGGATCAGGGTAATCACATCCACCAGTGAAACACATTAATTTTCAGCCTATTCCAGCAAGAGACGCAAGAAAGAAATCATCAAGAATGAAAACTATTGGACACAGTTGTATTACCTGGAGCAAAGTGATGCAGGTCTCTTGGAGCCTGGTGGCATTCTGTGTGACCGAGGTGATGACTTCTTGTCATACTTGAACAAGAGCTACCTGATCAAACTGACTGCACCAATATCAGTTCAACTGGCACTTAAGTCCAGAAAATATTTCTATGTCTCTAAATAAATATATTTTCTTTTCTCCTGGAGACAATATTCCAGACTGTGCAGCTCTGGGGTTTACTGACATGCACTTTCGTGACATAGTATGCTGAAATGCAGCTATACAGTAACGGAATTTGCATTCTGTATTCATTCGAAACTATATAGATCTAGCTTAGTAAAAGATAATGCTAAAATCAGTTTGAAGGAACACAACTCAAGATAAACCACATCTCAACAAAATACTTAAATGTTGTTAAAAGATTATGCCAGATGGGAAACAAACAGCAGCAGAAGAACTGAAGGACTGCAGCAATTTAAAGAGAGACTGCTGCAAGAATGGCAAGTGTTGGAGCTGTTCAACCTGATATAGGCATCCACAGGCTTGTCCAAAGATGTTCATTCAGCCTGAGAAATGTCAGGCCCTGGTCTTACAGTGAAACAGATGTGTGCACTGATTGATTTCTTCAGACTTCAGCCAATTATCTTCATGAAGTTTCTTCCTCCTGTGAAGCAAAAATGGTAACTTTGGTTACTGTCTTCTGCAGTATCACAGATTTTCACAGGAAAGAGCCATAGCTTACAAATTGAGTTGGAAAGGTATCCTGGCTAAGCAAAACCAGTATATACAGTGTGTTAGTGTGAATCCCTCCTGGGAAATGCTACATCCATGAGGCCATGTTTTATCATGGGACCATTATAGAGACAAGGTTTTAACCACTGCGTATGCCAAATAGTTTTGATCACCACAGGAACTTTCCTGCAAACTCTTTGACCACACATGCAGTTTGTGTAAGATAGTTTCCAGCAATTCATTTCATTTGCACAGTTAAATATCATCAGTGTAAAGTGACATCCTAAGCAAAATCCAGCCTGCTGTAGAAAAAAAAGGAAACCTGCTCTAGAACAATAATCTGTGCTTTCTGAGAGGTTATGGCAACAGACAACAGAGTGGTAGATAGAGCTCTTCTGTAGCTTTAAGGTGAATTTCTGCCTTTCTGTATTCTCCTGAGTACTTATTTGGTGATAACAACTCTGTAAAGGATTTGTAATCTCTTTGCTTTAGGCATCACTGATGTTATGCACATAGACAACCATCTGTACTTTTATTTCACAGAAGGCTAAAAAAATGATAGTTTCAGTTGTGAGCTGCATTATTTGTGAACAGAAGACTTCTCCAGCATTTTCATTTATGATTTCTAGACCAGATAGGATTAATTCATGCTTCCAATATACCTTGGGACTATGTCCATCCCCAGAAATTACTTCAGATATTGAAAATATAGTTTCACAAAATAGTTGCTTATCTCTGTTTCTGTCAAGGAATAGGAAGCAATCAGAATAGTTAAGTGATATGCAAAAGGCACTCTAACCTTCAAATTGTAGGACTTCAAACATATCTTTGAAAGAGGATGCTTGGCAATGAGGAAAATGTATATGCATCTCAAAAAACTTGTTAACATTAAATTGAAAGACTTCACTAAAACATCCTTTTACAGTAGCTTTTCTATGGTTGTACAAAAATACAAACACCCATGCACATACAGGGGAAGGGAGAAATCAGAGTGCAGTTTGGGGAGTTCAATTACTCATTCCAGGATACTGCATTCACAATTTTATCATAAAGTAATACGGTTTTGTAGAATTTCATTCCTCACCAGTGTTTCAATGTCTTCAAATGAGATTAATCTGCAAGAATGTATTTCTAGTCTCTCAGCATGTTTCAGGTAGATTTTTAGAGTGAAGTAAAAAGGTGAAAAAGTATATTCTGTTGTTCACATGTAAGTGCAAGATCAGCTTTTCTCTCAAGCACTTCAAGTAATCATGAACAGCTCAAAAATCTCATCAATGGGCATGGGTTGTCCATTTCAAGAAAAGTTGAAATGAAGGAGGAAGAAATGACTGGTGGAGAAATGGTTTATGTTGTTTTGGTTTTTATTTTATTGCTAGAAACTGCTGTCTCTTTACATTTTCTTCTCCTGAAAAAGAGGTTGTGCTCAGTGACTAAATCTGTCCTCTCAAGGGAGTATGCATTACTAGTGCAGCAGCAGAGGTGGAGGCAGCCCAAGCCCAGAGTTAGTCTGAGAGTAATCAGCCCTTTTCTTAATATCAAGAACTCAGTTCCAACTTCTTGTTTTATTGCTGCCTTATAACAAGGAAAAGGAAAAATAAATGAAGTTACAAGAACTGAATGATAAATTAGGCATATAAAGTCGAGACAGAGAGAACTAATTACTTATTTAAAGATTTGCTCAGCTCTAAGCAGCAGCGTTTATGCTAACTTCTTATGCCATTTTAACCTTCTTTGCTCTGATTCCAGGTCTGTAGCTTTGGAGTTTCCATAGTATCTTTGTTTTCATTAAGATGTGGTGACAACAACCATTCTTTCCTAGCAGAGAAACTTCCATTGGTCTTAGTCCTTTAGTTTTGCTCTATTGTCTTTTCTTTTGCTCACCTTTCCTGCCACTGTAGAAGCTTGGCAGGGCAGTGGGGAGGTGATTTATAGACAGCTTTGGATTCTTCTATACTTCCTTTATTAAATGGAGCAAGGTATTTAATCAGTTCATCATAACTGGCTTGGATGCAGCCTTCATCATTAATGTTTGTCAGCTGTCCACATCTGGAGGAGTACTCTAATGGTATTGCTTCCAGGGTCTGCCAGCCCATGTCCTATTATTATGTCTGTGTCATTTCTCCCTCTGTGTTCCTGCAAAGCTAGAACGTGAACACATTCATGTTCTCACTTGAGTTTCCCTCAAAGGGGTATTTCCCAGTTGAGAAGGGGCCAAGAAACACAATACAGCTAGAATTATATCACCTCCATGGAGCTGAAGTGCACAGAAGAAAAAGGAGGTCTGAAAAGTGCGGAGTCTGTGGCAGCGCCCCAAAATATAAAAGAAAATGTTAAGGTGCATTGCAGAGACAGACTCTCCTGGAAAGAGGCATGAAGCCAAATATAAGGGAATGGTAAGTGAACACAGCCCACCTCCCAGTCCATAAGCATTTCATTTAGCTACAAAAGCTGTGGCAGCCAAGCAGAGTATGAGTTGATGCAAATAAAAGCCAAGCCTTTGTCCAGCAATGGTCAGATACTATCATTAGCTTAGTGTCATCTGTGCTCAGTGACACATAGTACACATGCATGAACGTAGTCCCAGATCTGGAGACCTGAAAATCTAGTCAAGTCTCAGGCTTTTGGTTCAGGCATTTATGTGAGTGTTGACTGAGAAGTCTTTCAGCCTTTCTGTTTTGGTTTGGTTTAGTTTATCTGTTTTGTTTTGTTTTATTTTTTGTTTTGTTTTGTTTTGTTTGTCTATTGTTTTTTTTGTGGTGCTGGAGGGATTAGAAATACCTTCCAATTCACGGTTCTTGTTGTGGTTTAGTATTCAAACTTCCATTATTAGGTAGAACATTTAATTGGAAGAGTGGCTGAAGCAACAAGACAAAATCTGGATTAAAAACTCCCTCTAAGGACAGTGAGTAGAGTGGGTGGTCAGGTCTAACAAACACTGGCAGCCAGAACTCTGTATGCTGCCTCTTTTACCATCGATATTCATCACTCTCATAAAATGAGTCTAGATAGCTGTGATGATAGCTGGGCAGCCCGTTCCACAAGTATAGAAGTCACAGCTATTTAACAAGTGCATTTGCTAAGAGTCAGCATGGAGCTTGCATGGGTAAAGTGCAATCTATGTCACACATTCCTGCTAATGACCTAAAGGACTATGCTCTCACAGCAGAAGAAGGAAAAATTAATCTTCACCACAATTGTTCCATTTCTCAAACTTCTTTTTAGCAAAGATATAAATTGTGCCAAATATCTATCAGTTTTATGATGACAAGGCCATCAAATTTGTTTCATTAAACACCCTCCCCCCTCTTACAACTGTCTAAACAAGATTTTTCCATTTAGTACCCTATCAATCCACAGTTATGATTATTCAGTAACTGTGGGGATCTCTTGTATTTAAATATTAATGTTTGTGTAGTTATTAAAGTATTTGATGATTTGTCCAGGGGCACTGTAAAATTAAATATAGCATGTCATTTATGGTAATACAGAAGAGAATAATAAAAAATCTTTTTCATTCTGGTTTTGTGTCTGGTTCTGCATGTTACTTTTACTGCTTATTTGATGGTTTCGGGTATTATGTGTTTTTAAGCCCTTTTAAATGTAGGATTTCAAAGCATATTGTTAGGAACATATAAAATATTATCTCCCAAGTTATGACTTTGTGTTGCTGTGTATGAACTGTTGTCTGACAGTTATACTGCTAAAGGGGAAGGCAGTTTTCCAATAAACACTTATCATGTATTGCGTGTAGCAGTACAGTAAGCCCATAAATATTTTGGGAAGCTCACTTTTGTCCATGCTGTATTTGCTTTCAGAAATCACCTCACCCTACTGGAACAGAAATGTATATATGTAATTAGTCTTCTCAAGTTATGTATATTTAAAGAACATTATTTGGGCACTCCACTCTGACTTCCTCATGCTATAAAAGAACAAAAGAGACACAAAGCAGAAGGGAGAGAGGCAGAGCATCTTATTTGAGGCAAACACTTGACTGGCATTTTTATGTGTAGGTGTGTAACTTCTTCAGGGATAGGTTTTTGAGGTGGGATAATGGAAAAAAAGAAAGTGCCTATGCTTGACCCATTCTGCTAGGAAACCTTTCTGTCCATTTAAAAACAATAGGAGATAAAAATGACTTTCATAAGGTCACTCAGAGCCAGAGCCAGGAATAGAAAGCAGGTCATATGAATCTAAGTCAGAGCACTTGCTATGAGACCAGACTGGTATTTCCTGCTGAAAAAAAAATTAAATGAGTTAAAATCTTGAATGACTACTTTTACTGCACAAGAGAGGGGATATGATTGAGGCCTGCTTCAGTTTTTTCATATAGGTCAGTGTAAAATGATTCTTTGGCTAGTGATGGACAGCTGCTTCAGGACATATCTCTTCTTGGTAAAAAGGTATAGCAATCTATTAAATTTTTAAAAATATGCCTGGCAAACTGAAAGAATACAGAAAACAGAAACTGAAACAACAGAAGCAGTTGGTATATTTAAGGTTTATTTATTTTGTTCGTTCTAAGCCTGTTTTTAAAGCTGATCATAACTCTCTGAGAGAGTGTGTGTGTATATATATATATGTATGTATGTGTGTAATGTAGCTAAATTACCATAAAGCAGCTTGGTTTATAAATTACAAGCATGCAAAAGTCAGGGCATTCACTTAGTGTTCTCAATGAACCAGTAATTCACCTGTCTCAATACTCAGTATTGAGAATTGCTTTACTTCATGTTAACTGTGATGGCAAGATACCGAGTGCATTTTTTTTTCACTGGCTTAGCTGGAATTGCTTTACAGGAGGTTTGGGATCCTCATTATGTAACAGCAATTTAGAAATTTTTAATTAAGGACATATATGCATGTACGACATCCGGATTATGGTTCCAATCCAGAGCCCATTGCAGGCAATGGAAAGACTCACATCAAGTACATTAATTGCTCGATCAAAACCCAAGTGCTTATACTGGAAATAATACACAAATTAGGGTTAGTGCCTTTTTCAAAGGATAGATTAATCTGCACAGACCTCAGTGCTACCACAACAAGGCTGTTTCCTGTTTAAAATGGGTTTGTATATGTTTACATTACACCTTGGTATGCACTGGGGATATGTGCAACTACCATGCTAGGCTGTCTGAAAGGGCTGGAATAGCAATATGGCAAAGGATCTGTAGCCTCAGGAGTGATGTGTGGAGAGGGCTTTACCATGAGCAGTGAAGAATGAAGACCACATTGATCAGAGACGAATGTGGTATGCAAATCTTCACTCCTTCCCTGTGTCTCAACTGAGTCTTCAGGTACATATCAAAAACTGGGAGTGTTTTAGCTGAACACCAAGCAAGGGTGCAAGCCACTCTTGCACAGGACTAAAACAGCTGCAAAGCACAGAACCGGTGTCCATGTCATGGAGGCCACACAAAGTTAGTGTCAGAAGACTTCTCATAGCCTCCTGTAGAACAGCCCAAAAGCACAGGACTTTCATTGAAGTTTGAAAGATGTTGTTACAGGCTTTAGAACTGCAACAGCTTCTACCAAACAGCTCTATCAAAACACACCTGTCATCTTCTGTCTTGGCACTTCAGTCCTGTCACCTCACTTCACTGTCACCGCATGCCTATACCTTGCATTTCACTTCAGACCCAAATTCACTTCAGTATTTATCTTGAGGGCTTATCCCTTCTCACCCTTCATGATTTCTTATAGTGAGCCAGAATCGTTATTTTTATCAAAGGTGAAATGCTTTTCATCCCATTTTCTTATGAAGGTATTTTCCCCATGTCTTTATATCTGCATGTGAAAGAGACATTACAAAATTCTGCCTAGTCATTTTGTCATCCTCCTTCAAATAATTCTCTTACTCTCACTGTTGTGATGACTAAAACATTATCTGAGAATGGCTAAACAGCTGGCGTGCTGTGACCACCACTTCTTATAGTAATTGTAATCCTCTCACTGTAACCTCGAGATGTCTGTATCTTTGTTGTATCCATCTGTTGTCTCTTAACATATTCTTGGACTGCAAAATATCCAAGATAGGAACCACCCTTTTTCACTCACCCATAAAAAGTCAGCATAGTGCCTTCCACCCCAGTACCTCCACAAACATCACTGCTGGGTTCCCTGACCTCAAGCACAACTAAATTATAATTTTTTTTTTGAGAAAATTAATTGGAAGATAATTATAGACACGTGAGTAATATATCTCCTCTACTTTGCTTTCATGGAAGAAATCACTTATTTTAGATACATTTATGTCACTGTGTGATATTCCAGAACTATAGGGATACACATCTTATATCAGACTTCAGTGTATTGTTAAAAATTACCGGAAATTGGTGCACTGCACACCACTATCTCTCTCTAATATTTGGACAACAATTCTGTACCTCACAAGGATATTGCAATGATTAGCTAACAAGCTAGCATTTATAAAGTGCTCTGAACATTAAAAGAGCTTACCTAAATGTGCATTATTATTATTATTAATAAAAATAATAAATCATATTTATTCAAACTTGTCAGAATCACTAAATATGCAAGATCTATGTGTGTATGTTATTATTTTGTAATGTAGCAATGAAGTTCTATGCATGCCAAGAAAGACTGTGTCATGTTTGATTGGTAAAAATGTTTCCCCTATAGTATGTGCCTGCCTCCTGCTACTGACATATACCAGAAATGATTGGTAGGTGGTATTCAAACTTTACATCTTATTCCTTGTAGCCTCTAGAAATGTCACCATGACCAAAGGTTACCAAAGAAGTACTGTTTTCTCTGTTGTAATTAGAGCTGTACTAATCCCAAGTTGTGACTCAACAGGTACAGAAGAGATCTGTTGTTTCAAGAACTCTTAGGAACGGACAGGCAAAGACTTGTCAATCCACAGCCTGCGCAGAGCAATCATGAGCAGCCTGGATCTACAAGGTAACTTCCTCCGCAGTAATTTCAAGTTTAACTATGGGGTTATATCACGGGTAGGTGATATAAAGTTAAACATCACAAGAAAACCAAAGCAAAAAAATTTATAGCAAAGCAAGATTCCCTCTCCAAAGGGAATGGCCCCTTTTTCAGCTGTTTCCCACTCCTGCCTCCTGTACCTTCTGCTGCCATGGTCCTACAGCTCGACTCCCAGGAGGGTAACAGCAGGGCTGAAATGGATGTGTCGCCAAAGGTTAGTGACCTGAATAAGTTTCCCCTCTGACTCTTCCATTTGGAAGTTCAGTGTACAGGCACAGCAAAGTTCTTTGTGGAGGACATGCTTTTCCTCATTAGCTGCATTTAAGCTCTAAACCTAATATCCAGTTAGGTGTCCATGGCAGTTCTGAAAAACTGCATTGCATTTGATCATGGAATGCTACTTTGTAGCCGGGTAGCAGTTGGCATAATCAAACCTAAGCTGTCTAGGCTCAAGCTCAGTGACAAAAAAGCTAATGGAAATAAAATATATTGATTAAAATGACACATTTTGTCCTACCACCATATTATCGTGACAGGAGCACTGTAGTAATTTCCATTCACAGGGAGGACACACACAGCCATGGAGGAGGTTACAACAAACATATTGGGTAGCAGGAAATGAGTTGATCAAACCAAATGTTGGCGTGAGGACAGATCAAATGATGCCACATGGAAAATTATGGTTTGGAATGAAAAAGTGGTCCATTTAACAGTACATAAAGTCTCTGTAATATGCATAAAATCAGCAGCTAGCAGATGTTTTCTGACATAGTGCATCTGCATGAAGCTGAGGCATATTCAGTTCCACTATAGTGGCAATACACAGAGCAGATATAATGGCAGACCCTCCAGACAGATGAAGGCAGCCCTGCCCTTACTTAATAATAACAGTAAATAATAACTTGCATTAATTAGCAATCAGAAATTTAATCATGGATTCAGATGCAATTGTGGGAGGTATCATACAGAGGATGAAAGGGAAACCAATCATCCATTGGTAGCAGATAAGATGAGAAAAAAAAATTCGTTTCAGCTCCGTGTTTGATAAGATCTTGCTGAAAATATCACCTTTGGGTTACAACTCTCCATTCATACTTTGTGGCCAAAGGCAACTTCTTTTAAATCTCAGGAAAAATTCTGTAGTCATCTCAAGTGTGCAGAAATGGAAATGAAAATGAAATGGAATTTTTCTATGTTTAAAAAAAATATTGTGCATTTTATTTCACAGAAGTGTCTGAGTTTGAGAAGGTAGCTGATCTGGGCAGGATGGTTTACTTAAAGAGCTGATACATCAAGGACATTTTTTTTTTCCTAAAGTTACTTGTTAGCTGGGAGCTAGTGGAGGAGAACATAGTATGGTTTTGTCTCAGGCTTCTCTGGTATCCTAAATAACCATTCATGCCTATCCATGGCAAAACACAGGCTACTCACAGTAGGCAGTGCAGATACTCACAATTTGTTCTTTGTTCTTCAGTGGTTTTACCAGAAGAAATAATACTGGATGACTGAGAGACTTAAAATATCAGAATGAACACTTAATTGGTCATAATTGCCATAACTGATAAAAATATGGAAGTTCTCAATACTAGAATTTATTTCAGGTCATCTGAACC
This sequence comes from Platysteira castanea, assembly GCA_013397175.1. Taxonomy (NCBI): domain Eukaryota; kingdom Metazoa; phylum Chordata; class Aves; order Passeriformes; genus Platysteira; species Platysteira castanea. The sequence continues at coordinate 670,824 of VYXC01009561.1, forward strand.
CTCAGGCAGAGGCCAGCATACCAGCATGATTGAGGTTATCTTAGAGTCCACCAGCACTTGTGACAAATTAATTTATTTCAAATCAACATGTGAAGACTGAAGCTAACTGAACAGCAGTGCACTTGACCAAACACAGTTGAGAAGCACCCAGTCTTGAGCACAATGACATCATGTCTTGGACACAGTACAGCCATGTGTTTGCAGCTTCCAAGGATCATATTCACCAGGCAAGGAGATTTTAAAAGCTTCAGTCATGCAAAAGAAGTTAGAAGATAGACTAGAGATTGTCTATCTTTTTAAGCCACTGTGCTTAATGATTTTTAAGATTCTCAGCTGCTTTCAGAGCCTTTTATGGGACAGTTCAGAGAGAGTTAGAAATCTCTTCAGCCTACACTAACATGACTTCTGAAAGCCCCCCTCTGAAAAAACTGTCTGCAACAAGAATGAGAGGTGTCAGTGCAGGAAGCAAAAAGCTGAATATGGAATTATCTCCCCTTTGAAAATACTGGAACAGCCACAGATCTTCCTGCCATGAGATTATTTTTTGTCCAGTAGACACAACAGCAATACAATACAATAAATAAACGCAATGCTAACTGTAAGATATAAACATCAATATAAAAAAAATGTACCTCTGTGTGTAATTGTTAAAGTATATTGCCTTGGAGTGTACTACCATGGAAGTAAGTTGGATATAGCTGCCTTAACAGATACCAGGGATTAAGTTTTACCCAACAGTTGCAGAACAACAAAGGGAGAGAAGCTTTAAAATGGGACACACACAACCCAAAAAGGCTGTCAGACCTAGCAGTGAAAAATTATTATATGTAGAAAGCTCAGTTAAACTGAATTCCTACTAACTTTCTCTGTTTAGGACAACCACCTCTCACTTGTCCAGCGGTGTCTGCAGTATTGCCATTGTGGCACTGGCTGCCAGTTGCCAAGGGCTTTGTTAATAGAAAATGGAATTACTTTTACTCAGGACTCTTTATTCTTATTGAGTGTGATTTACTGTAGTGTTACTGAGAAGGTCTTACTGTCACCTGATCATATCTTGTCACGACCAATGAGATTACTGTCAGGGAGGAAGCTGCTCATTCTAAGCAACATTTTGTAATAAATTGATTACTGGCTGAATGCTGATACTTTACAAAAAGAGCAATCATTTAGGTATCTGCCGCTGCTCAAAGAGTCTTACATTAAAAGACAGACAAAATGATCACTAAATAATTGCACATGGCGACTTGGGCTGGACTGTGTGAAATCAACTTAGACACACACGCGAGTATAAAGTGTTTTTCACACACTTTGAAAGCCACAGTGTAAAAGGCAATGATTGTAGATGACCATGTATAATAACTGGGTTGTGAAGAAGCGTCTTGCTCAACCTCATTCTAAGCATGGCATACTCAATACTGTTTACACTCACAGAGTAAGAGTTATTTTTAACAATCACTAATGAGCTGAAGTATCCTGGCCCCCACTTCACACTTAGTATTCATTTTCAGATCTACTATTCCACTGCCTCCATAAATTCAGGAGGCCCCTGGGAGATCTCTTCTTTGCCTTGCAATCATGCCTGTGGGACATGCTGCTGTTCCTCCCTTGACACTAATTCCACTAATATCAGGGGATACACACAGAAATGCACCAGGATACAAACTCCACATTAAGAGAAATAAAGACTGTGTGAATGCTACCTCTTCTTACTCCTGTCTCCCTGTCTAAGCCATGGAGAGCTTTGCTTCATCAGTGCCTTTACTCCTGAATGTCAAAACAGGCTGTGGGGCTGCCTGCCACCCCTAGACCAGGAGACTACGAGAAAGGTTCCCCGGTGAACATCCCAGGCATGGATCCAACTGCTGGATTAGGACAGAAGAGGAAAGACTTGTCTCTACCTGCTGCTGTGAGGATTCACTTGTTCACATTTTTTTTCCCTTCCGGAAAGAAAGACTGTGGAAAAATTTCTGCCCCCTTCTTTTTGGTCTCCCATTTATTCAGAAACTAGGCTGAGAATTTGGGTCTGGCTGGTGCAAGGTCAGGCTTTCCAGCCCTCTGTTGCCACTAGCACCACTCACCCAGAAGCAATAAAGATCTTAGTCATCATCTGCTACCAGAAGAGGTGATTGCTGAAGGATCCTCTTGTATATATACATATGCACTATTGCTACTAAAAGAAGTTCTATTCTGCATTCTTATTTTCAGTTTATTACAGATAATTTTCTTCCTTTTTTGGTTCCCATATTGAAAAATGAAGGCTGTTTACTTTTTTAATTCAGTGTCATTGCCCAACACTTGTGAGAAACGAAGCCTGTAAATCCCCTCCTCCTGAGAAATGGCAAGATCCATGCTGACTCTGGTTCATCACTGTCCAATGTTTAATTCCCTGATTTAACTACAACACTGTAATTACTTTTTTTTTTTTTTTTTAACTATTTGGGGAAGCTAACAGGGTAACAGCAATTCAGTTGAATTCAGAGGGCTCACCAGTGAAAGGAGTGATGCAGAGTGCTTTGGAAGTGACACGCAGGAGAGGTGGGGGGGGAAGGGGGAGCACCTGCAGATTGTAATGGTAACGGCTGCAGGAGAGACAGGAAACAGAGAGGAAAGCTGAGAAGGTAGTTGCAGATTTAGCAGGAGAGGATGGATTTGAACTATGATAGAGTTGCAACAAGCACTCAAATACTAGGATGGGTCCTAGTAAAGGGTTTGAAGATAGAGAGTACATTCAATTTGTATACACAGCTGTTCCTAACATGCTTCTGGAAAGAGGCAAGAGCAGGGTCAAGAGGTTGATGCGGTTTTTCATAGAGTATAACCGTTTATTTTAGGCCCAGTTTCCAGAAGTGATTTAACACTCCATTTAAGTGCTAGTTTTTAAACAGTAAATGGAAACACACCATTCTCAGGAAAAAAAAAATCAACAAGCAAGGAACTCTAGCACAACCTCTGGTTAGCAAGAAAAAGCATGAAGACAGGGACAGTAAGTCCAGTTTAAAATTACCTGTAAAGACAGTAATGACAGAGTTACACACATTTACAGTGAAGACAAATGGAGAGATGAAGAATGAGGGCTAGCCCAAGAGGTATTCTTGGAGAAATATGGAATAATCTTTAAATGATTATGGTTCTGAAAGCACAGCTGCAACTGTAATAATCAATGTAGTAGTAGCACTAGTCTAGTTCCTTCCTTCCAAGTTTTTTTCTTCCAAATGTCCATATTGTGCATTATCCTAATACACTAGTAGAAACAGGCCATAAAGAGGCCAAATGATTAGCCTGGTATCATGTGCACCACTCATGCACCCAGACTTTTATCCTTGTACACAGGACTCCCAGTGTCCTCTGTCCGTTCAGCTGTGCTGCCACAACATGGTGAGAGGCACTGTTCCACAGCCCGTTCCAAATATACTGCTAGAAGCTGTATATGTAAAATCCTGTGAGTTTTTAGTTTCTTCCATCTAGAAAAAGAGACATCCAGCAAGATTTTACTTCTGCTACTTAAGGATTTCTTAAAAGCATCTGCCCTGGATCCAGGGAGTGCTGAAGCAGTGTGTGGTATTTTTCTCAGAAGAGCTCAAAGTGCTACACAACACTCAGTGGCTCCAGCACAGTAATACAAAAACCATGTGGCACTTCTAGCTACTTGATGACAGATATTCTCTTGTGTTTGGCCATACACTTACAATACATTTATTCTTAGGATTATGTCATTGAGCATGAGCTGCTTTCAGGCATTAGATCATACACCTGGTCCTTCCTCAAATGCTGATTTAACCATTTGCTGAAAGCACCAGTTGAAAGGATGATTTGACTAAGTGACTAATTTGACTGAAAGCCTGTAACACTTACAAACTATTTTTAAGCCATTTAAAGAGCTTCGTCTGATAGATTTGGGGAAAAGCTGCATAAATTGTGGGTCAGCACAAAGCAGCAATTCACAGATGGGCCTCTCTAAAAAAAAATCACACTATTTTTGGAGGCATTTGCTCCAGTACCAATTCAGACTAGTACTATATCCTTTCTTTGCTCTCATGGATTAAATAGGCAACACCTTCAAAAGTAAATACGTAACTAAATTAGGTAAGAATGGGAGGTTTTCAATGGCATAAAGGCACAAAACCAGGAGTTAGGTGCCTAAGAGATGACTGAAGTGACCTCATCAATAAGTATCTGAAGGGAGGGTGTCAAAAGGATGGATCCAGGGTCTTCTTGATGGTGCCAAGCAACAGAACAAGAGCCAATGGGCAGAAACTAATGCACAGGAAGTTCCACCTGAATGTGAGGAAGAACTTCTTTGCTGTGTGGGTGACCACACACTGGAACAGGTTGCCCTGAGAGGTTGTGGAGTCTCCCTCACTGAAGGTATCCAAGAACCATCTGGACACATGCCTGTGCCTCTAGGATAACCCAGGGAGGCTGGACCAGGTGACCCACTGTGGTGCCTTCTAACCCGACCCATTCTCTGATTCTGTGAAGTGCCCTTTATCATGAATTCAACGCTTGCATTCTCTGCTTTTTAACCGATATGCAAATCACGGAATCATAGAATGGTTTGGGTTAGAAGGGGCCTTAAAGACCATTTAGTTCCAACCCACTGCCATGGACAGAGACACCTTTCACTAGACCAGGCTGCTCAGAGTCCCATACAGCCTGGCCTGGAACACTTCCAAGGATGAGGCATCCATAGCTTCTCTGGGCAACCTGTTCCAGTGCCTTACCACCTTTACAATAAAGGCTTTTTCCTAATATCTAATCTAACCCTATTCTCTTTCAGTTTGAATCCATTTCCCATTGTCTTATCACTACATGCCCTTGTAAAAACTCCCTCTCCAGCTCTTTTGTAGCCTCCCCTTTTAGTACTGGAATGTTGCTCTAAGGTCTCTCCACAGCCTTCTTTTCTCCAGGCTAACAACCCCAACTCTCTCCCCCTTGTCTTCATAGGAGAGGTGCTCCAGCCCCCTCATCATATCTGTGGCCCTCCTTTGGACTCACTCCAACAGGTCAATTCCTGTGCTGGGAACCCCAGAGCTGGATGCAGCACTCCGAGTGGCATCTAACCAGAACAGAGGAGAAGGGCAGAATCACTTCCCTTGACCTGCTGGCCACGCTGCTTTGGATACAGTGGGCTTTTGGGGCTGCAAGAGCACATACACATAACATACTTATCATACCTAATAACCTACACAGGCACCTGGATTTAAAAAGTTTTGAGTGGATCTAATTAACAGCAGTTTCCATGTACTAACTCACCACTGCTTTCCTTCCCCCAAAATAAATTTCACCCCATTTTTGATTTGGGGTAGTCATATTCTGCTCTGCAAGGGGATATAAAATGCTACCAGTTCAGCATATGCACTGGTTTACATAGATGTTAATATCCAATAGCCATTTTCCAATGACTCTCTTTGGTTTACATAACTGCAGGAGATACAGAGTAACAAAGAATCCAGCACTTGGTTTAAAAACAGGCACTCCATTTCTGGCAGCGGGTAGGATAGCAGGAAAGCCTTTAATTCGAGCCTTTGAGTGTATCCATGCAACATAAAGTACAAGCGTGAGAGGAACATGCTGATAGTTCTGCATTATCGCTAACGGCACTGAGATGCAACAAGAAGGAAAATCTAAGTGTGCCTGCGCGTTTTATTAGAGACCCTCCCCATGGAGCCAAATGAGAGGGTTGTTCTGGGCATCTTGGTCCAGCGTGCCCTTTCTGGATGGCCAGTTTCCACAGCAAATGAGAAACTTTACTGCTTATAGTGTGTATTATTTATACCACGGTTGTGCACACAAGAATTCAGAATGGCTTTACGTGTTTGTATGTGTAACAATACCAAGTGACAGAAATGCAGAAATTAATTTTATCACAGAAATATCAGAGAATAAAATTTTAAAAGCATCTACATTTAAGGGCTAGATATGGAACAGGTTACAGGTGGATTTAGACAGTACAGATTGTCAAGTGATTGCAGAAAATTCCTATAAATTTATTTATATCATCTGCAGAAATAATTGTCCCTGCCCAAATTGTGCAGAACAAAACAAACACATTTATTTAGCCGAAAGTGATATTTACACTTTTTGAGGTGTCCTATGAATTCAGAAGGTAGGGTATGTATTTTATGCACCACAAAAGCAGCCGTGGGGCAACTGCAGCTCTATGGTTTTGTTTGCCTGAATGCAAGCTACAGGGAGCCTTTATTTTTCTATTATTTATCATTTTCAGAAACAATCTAGATTGAAAATGGTAGACTTTTTCTTTGTGCAAGGGAAACATGGTAAAATCCAGGGCTAAGCAGACAGCTTAAAGACCAGTCTTAGTTTCTGAAGTGACTGTTCTTCCCAAGCAAGTGACAGGAGAGAAAAAATTGGGTCTTTACAATATAGTAAGTAGATTTCTAAAAGGTTTTTCCTTCCAGCTCAAATATTCTATGGAACTCGACAAACATTAGGCTCCACTTGTAAGGAGAATAAAAAAGGAGAATAATGGATAGAAGAGTACGAAAGATCACTTTGAAACAGTGTCAGAAGACTCAAAACAAGGAGAAGCATCCCAGGTTAACCTATCTGCTATTTTCAAGATTCCACAAGCCCACGGGTTAGGCAGTTTCCCTGTACCAACAGTAAGTAGCAGTATTAATTTACCAGCTTTATTGCTCACTCAAACCAATAATCACTACAAACAGCCCTCAAAAATATGGAGGATGTAGAGAAACAGCAAAGGACAGACATTCTGAATATACAAATGACTGCTTGTTTACCTGGCACCCCAGGTCCTTTTTGTACCAGCTGCCTCAGAGAGTAAGTGTGCTTGGATTCTTGATGCAGTTGTACAAATCAGATTTTGTTTTGGTATTGTTTCCAGCTGAAAGCCTTTTCTTTATTCTAATGGTAGGAGACTTTCCTCCTATTAAATGCTTCAATGGTGGATTTAAATATTTAGAGGATCCACATTACAGGAGAACTATCTGAGAGCATCACAAAGAAACCATTAGTTAAATCCATTAAGGATCTACTTAAGTGGAATTCCCTGCTGTTATCTACAGGATAGCCACATAAAAATGACACTGGAGAAAGAAAATGTTGGGGGAAATATTCCTCCTCACATACCGCATCTGTTAAAAATCCAGTTCTAATAAGGATCCCTTTTTGATTGTCTAAAAAATTTTAGCTGGGAATTTATATACTTTGAGCTAAATTAGAGTAAGGGAAACAACATGTCTCAATTTCAGCTGCGCTTCTGCCCCTCTCAAGTAAACCTTTTGTTAGAGAAGAAGGTACAGGATCTCTTTTTGTTTTGGACATGGCATAAACCACCAAAGCTGTATTCACAGTGCAAGACACATGAAGTATATACAGAGTCTTTGTGTTGTCTATTTTTAAATACACGTAAGTGGCAGCTGTACAGCTAAGATGTTCTTTCCTCCAACTCCTAGAGTAAGGCAGTTGAGCCATTTGAATTTTAAAATTTACACCATCTTTCAAGTTGCTCTTGCTTTTACAAAGGAGAAAAAGCTTGAACTCAACAAAGTCGTTCGTCCATCCTCTACAACCATGGTTTGATACACATTCAAGGAGGCAGTTGTATTCATCAGAATCTTTCTACACAGACAGTAAAACACAATGCATAAATATCCACGTTGGTTGTAATATTGATATCCCTAATATATCTGTAAATCAGTATATAGTGTCTCCAATCATTGATTTTCTCTCTGGCCCCAACTTTGAGCACGTTTTATAAAACCCAAGAGAGAAAGACCTGTTCTGTGGTCAGAATAGTATAGACTCATTCTATAAATGTAGGAAATTTCTTTCTAAGACATTAAACAAAACATTTATTTTCTGTTGGAGAATGAGATACTCAGAAGTCTTGGTTCATCCATACATGTAGATGTATATGCACAGGACCATGCAAGGCCACTAAGTCCACTTTGACTTCTCAATTAAATTTTATCTGAGACATCCAATGTAGAAGAGAAAAAACACCCGAGCAAATCTGTTATTTCTGGGGTCAGCAACCTACTGGAGGGAAAGAACAGCATGTGAGCAGTAGGTGAATGGAACAACACAGAAACAGAAGTGTGAGTCCTGGTGGTTTGAGAGAAGTGTCCATTACAGGCAGTGGCTGCAGGCTTCGGAAGTGTGGACACTGGAGGGGCTGTTGCATCCTGTGAGGGAAGATACCATACATCAGGTGTCCAAGAGCTTTGTGCCACTCTGATTATGCATGACACTCCTGTCCACACCCAGAGCAGCTACACTAGGACACAGTTCAGGAATGGTGTCAGGTGTCAGTACTGCAAACCCAAGAAATCACAAAATCAGATGTCAGACCCTTTCCCCAGTCAAATATGATCCTAATAATGGGACTGAAAAACAAACAATGGCTGGCTGGATTTTCTAACATTCCACCCATTGAGGGGTATACTTCGGTAACATTTCTAACCTTGTCAATACATTTATGGAAACTTACTTTAATTTTTTTAAAAAATCAAGGTAATTAAATTCTCAAAAGACTGCAAAACACTGGGTTGCTATGATAGCATCACCTGTCAAGGCTGTGTCAACAACAACTTCATATAACATTGGCAACATACAACACTGCCCAGTGGAGCAGCAGGATCACGGCTTCTTCTCTGCCTGCCCCGAAAACCTCCATCACAGAACAAACTTAATGCCTGTCAAATGGGGAATGGAGCAAAAATACACCACAACCGTGAGAACTTTTATTACAGATTAGTAAAGGTCTTGCTGTGTATCTATAGAATGAGAATTCAGGCTGTGATAAAACCGTACTCCTGTTTAATCCCACTATTGATTTTCCATTGGTATTTGTAACCCTTTAACTTCTGTGCTCTTTGTACCCCAAATAAAAGTTTTAAGTACTTTCCAAGGTTTTTTTCCATTTATGCTCCTTCAAGGTACCCGTGATTTATAGTAACTCCTACTAACACAAGCTTCTTCTCTACAGACAATGGGTTTGCCAAGGCCCAACGCGGGGAACTTAAATAGCGTTATCTTTTAGAAAAACACTTCTGAGTAGAACAAAAAAGGGATGCACAAGCCTGGGGGGAAATGTTGCCCAAAAAAACCCAATCCTGGCAGGCAGTGTCACCACCTCAGCAGGCGGCATAGAGCACCGCAGCTCCAGTGGCACCACTGCGCGGATGACCTGGCACAACACACTCAGAACACAGGAAGAAGGTAGACACCTAAGCTCTGGTCTCGTCCGATCGCAGAGGGGCAGGTCTGTGCGCTGAGGAGCCCTCCCCGCCCTGCCCACGGCCCGCGGTGCGCGACATGGCGGCCGCTCCCGGCAGGCACCGGGCGCGCGGCGGGCGGGCGGCCGCGAGGT
>VYXC01009561.1:681147-695476 GCA_013397175.1 Platysteira castanea
GGGCCGGGGCCCGCGGCTCCACGGCGGCCGCTCCCGAGGTTCCCGGTATTCGCAAACTGCTCCCGGGACCGTCCTGAGCGGCACCAGGGCCGGGGCACTTAGCTGCACCGAGCTGGATTGAATTGATTTAAAGACACACGCTTTATTTGCCCACTCAGTTTGGGGTCCCATATAAATACTTCTTCATGCATTAAGTGTTATTGCGACAGCTTGGGATCTGTGTTGCTCACACTCCCAAAACCTTTGTGCTAAAATAAAATTTTTCTGTGGAGCAAATTTGTAACACATGAGTGTGATACCTGAATTCAGTGTTTCAGCCATTGTGGCTTTCTGTTTGTTTGCTTTTTAAATCTCCCTCTCCGCACCAGCAAAAGCAAACAGCTCTCGCCAAGCAGAGCTTCCATCTCCAAAAGGGACCCTTGTGAATGTCACCAAATCAGTCACCGCCCCAGTGCTTGAGCAAGGGGCTGCACAGTGCTCGTACTCCAAGCCAGAGGCCACTTGCCCAAGGAGTCGCCCAGCACAGCCCTGCCAGATGTCTCCCACATTCATGCCAAAGTTTTGATCCTGCCTGAGGCCCACTGGGCTTCCCGCTGGGTATCTGAACCCTCTCTGGCTCAGGGCAGCAGTCGGGGCACGCCTCACCCTGCTTCCGTCTCCNAGAGCACCGCAGCTCCAGTGGCACCACGGCGCGGATGACCTGGCACAACACACTCAGAACACAGGAAGAAGGTAGACACCTAAGCTCTGGTCTCGTCCGATCGCAGAGGGGCAGGTCTGTGCGCTGAGGAGCCCTCCCCGCCCTGCCCACGGCCCGCGGTGCGCGACATGGCGGCCGCTCCCGGCAGGCACCNCCCTCTCCGCACCAGCAAAAGCAAACAGCTCTCGCCAAGCAGAGCTTCCATCTCCAAAAGGGACCCTTGTGAATGTCCCCAAATCAGTCACCGCCCCAGTGCTTGAGCAAGGGGCTGCACAGTGCTCGTACTCCAAGCCAGAGGCCACTTGCCCAAGGAGTCGCCCAGCACAGCCCTGCCAGATGTCTCCCACATTCATGCCAAAGTTTTGATCCTGCCTGAGGCCCACTGGGCTTCCCGCTGGGTATCTGAACCCTCTCTGGCTCAGGGCAGCAGTCGGGGCACGCCTCACCCTGCTTCCGTCTCCCCTGGCAGAACCAAAGCAAGCTGAGCAGCATCTCCCATGCCTGGGCTGGGTGCGGAAGGGCAGGGGCCAGCGGCACTGGGCACACCCAGCTCCAGGCCCCTCTCAGCCCGTCACGGCTGGCTCCGCACCACCCCTCCACGGGAGCGAATTAGGATCTGCGCCGCTCCCACCTCCCCTGGCAGCTGAGCCCTCCTCGTTGCCTGTGTGAGCGCAAATTCCTTGGAAAGGGCAAGCAAGAACGCGCAGTAACTGCAGGCAGCAGTTCACTAATCCACACGCTCCTGTTCCCAGCTGTGTTTGTCTTCTTGGGCTGCTTGGGTGTGTGTTGGCACACCTCATGGAGAGGAATGGGCCACTTCAGTGTTCTCCAGACCTCCTGGTGTGCCACCGCCATCCTTTCTGAGGCACAAGGCACAACCTTGGAGCAGAGGTTGCAATCTTTCTGCATTCCTTTGCTTCTCCCGGCCTCTAGCTGGGCCTGCCCTGAGATGTGCCTACACCCCTCCCAGATCCCTCACCTTCCTGCCTCACTGCCAGTCCTTCAAGTTTCCCCGGAGAGGAGGAGTGAAACAAAGCAGCACACAGCCCTGCGTGGGATGTCTGCACACACGTGAGACTGGCAGCTGCTGCAATGAGGGACAGACAACGGGGGTGATGGTGGGACCAGTGAAGGAAGAGTCAGAGCTTCAGTGCTGGAAATAAGGAGAAAATCCCTGTGGTGGGTGAGCACTGTGAATAGCACCATGAGGCAAAAATGGCACAACAGCTTAAGAGGGAGAGAGAAAAAGCAGAGAAGCCAGGGAAATTTGCTTCCCCAAAACCCTCACTCCTAGTTCACCTTGCTTAAAAACACATTCTCAACAATCATTTCCACAATCACCTTCAAATGGTTTCTGAATGCCCTGAGGTTCAGCATTTGAGTCCTGTTCCTCCGTGAGGAGAAGGGCTCAGGTGTGAGTGGTGCAGATGCAGTGAAAGCTCTAACATACTACCGGTGAGTTGCATAAATCTCCTTTGAGCAGGAAAATCATTGCTCTAGTTGAAGCTGCAGAACCAGTGATAGAGGAAAAACTGCATCAGAGTACTGAAAGATTTCAAGAAGTTTATGGAGGGTAAAAAGAAAAAAAATAATTAAGGGCATGGAATATTGCACAACTTTTTAAAGGTGGAGTAAAGGTTGATTAGCCGTCATGCCCTTCCAAAATACAGAGCGCCCAGGTATGAACAGTGAAAAAGAAGAACTGCACTTTTGAGCACCAGCTCAGTAGAGACTGACTGTGCTAGGCTGGTCCTAAAGTCATGCACATCTACCTCCTAGGAACTCCCTGGAAATGGAGGCCGTGAGCATAACTAAATAAAGAGTAAAATAGAGTAACACCCACACCTTTCACGGACAAGGCTTGAGAACTGCTCGCAGTCTGATCTGGCTGGTGCATCTGGCCTACACTTACAGACCAAAGCAGTGATGTTCCCTCCTCGTTCCCTGCTCCTGAATGAAGTGCTAACTGTTACCACCCTTCATCCTTTCCCCTAGAGTCTTTTCTGAGAGCGACTTTACACAACAAAGAATTTTCCAGTGTAGTTGTAATTACAAAAACCATGAGGTCGGCGCAATTTATTCCAGTATCACTTTTGCCAGTATTGTTAAACCTTTGCTTCAAATGACAGAAACTGTTTTTGAGAAAGAACTTTTTTGTGTATTCCGACTTCGTTCTGCCTGATCTTTTCACACTCCTCCCTGACATAACTATTTGGCCAACAGATTTAGCCTGGACTTCTGAAACTCTCTCTGCACTCTCCCTTTATTAAATGCTGTCATGTGTGGTACCACAAAGCTGACAGTTGCCAGGGCCAGTTGCATGTCCTTTCTCTGGCAGCACCAACAAAACTGGTTTAGGAATCTCTGAGGGGAGTATTTTGCTGTGAATACTAAAATCCTAAGCAATTTATCATGGATACATCTGTACTGTCTGCTAGTAGGATAAAACCATCTCCCAGCACTGGCATAAAATATTATTGGTAAAAATACCATTTTACTGGTACAACTGTGTCTCTTCCAGAGGCTTCTGTTGACACAGCTATGCCTGTCAGGGCTGTCATCTCTTTAGAGCTATGCTGGTAGACATCGGTCCTGTAAGTGTGATCTTGGTCATTCAGAACACACGTTCACCTCTTTTCGACTCACAGTGACAACTCCATCACACAGCTGCATTCAGTACAGTTACTCTTAAGACAGTAAATGCAAATGATGATGCAAATGCATGTTGTAATTCAAATCAGTGAAACAACATCATATTCTCCTGTTCTTTCCTTACAGCTACTTTATGCAGATCCATAAAATTTAAGGTCAGAAGATACCTTTAGGTAACATAACCTGAGGTATAACACAGGTCAAGCAATTTTATGTAATTAAGCCTCATGATTCATAAATGAGCAAGCATCTTCTAGAAACCATTTTTGAGTCAAAGACACCAAGTGAAGATGTCACCATTTTCCTTTCTAGCTTATAGCTTTTGCCTCATGTTTATGAACCCAGAGCCCCAAGAAGATGTTTTGACCTCTGTGGTGCAATCTTCTGTGCAGGTGCCTGTTATTGGAATTTCTCTTCTCTGTGATCCATTCTTTGATCATTCTTTGACTTCTTTTATCTGCATTCTTCTAGGTAACACTGTAATCCCTTTTCCAGCAGCAGACCTGCCATCACTCTCCCAGAGCAGCATAAACCACCAGGTTGACACACTAAGACATGTCCACCCCACCTTCTGGTGTCCTCTGCAGGGAGAGGGAGAACACCCTTGTGACAGGGTGTGCTTACTGGCTACAGTGAGAGGGGCTGAAATATCATCAGCTGGGTGTGGAGGTGCCCCCCCAGGGGATGGGCCCTGGGAGTTGAGGCATGGTTACACGGGGTTTCGAGGCTCTCTGATGTTATCCTGTTCATTACTGGTTATAGGTGTTTCCCCCGCCCCAAAAACTGTGGTTGTCCCATGATTCCTGGGTCTTTGGTGGTCAGTCCGTGCCTGACCTGGCTGCCATGTGGCCGGTCTCTGTCTCGCCTGGCTGCCATGCGGTCAGAGAAATAAAACACCCATTAATATCTACCAAAAATATTGTTCCTGATTCTTTCTACGGACAAAGCTGCCCTCAGGGAGGGTTGCAGGCTTTCCCGACTTCAGCACCTGAGTGGTGTGTATTTTTATTTTATACTTTCTGGCTGCCATGCCAAGTTTTACACTGCACTGATCTCCAAGCTCTGTGGCGGTAAAAAGCATGCCTGGGCACTAACAACTCTGCTTTTTTAAGGTCTGGGGATATTTCACATATATAAGTCTTAGTAAATTTACTCCAAATGCAGAAAGTAAGAGTTTTGACTGAGAATGTATTTGTAGGTACAAAGGTATACTTCATATTAAATTCGTGTTATTAAAGCCCTTACAAGAGAATCAGCCAAGCAGAAGATGACAAGCTTAAAAAGAGATACCATTGTGATTACAGAAAGACAAGAAAAACAAACAAAATTCCTCCTTACTTTCATTCTTTCTAGCCCATAAAGTGTTTATGAGTATCTGGGTTTAACTATTCCTACCAGCACAAAAGTAATCAATAAAGGAACACCTTGTATAGAAATAATGCATTTTATGCAGTTATAGCTAAACAGAACAGTTTTGAACAAATTCTTAAGGATCCACTTTCATTATTGAAGAAGATTCTGAATTTTTAGTTCTGCAAATAACTAGCTGAATAGCCTGTAACTCAATTTTTATTAACATCCAGTTGTACATCATATACCTCAAAGTCCAAGTGTCCCTATGTATAGTGTTTCTGAGTACTTGACATCAGACAGCTGGAAATTTTCTCAATATGATGTATAACAAGTGACTTTATTGCGGTAATTTAGGACAGACCCTGTAGAACATGTAAAAGAGTTCTTGGCTGGGAGCTGTTTCTCCAAATCTATCTGAGAAATGACTTGCAATCTTACTCATCTTCACAGGTGCTTGATGCCATTGATTTACAATTTTATATTGCAATTCTAACAGGTTAGCTGAAATAGAGCATACACGTATGAAGGACATTATTGAGTCCAATATCTCCAGCTCAGGAGAATGAGATAGTTCCCTTTCCCATTTAATCATAAATGTTTCTTTAGTGGGCAATAAAGAAAAAGCAATGGCTTTATACAATCACCCCACAATGTTCTGAGATTCATTGCTAAGGAATAAGATTTGCTCAGATAAAAAGGATTCTCTAATACAAGTAGATTTAACATCAGACTGAATAAAGGAACTCCTGAACTGGAAGTAAAGAAGCAAAAAGGAAAGTCTAGCATTTTCAACCTTTGTTGTATTTCTAAGGGAAATCTGAATTTGTTTTTACTGACAGGTTGAGATAAATATTCCGAATAAATGAAATCAGTTGTTTCTGCAGTCTTTAGAAGAAAATAGGAGCAAAATACACAATATAGTTAGAAAAAGAGGCAGATTACTTTTAAAGCTAGTATAGACTCCATCCCAGGAACAGAGAACTTGGGTTTGGGTCTGGTGATAAAACCTGCAGTTTCCACACCTTCCGACTCATGATCCCTCTGTTTTGGAAACCTACCTAGAAAGTCAGTTCTCCTTAGCTGAGTAATGAGCTGCATTTATATAACTGTAACAGAACCCACCATACTCAAGAGGCTTGCTTAGTGATTTTAATGATTCCCTTTCCTGCCCAAGTAAAGTTAGCAATAAGTCTTTTGAACAGGATGGAGCACTGAATGGGGTGAAGTTCACAATAGTGAATTTCTAAACAGACATAAAATAGAGATCACCTAATTCATTCATACTGTAGCAACCTAATTAATCAGCAGTGCTCTTCAAATACATGACTCCATTGAGCTGTGCAAATAAGATCCCTGTATAAAAATTATATGTACTAAAATTAAATCAGCAAAGGGTTTAGTACTGGCCTCACTTTGCTCTTGCTGAATTTGATTTTTCTGTCACAAGGCACTTTGAAAATTCCTATTCAGTGGTACCAGCCCTTCAATGAAGAGCAAAAAAGACAAAATGATTGTGATGATTTTACATTATGTGGCCTTTCCCAGAACGAGTGCAGTCCCTGATTTCTAGCTGGTGAGAATCACCATGGATAGCAGTTCCCAAATTACGGTCCTTTCTTCTTGGACATATGCATAGTAAGTTTACACCCAGCATAGAACGGTGTGGCAATTTAAATTTAAATGTGGCCAAATGAAAAACACATTTGTCCAATCCTCTGGATGAGAAGAAACCAGCTGTAACACAGCAAAAAGATATACACACATTTAATTTTGTTGCGAAGTCTGCTGAACAGATTAGAAAAATTTTAATAGTATTTGTATATTACTTTTTTAAGAAAAAGAGAGAACCCAGAATTTTTCTCTTCACATACTATTTTCCTAAAATCCACCAAGTGAGATAAAATATTAGGGATGGTCTGTTTGGAATGAAAAACAAACAGGAAAAAAAAATTAGCATAAAAAGCAAGCCTGTTGTCAGTCCCTGAGTCTTTCCTGCCTCTGAGTATAGCATCTGGATTTGTTAATGCAGATGACTCACTTTGTTAGGTCTTTGTTAAATAACTAGATGATATTTTGGATTAATAAAATGGTCTTTCTAATTTTAATAGCATTGCTTTTTATATTTAAGCAAGAAGAAACACGTTTTAAACAATCCAGTCCTCATCAAATGGTAGATTCTCAAGTCTGTCACTAAGTTTCATGGCTTAACACGAGCAAGGACTACATGAATTAGTAAGCATTTCCAGGATCACACCCTAGACTACTAGCATTTTGAGATCTTTTAGAGCTCCGTATCTTGAAGTAGTTTACATCCAGGATATTAAAAAAAACCCCTTCTTTTAGGTTAGTTTAGCTCTTAGCTTATTTGAAGTAGGGGACCAGCTGTGGGAGATGCTCTTCTTAAGAAACACTTCACCCTTTTAATGAGGGTTTGATTGTGGCTTTGGCAATCAGACATGTCGTGGCAGAGAGGATGTGAAAGTGAGGTACCCCAGCGGCAGTTGGTGGTGACGTCCTGTTTGCTGGGGTCAGGGGCGAGCTCAGCACATCCATGGGGACTGTGTGCCTAACAGACAGCTACTGCACCCCTCAGGAGCGCAGCCTTCTCCTCTGCTGGCTCCCCGGGAACAAAGCCACGGCTGCTCCTTCTCCAGCTGATGTGTGGAGCAACTTCATCTAAGCTAACCTCTCGGAGTGAATCTAGAGATCACAGGCATTTCAGCTGCATCCTCTGCAAGGAGCATTCCCACCTGAAACTCAGGCAAGAATTGCAAGCTCACTTTTGCAGCTTACAGGCTCCATTGAGTCACTGTGTAAGCAAGGATGAGGGACCAGCAGCTGTAATATAAACCTGGGGCTCTGGAGATGTAAATATAGTGCAGCATATGCTTCATAAGTGTACATCCCATTGATGCAGAAATAGAAAGACTAGAATAAGAAATTAATAAAGAAATAGAAGGTGGCAAACTTCACACTGTGAAGTCTTTACTACTCCAGGCCTGACATGTAAAGAATGGATAAACTCTCTTTACTGACATGTAACTGTCTCTGTATGACCATGACCAACATTTAGGGCCTAAATGGATGAAGTCCCTCAGTACATCAAAAGTCATGTTTATTGAACTGCCAGCTGTTTATTGTCCCTCAGCTGGAGTCCACTGTCTCCTCAGATCTGTTGGCTCACTTTATCCTAATCTTATTTAGGCAAATGGGTCTCAGCTAATGGAGAGAGTTTAAATAGTAAGTCTGGTAACTTGGGCTATTTAATCTAGAAAGGGTTGGAGAATACATGTAGGAGCAACTGTACCAGCAGATGTGAGGAGCATTAATATCTGACAGGGTGATGCCGACAAAAAATGGGGACAGTAACTTTTTTCACTGGCTCAGCTGGGTTTTGGAAAAGAGCACCTGTTTATAATCTTATGACATACACTTCTTTTGGCAGTAGCGTTGGCTAAACAGACCCTATTATCTCCCTCTGCCACTAAACCTCCTCCTTGGTCAAACAGCAAGAAGCGGGTAACGGCCTCGTGTGCTCTGCCCCTTCTCTTCCCCCTTCCTGTTATGCCAGCACTACTGTTGGGGCCGTTGGGTGAGTCAGTGCAAGGATCTGGATAAAAATAAGTTTTCTTTCTCCCCTCTTGGGTTGCTGGCACATTATGCATCCTTGCAGACCCTTGCATCAGCACCCCGAGGTTCCTACCAAGTGACTGTGGCAGTCACCTGGAGCTCCTGGAGCTGGCATTGCAGCTGAAAGAAGTGTTCATGCAGTCATGGCATTCCTCCCTTGTGTCTCTTTTCCTTGACAGTGAACTGGGAGCAACTGGACTTCTCAGTGTACAGGAGTGCTTTAAGGGTAAATGTATCAAAGCAACAGCTCTCAAACCAGGAAGTTGCCCCCTTGAGAAAGGACAAGATGTACCAAGTTGGGATGGAGAAGGCTCAGGATAATTTCATCTGACCTCTTCCACCTCACATTTCCCTCACCCTCTTTCAGGCTTTGCAGCTCCTCCTTTTCATCCCCGAGAGCATTCACTTTGTGTCCCTTGTGCAAAGGAGCTGAAGAAAATTGGCACTGGGGTGAACTTTTTGGAGGGCAGGATTACAGTGTAAGTGATATTTATGAGTGATACAGCATCACTATCAGACTATACTTCAGGAGGCTAAGGCAGCTGCAAGTTGGGCTGCAGGAATTTGCAGATGTGTATTCACGTGTGAAGGGGTGGGGAATGAAGATAATGTGAGGAAGAAAGGGAATTACAGACTATTACAGCAAAGGAAGAAGGTGGGTCTCCAGCTAAAAGACTCAGAGATGCTGTATTTGAGACTGTAAATGGTAAAATACTATAGAAATGGGTCAGAAATAGAGTGCATCAGGCAAAATCATAATTTGGCACATTTATAAAAATTCAGAATTACATATACACTATAGTCATAGAGAAGAAATTCAGCAAAGGAAGAATACTGTGCCATCTTGTCTTAAAATCCATGCATTTCTGTCTGTGCACAAAAATATCCTACAGACAAATATTTTACTTGGTTAAGACATGGAGGCCAGAGCAACCTGTTTCTAGAAACAGCAACTGATAAATACTGTGATACATAAAGTGTAAGACTATATAGTGGAAGAAGTTTAGGAAAGAAAACTTAAGGCTTTGTATTTTTCTTGGAACATCCAGCGTGTTTAAAGCTAAGGTACCAGTGTTATTTATTTTATGAGCGTGAAAGCTGTGTACTGTCAGTTTGACTGTTTCTTCAATGCATCAGTCAACCCGGCAAGCTACAACTGACAATAGGAAGGACCTCCAACCAATGCGTAGCTAGCAGCAAATATTTCTTTTGGTTTCCCATGTATGTCTTGCACGCCAGAAAAGATTTGTAAAAGGCAGGAGAATGGGAAAGAAACTTGGAAGAGAACTCTATTATTACTGTTATACTGACTCTTGTTTAACTTTTCTAATTTATAAAAAATGTGACCATAAATTATTAATTCAAAGGATGGCCTTTTCCTAAATTTCTCCAAAATGCAACGATGTTCTCAAACAATGACATAGGATCCAGAAATATTAGTGTAATTCATTTTAAAGGCTTAGATTTCACTGGTGGGTGAACCCCGAAATCAACAGTCCCTCCTATTACTGCCAAAGGCATGATTTTATTTTGATTTAGAAAATTGGTTGGGCCCCTATCTCACCAAAGTGCAGAAATAAGAGCGGTTTTTTCACAGAGGCCTCAGTCCACAGAAGCACTTAATCAGTGCTTAAGTTTAAGGAAGAGAGTGATCTTACTGACTTCAATGGATGATTCACATTTGTAAAATCGAGGTATTTAAACAGTCTATTCAAGTGGTCTAACTCTAGTGTGTTGCACTTCCATAATAAAATCATGTATGACATTCTCGAGATGGTGATGTTTTTAAGTCCTTTTGTTTACACATTGCCAGAAGAAATTGATTAAATTGCCCAGGATTAGTGGCTGCTAAAGATTGGATTTTAGTTAAATGGTACAGTGCGTCACTCTGTACATGGTTTAGGCCATGATCTGTTGGCATAAACCACATTTTTTTCAAAATTTCATTTTGACCAGCTAAACTAAAATTTTTACACCTACCTACAGGCTTTACGCCTAAGAGATTCTGGCTTATCAGCTGGACATCTACGGCAATAGTTTACTTTTTACATTTGTGATTGAAATGTAAATATTACATAATAAAGAAAATACCACTGTTATAGTTATATGTTGACCACATAAGGGATCTTTTAAAGTAAAATTCCATTACTATAATTCCAAATACCAAGCTAAAGCAGCCCTGAGCTAGCTGCCTTCTTTTCTGCAATCTGATTTATGCCTTATTGAAATAAATTAAAAGATTTGCACTGACTTCAGAATGATTTCGATTGGATGTTTAACTAGTAATAGAAGTGATAATTTAATAAAAGCCCACATACTTCTCTCTTTTTTTCTCATTAAATCTAATGCAAATCTAAAAGAAGGAAATTGAGAATTACAGTGAATTTGACAACAGTTTCATTAAATTGTGCAGCGGATTTAACCATAAAGCACAACAAGATCCCGATGAAAAGCTTTTGCTTTTGTACACAGGGATTTTTCAGACTCTTATGTGTACCCATGTCAAATCCAACAGGCTCTTGAACCTCTGACTGGATTTTTACCTCAACAAAAAAAATTTAACCATTTCTCCCAATATCCCTAACATAACAACTCGGAGCTATTACAATATTGGTTTGTTTTCCACCTCTCTCTTCAGTGTTCCTCTTTGTATCACTTGGAAAGCCAAACGGAAGGATGGCTGCTGTACTGCTGGGAAAGGCACCTAACTTTCATGGGGTCGAGCTACAGACAGGTCTACAGGCCTAGGGGGTCTGTATGAATGTTGTAGCCAATGGTGTAAGCAAATTACCAAAAGTAAGTTTAGAAAACTATGTTTATTTTGAAGAGAGATCCTAGAGCACCAGAGTTTATAATTTATCAGGAAAAAATCAAGAGAAAGAAACCACACTTGGACAACATCGGTTTATAGAAAATAATTAAATTGAAGGAACAATGAAAATAGAACTAAAGTTGAGACTGTGCACTTGTGATATCAAATATCAACGCAATCACTTTGCAGCAGATAATATGCATGGCAATTAGAGCTTTTTTACATTATATTATAATAAATTCATAATTCATACATACAATGAGAGCTTTTGGAAAGGAGCATTTGAATTTAACAAACACTACCACTCATCATCTGAGCAAAGATGGCAAAAGGAATTTCAACATTATTTGTGATCTAGAAAATTGAACCATCGTTGTTGCTTTGTGTTGTGCTTCCCTTGCACAGACTGCAGTGCCTTCTGTCTGCTTTAGGGTGTGGCATCTGCCATTGGGGAGGAAAAACTGGCATGTGTTGCCTTTTATAGCAGACTGATTTCATTGTGCTGAGGGCCTCAATTTTATAGCCTCTTAGTTCCAATCTTGTAGCCGAGTTGCTGAAACAAATGGGAGGCAAATGAGTTAGTGGTATGAACTCTTCAGTTTAAAGCCTCATCCTCTTTTTCCCTTTTCCCAGGGAAAACATTTCAAAGTAAATCTGCGTTAAACTTTTGCGGGTTATTTTCCTGATTGGAAAGAGTTGCGGAGTGTCTCAGGAAGTATTGTGATCTGCAGCCCAGGCACTATCAGTACATCTTAGCAGATCTTCAATATATGTGTTTTTTTCTCATAGAGAAATGTCTCAAAGTGTGTGTAATTGATTTTATATTTTATGTTAGTGTACACATGTAAAGAAATACACAGAAGGAGACATCTATATTTTTATTTGCATATGAAAGACTTTAAAAATCAACTTAGGTGGTTTAATGTGTATAATTAGCGTGCATTTGAATATAGAAAAGAAGAAAATCCAGGAGATAATGTCAAAAAGGCTCACTAACAAAGATGTAGTATTCTCTTGGCAAAAGCTGATGAATGATTTGGCATGAATTCATCTTACGGTTCTGTTATTCTCTCTCCTACAAAGATGATATATCCCTTTCTAGCAGTTTGCATAGAATTGCAATTTGTTGTTGGTACAGACTGTAATGACCCTTGGGTATGCACCTGATTCCCCCCACTAGAATTACTCACCATTTTTTTTCCCGCTCTGTGTTTCTATATGTGTAGCTATATAACATTTTTGCACTTGCAAAGGGTACCAAAAAACCCCACACAAAACCGCCAAGCAACCAAAAAAACCAAACCCCCAAAAAACCTAATTGTAAAACAGAAGTATTAGCAAGATGTACTTCGTGAGCGCTGAGACTTTTCAAAACTAACTCCATAAGTCAGATCATAATATTTCTGACTTTTCAGGGAGAACTAAAATTAATAGACACTGGAATCACACTGCTCATACATTTATCAATATCTTTGCATGTAACTCAACATTAGAGCATGAAGCTTCTGCTCTTTAATGTTTTCACAGTGAATTCAAAAAAGCCTACCTACTTGTGACAGCATCTTTCTTGATTTGCTGTGTTTTTCTCTACCATTATGATTGAATCTCGTATTTATCCATTTTGAAATTTGAAAACGTGCTTACCTTTAACAGAGCATATAAATATATTAATTTAAAACATCGTGGTTTAGATCTTTGCTGTATTGAAAACGTTCACTAATATCCCAGTTTGCTGTATTCATAGCCAAGTATTTGATCTCCCAAATGCTTTCATTAGTTGAATGTAATGTGTGACTATTACCTTTTGTTATACTAGGGTATCACTTATATTAAGATAGTTATAAAAAAAAACTTCAAACCGTTCTGGTTCAAAAATGTAGGTCAGCAGCAGCTTTCCATTTGGAGCAAGAGTTACTCAGATTACATATTTTGGGGTTTGTGTTACTACGTTTTCATGACTGTCTTGTGCATATTGGAAATTATATTGTTTGGGGAAATAATTATGAGACCGAAAATGTCTCTCTCTCTTTGATCAACTCCTGCTGAACTGCAAATAAGTACACGGAACATATTGAAAACGACCCTATATATAAAAGCATCATCAGTACAAATGACCGTTAGAATTTGGAGACAGCTGGACAATGTGGACAACTGTAAAGATGCGACCGCTGCAGAATTTTAGGTTAAATTTTATAACCGTCTGCACATACAGTATAAATCTTCAGGGGGCGGGTGGCTGGGGGTGGGGGGGTGGAAATCCAAAACAAGTCTAATTTCTCCGTCACGAAAGCAAACGTGTCCCGGCCCTCGGAACACGANGGGGACCCGCGGGGGCTGCGCCCCCCCCATCCCGCCGGGCTGCCGGGAGAGCAGAGAGGGGAGCGGGAGCCCGACCAAGTCCAGCGCGGAGTCCAGTCCGCGTTTTGCGGGTGCGCGGGAGCGATCGGGGCGGAGGGGGCGATGGCTGCCGGCGCTGGCTCGCTCGCTCGCTCATGCCATGCTGGGCCAGCGCGGCTCCGGCAGACGTGTGTTTACCCATATCCGGGTTAGGGAGGAAAGGAGGAGAAAAAAAAAAAGTTTCATTTAAACCCGAACAAAAAAACTTTCAACATGAAATCACACAGCGGGAACGGGCACGGACCGTAAGGCGTTCTTACCATTTCTAACCTCAACCACGGACTCGGGGAGGGAAATCGCTGTAACTCGGTGCGTGCGGAGCGGTCCGCAGGGGATACTCTGGGCTCAGTCAAGTCCCTGCCCCGGCCGCTTCTCCTTCTGCCCCTCTCCTCTCCTTCTCCCCACCCCTCTGCTCGCCCCCCATTTTTGAGGGTGGGAGTCGATTTTTTTGTTTTGTTTTGTTTTTCAACATTTTTGGGTTTTTTAAATTCTTTTTTTGGTAGTTACTATTATCAACACCAATTTCTCCGGACTCGCAATGTTGCGATGATCATGGCCGCGCAACTCGCAGCGGCTCCGGCGGGTGCGAACAACAGCAAGGGCAAAGCCCCGAGCCTGCCGGGCGGCCTGGGCCCAGAGCGAGGCCCAGGGGGGGCCGGGGCTCCCGGGCCGGGCCCCGCGCTGGGGGTCGGCGACGGGAGTCCGGCCGGCGGCAGCAGCGTGAATAATTTAGATCACCATCTCCACTACCACCACCACCGCAGCGAGCCGCCGAACATGGCCAC
>VYXC01009561.1:697420-715674 GCA_013397175.1 Platysteira castanea
AAAAAAAAAAAAGAGGGAAAAGTCCTTGGCGTCAGGGAAGGGGCGCGGGCACCGGGGCAGGCCGCCGCCCCCGCTCCCTCCCGCACTCCTCTGCCCCAACCCCGGTAACTCCGGCGATCGATCGATGGATGGATCCGATCGATAGACAGGCGCGATGATCGCGGGGCGGCGGGTGCGGCGCAGCGCCTTTCCGGGGCGGCGCGGCGCGGTGCGGGGGGAATGCCGGCTGCCGGGCGCGACCCTCGGTGGAGCGTCCGGGTCTCCTCCGCCCGCCAGGTTGGGAATTTGAATTGTGGAGGTAAACTGGCTGCAACCGTCTCCCGACAGCTGCCTCCGAGTTGACATCTAATCTGCCATCTGATTGGCTCCGCGCGCGCCATTGGGCACCTCGCGCCGCTGATGTAAATAGAGGCGCTGGAGCGGCGCAGGCACAGGAGCCCCCGCCGCAAACACCGCCGGCACCGGGGGGCACCGGGGCACCGCCACCGCCGCGCGGGCACCTTCCCCCTGCGCCCCCCGCCCACCAGTCTGCCTACACGGCGTGCTTCTCCTGGGCACCGATTCATTTATTTATCTATCTGTCTGCTTATCTATATTTACTTACTTACTTTAGATTTTTAATTCCGCGCTAATTAGAGGCGGTAGGGAAAGCACCTTGTAATAACAGTGCTTTTGGACGAGGGTTCGGGTTTTCGGGTCGCGGTCGCGCCTTCTTATAACAAAACCCCAACAAACCCAAACATTTTATAATGTTGCAGATTACGGATATTATGCGAGGGATTGGATTTTTATTCTAAAAACGAATCTTAAATACTAGTTTCATTGCATTTCTGTTAGCTCGATGCGTGACTTGTGCATGCCTCTTAAAAATACCGTGTTTGCATTTGAGCTGCTGTAGGTGAGAAAATGCCGTGTATTGTACAAAGAAGGGAAGAAGGAACCGCTCTGCCAGAGGTTGTGTTTGTTTCAGCTCTGCAACAAATCCAGATATTCGGGAGAAAACGTGCTTTTGGGTTTGAGTTGTGGTTAGAATACTTCACGAAGCATCGGGAGTTGTTGATCTCATTATTTTTCTACACAAGTGTGAGATTAGGCTTGAATTCTCAGTAGGAAAGTGAATTGTGTTAAATGGAGTAGTGCATTAGAATTTTATGGGTTTCTTTTCCCTTCAACAAGATCTTTCTATTAAGAACTGTTAAATCTTTTAACAGCTTTTAACAGCAAGGTCTGACAGGAACAAATGCAGGTGTATGCTTTTGGAGTCCTCCAACAGCTGGATCTTTCCATAAAGTAACGATTAGAATCTGGAGAAATCACCGCTTAATATCACGAATGGTTTATTAATCCTAGAAAAAAAAAAATAGAAACCCTAGATGGGCTGTGTGTGTGTTCATCTACTTCCAACGGACCACTCCTGTCATGTTTTTAATTTTCATTCTGTTTTCCTTTCTGTTTCTTCCAAGGAAATAAGATTTGTGTGTGTGTGTTAATTTTTATCTTTTTTTTAATTTGCAATGGTAAAAGGGTCACTGGAAGCCATAATGTAATGAGGCCTCGTATGCATAACCTTTCATAATTACTCTAAAATATTTGCATCGTCTTCTTTTAAACCGGTAGTTCAGAATTTATGGCTTTAAAAGCTAGGAAAACCATTGTCAGACATCGTACATGCTAGTTCAGGCTGCTGTTTCTTCATAGCAGAAATTGTTTAAAGTATTTTATTTTTATTGGAGGAGTGAGAGTAAATTCATCTATGTCCTCAGTATGACCCTTAGAAATACATCCTTATATTTACGGGTTTACATTCTCTCTTACAGATTTCGTTTTTCTTTCTTTTCTTTTTTTTTTCTTTTTTGCACCGTAAGGCATGCATCTTAGAAGGAGTAGTCTAGCAAGAGCATAATTTCTGTGATTATTTTTAAAATTATTTTTTATTTTTCCCTTAAAATAATTGTCATAAAGGCAAGATATCATTGCTTTTTGTATTATGATTTTTCCATTTAACCAGTAAGTGATTGAGATAAAAAATTTTCTTTGTTTTTAAATTAATATTTTTTAATGTATAAAATGGGTTGTATCAAAAAATAGTTGCCATTAGCTTGCAGAACACAATTGGTTTTGTACATTGCTATTTATTTTTAATTCCCACATATCAATCTCCATGTATGTGGTATACTAAGTAGAGAAATTGATTGCTTATTGAAAGAGAAAATTGGAATATTTAGTCCAGCATTTGAACAGAAGGCTTCTCTTTATTTTTTTTTAATAATCGTCTGTGTCTGTGCTCTCTATATGTGTATACACACATTAGAATATGCTCACTTGTCATGTGTCTTTGCAAAGCAGATGTTGATTGGCCTCTAAGCCTATAAGGAACTATTGTCCTCTGAGCAGAGAAAAAGGACTGACAGTAGGCTACAACATCTGAGATGCTTGTTCAGGAAATTCTTGCCTCAGCATGGGTAATTTTTGTAATATGCAGAACTATGGTGTCCCACTCTGAACTGAGTTCTGTATTTGTCCAACCTGTTAAATTATTTAAGAAAATTCTACTTCCATTTAATTTAATCACCTTTCTCAATTGTGAGATGTTATGGAAGCTTGCAGAAGAGGCCTCCTGTTTCTGAAGAAATGGACGTTTTCAAAGCAAGTGGATGTTGCTCACACAGATACCGTGATTTGGTGGTAGGGTAGTTGTGTGATGCTAGCACAGTATCTTGTCATTCAGGTCTTTTGATTATTGATTAATCCTTGACAGCGTACAGATATTTAGAGTCCTGAGGTTCCTTTTATTCTTCACTTCTGATTTGCACTGCAGTAGTTAAACATGTTAGCTGGCCTCTCAGTGTGTGCTTTATATACGTCTTTCTCCGTTGTGCATGTGTGTAGGATTTACATACACCTACACAGAAGGAGAGAACCTGGGTCTTTTCAGGAGTACCTGTATAGCATAAGATACAGAGCAAGTTTTAGAAGAAAATCTGTCGATGTGCTCTGAGTTTGTGTATGTATTGTTTGTTTTGTAGCGGAGAAACTCTGAATCTGCCTGATTCTGCAGCTCTTTTTATGCCACATAGATTGCCCGTATTGAGAGTTCTGGCTAAGCCAAGGCTGCAAAATCATGTCCTGTGCCTGAAGGCCATTAAACAGCTGTTAGTGTGGTGAATAGATTCTTGATGTCTCAATGGGAGAATAAATACATTTTTCCCTGTGCAGTTTCAAATAAACAGTTTAGTATTCACATAGCTTCTTTTTAGAAGTAGCAAATAGCAATATTCACAGTTAGTAGCATCTATATATATATTACAACCGTATATTTGACACTTTGTGGTTTGGTGTTCAGTTATTGGTTTCAGTAGTAGCGCCTATGCCTACACATGGAACAGCAGAACCCTGTGTACGAGATACAATAAAGAAAGAGAGATGCAAACCTGCCTCCTCTATTCCTGTCTCCATAATGTAAGGATTCTTCAGCTAAGCAGTCCGTTACTGTCTTTTTGGCATTCTGATCTGAATCTCAGGGGATGAAAACTAAGGAATTTTAATCCATTGCTAAATTTTCTAGTTACATATGTAAAATAACATTTTTGAAATTACTAAGTATGGTGTGTTAGATGATGCTTGTTCATTCTGAAATAGTATCTTAGTTAAAACTAGATTAAATTCGTGCAGTGAAAACAGATTTCATTTGCTACTGATTGATCTTTCTTACTTTTGTGCCTCAAATACTGTTACAGGTATTTTGACATTCTGATTGTTAACATGAGAATGGCCGTAGTTTATTTACTCTTATGTCCCTAAGATTGTACCTGTGCCCTAACCAGTTACATCTTTCAGTACTTCCTCAAAATGTGCCATGTATCAGGAGGCTTTGAAGATTCTCTGTGGATATGTAAAGCAGTGTTGCCACACTCACTGTGCATGCATGCTCAAGGCTGCAGAATTTCAGTAGCATGTGTTTGTGGTAGGCTAGCTTGCTAGAATATATTTTAGAATTGTGATTATTAAGGTACTTGGGAGAAAAACTTTTTTCTTCCAATTTTGGGGCTATTTACATAGTGTTAAATATATGTTTTGGTACGATTGAATGAGGACTTTAATTAAACTTAAATTAAAAGTATACCTTAGTGGTTTTCAAATTTGTTTTGGAAACTAGTTAGAGAAAAGTGCTGCTAAGCGGTGTTGTTTTTGTATTGCTTGGTGCTGAGAGAAGCAAATAAATGTAATGCACAAAAATCTTGTGGAGCCAATTGTATTAGAGTAAAATTTACTTTAAGGAAGTCTTACCTGCTAATAAATCTAAAATTATTTTTTAGTAGACCTGAAGGGTTTCTGTACATCTGATGTATGTTTTGCCATTCAGATGATAACCCTTTTACTTTTTCTGTTCCCCAATCGTACTTGTTCATGCTCAGTTTCACACACAAATGCTGATGTGCTGGCAGAGTGCTGCAGTGTTTGTGTTGCAGGTGGGCCAGAGGATTTCCGCTGTTGTACTCCCAGGTCTGAGAGTGCGGCATCCAGTGATCCACCAGGAACACGTCAGCTCCAGAAAAGCCAAACCCATCCAGGGTGGTGTTCCACTGCAGTTGAGGAATCCTCAGGGATGAATGAATAAGATACCTATGTGAATCCATGAACTATGGGGATAGTAGATGGCTAATTTGTGCAGGATTGATTTTAACTTCCTTTATCTTCTCGGTAACAATATTTCAAGTACATTTGATCTTTACACTATTTTTCTAGAGTGCCTTGGACTGGAGTAAAAAATTACTGTTTTTGTTGTACAGGGTGGGGAAATTGAGGCACACAACATCCGCTTTACTTCAGACAGGCACACCTCAGGACAGAGGTCTTTTGGAAATAGCCAGGGTCTTGGTGCCATAAACTCTAGCTTTTGAATAAATCCAGTCTTATTGTGAACACATTCTGTTGTGAAAGAACGTAAGCTTTACTGGCATCTATTCGGTGAGTAAGAAGACAAATAACTGAGCGAAACAAGGGATTTGTCTCCTGTATCAGTCACCTTAAACTAAAGGCCAATCCAAAATTTCAGTATTCCTTGCACTGTTTTATCATTACATACGCAATGTATCTATATAAAGGCACTAGATTTCTCACAGAAATTAAACTCTTAGGAAAATTCAGTTGAACAAGTGCCCAGGAGCTTAGCTAGTGTCATGGAACTTGTCTTTTGATCAGTATTCTGCACAGAGCACCAATGTGGGCTGGGGTGGGGTGCGTATGGGGGGTGCATGCACAGACTTCCTTACCACCAGGTCCGGTTGTTATATCTGGCAGATACATTGCCTTCAGTTTTGAAGTGAACAGATTTGATGCAGAAATCACAATTTTTATGTCTTGTTTAAAGATTGCCTTTCATGTGGGTATTGCTCTTACTGCAAATATGAAGTGCCTTTTAGCCAACTTTGTTTTCCCAATGTAGGATGCTTATGTTATCTGAAAGTACCTGCAGTTGTTTTGGAGATTGTGAAACCTAAGACCATTGTCCTGATGCTTTTATTAAAATGTTTTATTTACATTTATTAAAACGAATGTGAAATCTGTGTAAAAGTTTTTGGGAGGCATGATTTGAAAAGGTGTTGATATATTGAGCATTTATATTCCGTATGTAGTGGAAATGTTAGTTTTCTTACAAACTTAACAAGTTTATGAAGCAGCTGAATTTCTGAATGTGTAGTGGTCAATTTGTGGATATAAAACAGAGTTGGATGGTTCTGCAGCGTGTATAAGGAATTGCTTTCAGTACAGACCTGTCAGTGTGTGATCTGCTTTCATATTACTTTTTGCATTTGAGTCACTGCGGGTTAGTAACTACATTAGAAGGACTAAGCATGTGTAGAAATATGTAATCTATTTATTAGTTTATTTTCTCCAATTTTAAGAGCTATTAATTAATCTTTTGCACCTGAACACGCGCAATTGCCAAATGACGTCCTGCATTTAAGAATTCACTGCTGTGCTCTGTCTTCCCCCTACACTGTAGGCTTCTCAGGTTTGAAAAGATACTGAATTTAGGTTTGTGACATGGTAATTGTTTATGGAGACATCCATCTGAGTGATAGGCCCTCTGACACTTCCATCTGTAAGGCTGTGTCACTGATCTCCCCTGCCACCCACATCAGTCTCTTTCTGACCATTGGAGGGTGGGCAAAGAATATTCTTCTAATATATTTTTACCTTTTTTTTAAAATTAGGTAGATGCATATGGGATTTTTGTTAGTTGATTAAAAAAGAGTAAACGTGAAAATGGGAAAAACCCTTGATGTATACATTCCCTTTTTTTTATTTAAGGGATAGTGTTAGTTGTGTTATTGTTATGGTCTTGCAAGCTTCTACTTCAATTTTTTTAAATTTTTTTTTTAATTTTTTTTGGTATTTATTTTAGGTATCTGCTTACTCAAAAAATGAATCCTAGGTAGCAGGTCTTTCTCTCGGATGTGATTCTGCCAAGTTACTGAATCAATTTATTTGCCCTTTAGAGACCATGTGGCTAGGTTCACTCTGAAGTTCTGTTGTTGTAGCTACGTAGTTAGATTCAGGGAATTAATTGCATCCTGGACTAATAGCTGTTGTGGCAAACCCCTTTGCATTTAGCTTACCATTGGGGTGGTAGTGTACCTTCACTGCCAAAATAACAGCTTTTATAAGAAGTTTCTCCTGAGGGGTTTGCAGGTATGGCTGTTGAGGTATCTTGCTGAGTTTTTCAGAAGGTAGATAGTTCCACAACAGGTTTTGGTCATGTTTTAAAAGGGCAAAGCGATTGGTGTTGCATGGCAAAGAGAGGGCTGTCCTGGCTGTAGTAGTCCCTGGCACAGCTGTCTTTCACAGAAGGACATGAAGTTGGAGCATGGTTGTTCTTTGTTTGTTCGAGTAAAGAAAGGAAATCGGTTTAGAAAATCCCAAAAGGAGGGATTTTGTTTTAAAGCATAGTTGTAGTCATGTGTGCTGTTCCCAGTGTGGACATGGCTTAATTCACAGATTGATTGAAGTGGAATAGTGTCTTCTTTACACAAGCAGTGAATTCAGCCATGGTAAGTAAATTATGTGACTTCAGGAAAATGGTATTAATAGAGGATTGGTACAGGAATTCTTGATATCTTTGGGCTGGCTGCATGAGCTAAAGATAGGTGGTTTCACTGACTGACACCTCAGTTTCCCTTGTTGAAATAAGGATAATATTTGCCTTATTTAATCATTTGAGTTTGATGTGCAGTTTTAATTACAGAGTAATGCAGAATAAATAGGCAGCCTAAATACTTGTTACATGTGAACGTATCCAGTCTGCACTGTGCCTTCCTCTATTTGTTTGGATGGGATCTGAGACTTGGTGTTCCCAGCATTGATCATGTTATTTGGTTAGCTTGTCAGACTTACTTGTTTGTAAGCCGGATACTGAAACATCAGCTCCGAAAATTTCTTTTGAAAGCACAAGGACAGGATTTGTAGTTCTTAAATTTTATTCTTTTAAAGTTAAAAATAAAGATAAGGAGGCTTGTTTTGACAGCATCAAAGGAATATGCTGGTTTGTTTGCAGCCTTTGATTTGGATGAAATGTATGGAGTTCTGTATTTTTTTTTGTGTAGCAATTTATGTTGTGAATATTTTGGATTTTCTGTTTATATGAAATGGTAGTATTGATGTCTTATTTTCAGGCATGATTTATGGAAAATAATTGTGCTTTTGTGATTTTTTTTTTTTTTTAATTCAGTGTTTTTTAGTTGGTTGAAACTCCCAAGCGAAGAAAAGTAATAAGCATGTTCTTTAGAGCTGTTGCTGTTTTAAGTTTATGGTTGGTCATAGAGGCTATTTAAAGAAATATTTCTGGAAAAATAGAGGTAGGTACATTTGACGCTGTTTTAGATGCGTACCAAAATAATTTTACTTGGCAGTTTTACTTATATTTGAAAGTCCTTCCTTCCTGTAGACAGAAAGGTCGACTTCTGTGAGGCAGGTACCTTGCTGGTGCCCGGCATTTAGTGGCCATGGAGCGTGCCGGGGGTATGTGGGTGCTGTTTTGCCGAAGCCGTGCCTGATAGACATTTCCCTGGCGGGACACGGGGACGGGAAAGGGGGGGGACGGAGGCAGTGGGCCGGCGGGGTTCCGGGCCGGTGACAGCATCTGTGCAAGATGCACACACGAAGCGAACTAGTTCACTTGTGTGGCGTCACATGATCAAAATATTTTCCCCTTTGTCGCTGCCAGAAGCTATGTATTGCTTTTCAGCAGCCTCGCCGCTCGGGCAGCGGGCCAGGCGCTCCTCGCGGCCGGCGGGATGCCCCGGCCCTCACCGGTGCGGCCGCGGGTGTGGGCAGCGTGTTTGTGTCCGGCAGTGGCCCTTGACTCCGCGGCCCTTAGCTGCCTTTGCAAGGAGATTTTCTCTGCCTTCACATCTAAGAAGCAACACTGCGTGGAGTATTTCTTGCATTTTAAGTGACACTTATTTTACGTTTAAAATTTTTGCTAATAGATACTGCATATGTTTGTCTTGTATGTTGCTTTTTGGTTTACAATATATATATATTTTTTCTTTCAAATCCCGAAACTAACACACATCTCTTGTGATAGCCCCCCCTTCCAGCCTGGCACAAAGCCAGTTTTCCTACTAACAAACTGTAGGAGTTACTAATTCAGCAACATTTCTGAGATTTTTAACTTTCTGCAGAATGCTCTTTTTGTTGTTGAACATGTGGTATGCAAATACAAGGGGAAATAGTGCTATGGAGTATTTTGTTGTGGGTTTTTTTAAGTATTAAAAACACATTTTGCTTTTCTAATAAACCCCATAACCAGACCTTTTAATGTTTTGATATAAATAGCAATTACACTAACTGAGATCCAACCACAACTAAAAAAACCAACCATTTAAAATCATTCAGAAGAAAAGTTCCCAACTTAATTGAGCTTTTCCTTTAAAGAGGAGGGGCTGATAGGGCAGCAGCATCTGAAACACAGTGTCTTGCATTTTAGAACAGTGTTCTTGAAGTGGTCAAGGTGTTGGAGTAGAGGCCAGTACTTACAGATTTTTCCAAGAATTAGCTAGGAATCAAAAGGCTACTTCAGCCTAAGCTGTTGAGTGCTTCATGTGTGATTGCTGATGGCAATCAGGACATTTTCTGGATTAATTGAGACCCTTGAAAAGTTTTAGATTTAGGTACATGGACTGGTTGTTTCATATATTGGGACATTTAGGGGTTTGGTTGTTCACAAGAAACTTGGTAAATGCAGCTCTTTGAACAAGCAGTGAAGAGGGATTCTCTGTCCCAGGAAGACTTTGCATAGCCACACATTCCTCCTTTTAGTTCTTAAGCTCATTTCAATAATAATAGTAACAATAACAGTGCACTTTCTTCTTACGAGGAAGGTTGAAGAGAGGCTGAGTGAGCTGTTACTTTGCCAGAGTGAGATTGAGAGAATGGTGGATGCAGTCTTCTACTTTTTCTGTGGATACTAATGTTGTTATGTGTCAGATCTGTTGTGTGATGTGGTTGCTCAACACTCTTCCTCTGTGTTTTCCCCTTCAGTGAGTGAGAGATTTATTTGTGGGTTATTTGCATCTGTTTAATTTCTTTTCTTCCCAAAGTCATAGTACTTTGTTTTATCCAAATGTCATAATCTCTTTTTGCTCCTTTGTTTTGTGATGCTTCTTTTTCCTTCTTTTAATGCTGTCCTCAAATTCTGTCTTTCCCACTTTCCAAATCACTGGAGTGACAGAAAGGTTATCCTTACTGTCTTCTGCAATTTTAACAGTTGTGCAAGAGTGATTAGTGTGACTGTATAGCCACCGAGAAAATAGCTTTTGAGTGATCCTGGTACCCATCCATCTCTCTGACTTGCATTTCCTCCATCCCTCTAACTTGTATTTGCTCCTTTGTCCTTCAAGTCAACAAAAGTTGTTGGATAAAGAGTAGCAGCAGGGAGAGTGTCTTCATCAGCCAGCTTCCTGTGTAGGCTTTCCTAGTGACCAGAGGTCAAGTTGCATTTAAGAAAAAGAAAAAAAAAAACCGCTAAAAAACCAACCAAGCAAGCCCTGAAGTCCTGGCAAGACTTGACAGTATACTAGTAAAAATTGTACAAGTAGTTATCTATGGGTGGTATCTGATGGTGCTGGTATTTTTGTTTTGGGTTCCTCTATTGCTGATCTTCTAAGTAATAGCAGACTTAAGAGAAAGGAGGGAAACAAACAAAGGAGACAAAACCAAGGTGAAATGTAAGTGTTGACATGCATAGTTTATTTACCTTTTACCTGGCATGGCAGATGTGATTAAAAAAAAAAAAATATATATTTACCCAGAAGATATTTGAAAAGATGTCTGCATGAAAAGTCAACTGTGGTGTTGCTGTACATGTGGGAGGTGTAGAAAAGACTGGAATTGAGGCGAGGGAATACTTTGTTACTGTAATTGTCATTATTACATGCAAAATACTTTGCATGTAATTGTCTGTATTAAGTACTGGTATGGTGTGCTAGATACATTCTATGCAATTTTATAGTACTTGATACTT
Organism: Platysteira castanea; assembly: GCA_013397175.1. Classification (NCBI taxonomy): domain Eukaryota; kingdom Metazoa; phylum Chordata; class Aves; order Passeriformes; genus Platysteira; species Platysteira castanea. The sequence goes on from VYXC01009561.1 coordinate 707,949, forward strand.
CATTTCATATATTTCCTTGCCTTTTAACTATCCTCAGAAGGTTGGGGGTGTAGAGAGCTGCCAGCTATGGTTGTTTGTTATTCCACAGTGTCATATTTTGTTTGAGGGAATGTATCTTACAAGAATGGTGAATGAAGCCTGTTTAAAAAGTGAGTTAACGTTCCATTGTTCTGGGAGAATACCTTAGTAATTCAAGAACTGAGGCCAATTTCTTCCTGTGTGATAGTTTCCAAAATCTGTTGCATTGCCTCTAAGAAGTCCTAGATGTTTATTTGCAACAATCTTGTTCCCTGAAAAAAAGCCTCACAGTGTCTGATTTACTCTCTGTGGTTTTTTTCTTTACTCTTGCTTTTTAACATTCAGTTTAAATTCTTTTTTTGCTTGGAGCTGATGTCTTCCTTGAAGAGATGGAGGAAGAGAGTAGGTGCTTTTTCCGGCTGCAGCTAGTCCTGGCATCATAATAGAAGGTTCAAATAATTATGATTTCTGATGACATTTTTACTTTCTTGAAGTTCTTGATCTTGCATATGGTTGTCTGTCTTACTCAAGCAAGTTGTCTCAGTTAGTGTGCCAGAAGAAGGAAGAAATGTAGTTTTCCTCCCCAGAAGTGGGTTTATATGTATCCAAAGATACAATGAACATGAGAGGTTTTTTTTTTTCCCCAATTTTAATTTTTTGCCAAAGTGTTTGATACTGAGCATTCAGTAACATGTTTTGTTTGTCATTTTTAGATTAATACTTAGGAATAAGTAGCGGATATTTTGTAAAACAGTTCAGTCTGTATACATTGATCAGAAGGTCCATGTGGGTATTCCTCAGAAAGACAGCTTTTTGTCCTTCTTGGCTTTTGAGGATCACAGGCTGAAACAAGGAGCAAATCAGCAGGAGAAAGGTTGTAACACATAAATGCATAGGAAAATATGTGTTGAACCAAATGGACATCTGCTTTTTGTGTAGATACCAAGCCAGAATTTCTCTTGGGAGAACTGAAGAAAACTTGAAAATCTAACTTGTTTATTTCTGCATTTTTCAGTAGCCTTTTGTAACACTCCTTGAGTACTCTTTTATCCAGTTTTGTGTTGCTAAAAGATCTCGCGCCACCGGGTGAGTGTGATGGTTGTCTGAAGCTGATCTAAGACTTCACTTCTGCTGTAAAAACCAGTCCCCACCTTTTTATCAGCTCCCTGCTGCTTCCCTTGTGTTATAAGGTGAATCGCATCAGCTCGAAGATTTGTCTGAAAACTAATCCTGCCAAACAAGACCTGTGAATGTTTAGCTTTCAGGCAGATCATTGAGCAGGTCTGACTTGCAGCATAATCTTTGTAGCACAGAGGTAAAGCAAGGGAGAATATGGCCAGTTTGACTGTGGGTGGGCATCAGGGCATGACAGCCCCTTTGGTGGTGGTGCAGGCTTCTATCAGCCTAAACTCCTTGCTATATTGCCTCTTGAGTGTAAAATTAGTCCATAAATAATGACAGGCAATTTCCTAACGTTTCTCTGGAGCAGGGAGTCATTGTTATCCCTCTCTTAAAAGAAGAGAAGCTGAGGCAGAGAGTAATTTTTTTTCCCCCAAGGATGATAATTACACAGAATGCACTGATTGCAGTGCCCAAATAAGCTGTATCTTTGAAAAATAAGATTTCAGGGGTGGAACTCATCTAACCATATGTACTGTAGGCATTTGTACCTATCTTTTTGTGTATCTTTGGTGCAAGAAAAAGTCAGATCTTCATGTGAATCATCTCATCCTAAAGGAGATGTGTGATGCAGGCCTAATGAATCATGCTCCTAAAGTTACATGTTTTTCCCCTCCCTCTAAAGAAGGTCTAAGCTGATAAGCTCAGGTGTTGATGTCAAAGGACGGGTGAAATTAATTCCTGCCACTATTTGTAGTGTTTTCATACAGGCAAATGACTCCAGACTTGTGTTGGAGTTCTGAACTAACAGCTTCCTCTCCTTGTCCTGCTAACCTGTTGGAACTAATGATTTTCATACCCATTTCCGCTTAAGCTTGATACATTTCTATTTTGTTGTCCTTTGTATAATGCCTATTCAGAGGTTTTTCTGCTGCTGCTTTTCTTTTGGTATGTCAATTTTTTGCATGTAAGAACTGTCAGTATTTATTTTTGTCCAGCATATTTGCAGACATGCTGGCGTACTGGCAGATTTGAAAATACCAGGATGAATTTCCAGATCAGTTGACCTTCATGCTTAGGTACGCAATTTCCTCTGTACAGAGATGCAAGCTTTTGATTTGGAAATAGGGCAGCAGTTTTGTTGTGTAGATGCTGCTTCACAGTCCATTGAAAACTCTTTACCCATTGCTGGCACTTCAGCTGCAAAGAAGTGGGCACCTCTGGGAAGGAGCTTCCCTGCTGTGGTGATCCTCCTCACCCAGCACGGGGGTCTCTCTGTGGGACATCGTGCAGGCCAGCAAACCCAGTGAGCCCTTTGGAGGGCTAAGGGGCTGTGCTGGGCATGGGGAGGAAGGAAGGGGCAGCCCTGTCCAGATCTCTGCCACAGACAGTGGCTGTGGAAGCAAACAAGGTGTGTTCCGAGTGCTAGGGATGTATTCCAAGGTGATGAAACCGGATGTTATGCTGAGGGATGAAATTGTTTAGGACAAAAGAAAACAGGGATGCCTGTCCTGTGAAGAGCTCTTCTTGACAGTATTGTGTTTTCAAAATGGTTAAAGAGGAAGAAACACGATTTGCTAAACAGATTTAGCTGTGCATCCTGAAAAATGGATACCATAATCCTTAATTATATCTAGGCTCAGTAAAGTGTTTAAAATGCCCAAACTGAAGTAGTATTGTGATTAATAATTTCACTGGCATCTTTGTAGCAGGATGTCAGTGCTTTCCACTTTTTGGAGGCTGGCACAACTGTATTTTTGTTTGCGTCCTTTTTAAGGGATCTTTCTCACAAGCACAGGCAATTTATTTGCCTTAAGCTTATGTTTCTGAGTTAGGTATCGTCTGAAAAGTTGCTTATTTTCAAGAGATTCTGAGGAATCTTTTGTAGTTTTAAGTTTGTATCTCTTTTTCAGTAATCTCTTAGAATTTGAAGTTCAACTAGTGGTATGATTTGCAGATGTACTATTTTCCCCCCAGTGTGTATAGGGGGAGGAGGAGGAGGAGGAAGCGTGGCTTCCTCAAGGTTGACTGAAATGTTTTAACTTCTATAGCAAATGAGGTGAGAATGAAATTGTCAGAAGGATAGAGACTAAATTATTGAAGCACTTGACTGTTTAAAGTGGCTGGGGATGTACTATAAAAGGTGCGAGTCTAACAGTCAAATGTGTAAATAGCGCCTTATTCCTTCCTTGTACCTGATTTCTCACCACTTGCTTTATATGATAAGAGCCTAAATCAGTGTGGGAGATATCACAGCCATTCTCAAAGTGTTAGTTTATGATGCCTCCACCAGAAGAACAATCTATTACCGTATAGAATAGCAGAGAGAAAAACGTTTTCAAGGAAGATTAATTGAAGTAATTCATCACTTTAAAATGAAGAAGGTGCATCAAACAAAAATAAAAGCTAAGTATTTTATGTGCCTCTATTGGAATTTGATAACCATTTGTTTTGCTAGAAAATATATGTGGACTGGGCATCTAGTGCTTGCCTACACAGTACAACTATGTGCTGTAATTATATGCTATAATTATACCAATATAACTCCCTATGGAGACACACTTATACCAGAATAAGAGTTTTTATGGTGTATCTTACTCTGCTTCCAGACCACGTAAGCTTAAGAGGGAAAGGGTACTCTTATGCTGGAGAAAGTTTCTACACTGAGATAGTTATATTGGTATAATTATGCATTTTTTTTCCTTCCATCTAGAGAAGTCCCTTGTGCCTTTTCAGCTTTGAACTTTAGTTAAGAATTTCTTGGTTGTGATAAGTGTCTGAGCATTTTTATAGTATATTTTTATAATGGGACTTGGGTATTTAAACCAATTACTTAGGCCAATTAACAGCTTCCTGGGTTGTGGATAACAATAGGATATAAAAAGGAATCAGAATTCATGTTCCTAGCTGCTTGGATATAACTGCATTCCNNNCGCCACCCCCCCGCCCATGATTTTACCAGTACTCAGTGTGCAGCACAACAGGTGGAATAGTGTGTGGCTGTCTAATGAGTTCTGTGTTGTACACTTTTTGTCTCCTGTTTCTCATTACTCCTTGAGTTTTGTTGTGCTGTGGCTCTAATTGCATGTATCTCTGTGGATCACAGAAGGAAGCTTCCATGATGAAGTTGAAAAAACTGCTTCCAAAAATGTTAATTGTTTAGAGAATTGCTGAAATTTACTGATGTTTACACAAGACAGGACTGTAATTGACTTGCTAGGCATAAGTTGTGCAAGGAACAACTCAAATTGGATTCAGAGGAAAGGGAAGGTGCGGGAACCCTTCTGGTACGCAGTGTAGTTAGGAGAAGGGTGATGATGAGTAGAAGGAATGTTTGGTAGGGGTGGTGTCTCTTGCCTGGTTCAGTCAAAGGTGGGTACCTGGAAAGTGGTGAGTACGTAGAAAGAGGCATTCACATGGATGGTTCTTTGAAGCTGGCCATCTTCTCTGGTTCTCTTTTGCCCATATCTCCATTGCTGCTTAGCACACAGCTCATCTCATCCTTACATTCACACCTCCCCAAAAACAGGACTATGTAAACATTTTTTACAATATTTTCACAGTTTATGCAAATATTGACATAAATTACTTAGAAACAGTTTTTCTTACATATCTTATTTACTCCTTATGAAGTGACTGGTTTGAAAAACATACCTCTTTTTATTCCCTTAATTTTCTCTTATCAGTGTATCTAGTATGTTTGTAGTATTCTAGCGTCCATGTGGTCTCATTGTGCTAGAAATTGAGGATTATGACTTGAAATGAAAAATTGCAGAAACGGAAAAAGTCTTATAATAAAAGTGGTGATGTAATAACCTCCAAATCATAGAAGAGCAAGGCTTGAAGGGACATCAAGAGGTCATTTAATCTATCCATCAGCTCTGAGACTGGACAAGGCAGACGTAACGTTCATGGCAGGTGTTCATCTGTCCTGTAGTAGTAACAGACTGAGCAAAAACCAATTATTTTTACTTACTCTTTCCCGTTGTCTCCCCAAAGCTTTGTGCAAGCTGAACTTTACATAGAATTGGTATGAGACGATATATGGATTCCTTCAGGATTATTTCAAGTTTCTGAGTTATTTCTGGTTTTTGGAAACTGTGTGTTTTCTGTCAAAATAGTCTGATGTTAGTGTATTTTTGAGTGTAATATCCCATTTTAATTTTATCTGATTGTCTGTTGTTCAGGTGTATTTCTTCCTGAAATGATTATCTTTCTGTGTTGGCTTTATAACCAGTGTCTCCTCTTCTTTGGCATTGAGCAGCTCAGTTTAAAAATATGTAGCATTTCATTTTCGTACTTGACAGTATTTCTAGTGTGTAATCAGTTTCAGTTTTCCTTTTTTTATTCAATTTCTTTTTGCATGAAAGAGCTGAGCAGAAAAAAGAAAAACAACTGTGGGTAGGAGTGTAGAAGTGAGAAGGGGAAGAATGTGTTCAAGAAATGATAGTACTCAGCAGAAGAGCTGGGTTTAGCTGAAATGTCAGGTTAGATATGAAGTGTGGCCTTAAGTAGAGATTTATATTCTTTGAAGAATAAAGGTAACATATGTTTCAGATTTTTACATGTGGTACCTGCAGCTCTTTAATCTATATTGAAGGTTGCAAATAAGTGTCAGATGAATAGCATCTTTCTAAATTGAACAATACCTGCAATTGGAATTGCAGATACTTTCTTGCTCAGATGAGTCTTTGGGTTTGTTTGTTCCATTTTGCCTTTTGGTTATGTCAGCTGAGAAACATCTGTCTTTGCTGCTAAATGACCTCTAATGACTAGGCCAAGTGATTTTGACAGGGTGAACTGTCTTGAGCCCTCAACAGCTGCAGGAAGGTGCTGATGTAAGTTGCCGCCTTGGAGAAGGTTTAGGTGTAAATATACTCAAATAGCTGTTGCCCCCAGAAATAGCTTACTCAGACTTACAGAAAAGGTTCCCTGTACGTGTACTGCTTCAGTGTTTATGAAGGTAGTGATTCCCTTCTCTTTTCTTCCCATCTAATCTGATTGTTAATTTTACTTCTGTTCTAGGTGTAATTTTAGGAGGTTGGGAGTACTCTGTTTTGGGTTATGCCCAAAGGGGGCTCATTAATCCTGAAGATCCTCTCTAACAAATAAAGAAGTTTCTTTGAAGTGCGTTTAGAAAGCTGTGTTGGTGTTTTTCTATAATGGCTGATGTGGGCTCTCATAAGGACTGGGAAATAAGAGGTGGGCATAGAAGTGGAAAGAAGCCAAGAGTTTTCAGGAAGAGAGAATTTGTAAATATAATGGTTTCTGCTGTGGGAGAGGGAAGGCGGTTCTACGAATATGGCATAATCAGGTTTCCTGTTAAATAATTTTTTTTTTGGATGAGAAATATTGAAGAAGTGGATTGGCTTTCCTGGTCTCATATTTCTCAGACCAGATATGTCTCACATGCTGATTTTTAATTTAATTTTAAATTGTGTGATATTAAAAGAAAATTATGATCATATATTGAAAGCACATGCTTGTTCATACCCATGATTAATCCTACCTCTTTATTTCTGCACTTGCCTGTGTGTATGTGTTATATGCATGTGTTTGAGCTGACATGCTCTGGGATGTTTCATAGTCTGCCAGGTGTTTTGGAAGAATTTGTCCCATTTGTTGTGATTGCAAGAACAGCAATGAAGACTTTGTGACTTCTGCCAGTTTTGAGAAATAGGTGAAGGCTCTAGGGTAAACCAGAATTTGACCTGGTTTAAACCCAGGTCTGACTTTTTTATCCCTGAGTAAGCCATAGTGAACTTTGTATTAACATTGAGATGCATTTTTTGGAGGTCATTTCTCTAGAGTTCTTCAGAAGTCATTCCCAAATTCCTGCGAAATTTTAAGTTTGTTTAAAACATATGGGAACTAGAGCTGACAATATTTTAAAATCAGCATAGCTTTTAAATTATGATAACAAGACGTTATTTTGCTTTCAAAATGTTTGTATAAATACATGTATGTTGGTCGATTTTTTTATTGTAGAAATTAAAATTTAAAGATGAACAGATCCCTTAATACTTCGAGTTTTTCTCGAACTTGCTATGTTTGTTTCAGTACAGCTGCTACATGCTAAGTGCACTAGTAGTTTTAGAATTACTTGCAGGGTGTTCTCACCACCACCTTTAAAGTGAAATTTACAACTCCTCTAGTCTTTGTCCTTCTAATTCTAAAATCCAGATGAAGTGTAATCCCAGGAGTGTCCTTTTGCTGTTGCAATGTAATCTTTTTGAGATGATACATGATTTAGTTGGAAACAAATTAGCAGCTATGAATGCCTAAAGAAAGCAATTTAATAAACAAGATTTTTGTAAGACCTAATCAGTTGTAAAGTGATACTTGGGAATCAGTTACATTATACAATAGAGCGGGTGTGAATGTAGACATGTGTGTGGATTCATGGTTTCTAGTCACATTGTTCTCTCAAGTGATACAAGGGCTTCGACCTTCAGTTACTGTTTCTTCTAATTTATAACTTCACTATTAAATGTTTTCAATCAGTAATGAAAATTCCCACTCATAACTGTAGTTTGTTCTGGTGATTGATTTTAATTTTTATTTTAACTACTGACACCACTCCCCCCCC